>JANRMT010062813.1:78790464-78879117 GCA_026402145.1 Polypterus bichir lapradei | reverse complement strand
ATACAAACATATGGTTTCTACTTCGCGGATTTTCACCTATCGCGGGGGGGTCTGGAACGCAACCCCCGCGATCGAGGAGGGATTACTGTATAGTTAAATAACAGGCAAACCTGACCAAGTTTTGGCATCAGTGTACCAAAGCAGTTGTCACTGGACCTGCACAAAGATCCAAAAATCATTATTGGATTGTTCTTAATTTATACAGGCACTATTGTCCTTCCATCCATTATTTGACAGTTAAAATGCACTCAGAATAGTTTCCCATAACAATACAGGTGACTACATACTTGTTTTCTGTGTGCAATGTTTTAAAAGTATTCTTTTTTTCTGATGCAACCAAAAATTGTAGTAGCATGTACTTCTGTAAAGCAGTTAACATTGTGACACAAGTGCGCATCGGTGGCAGTCGATGAACTTGACTAAATGTGCTGTTACACTGGATCAAGGGTTGGCAGTGCACACTAACACTTTTTCTCATTCCTCTACAGATCCTCGGGAGGAAAAACAACCTAACCCCACTTCTGGTTCCTCTGCATTCTCCACTTCCAAGCCCACGCCGGACATCACTTCCAGGTACAGCCAAACCGACATGCTTCTTTCTCCCTCAACCTTATAAAACTGTCATACCCTCTTGACTGCTCCCAGTCTAGTGTTGCACTCAGTCAAAGTCTACTCTGTTTTTCCTTATTTTTCAGGTATATGGGATGGATCCCCAAACCTTCTCTTGCCTCTATTTTTGTCTCGTTACAACATATTTATTTTGGTAAATGGTCCATTGACCATGGATAGTCTGTTACTAGGGAGAAAACCTGAGCTGTATGGAGAACTAAGATTTTTGTTGAAAATCTATATTACATCTGTATAGGCTCTTGCTCCTGAACTGAACAGTTTGGTTACCTAAATTCGGATGGATTCCCATTATACATGCATGTGACATTTGTGTTCAGGGTTTGTTTTAAATTGAATGCATAAGTATATTTCTGCAAAACGTTGAATTTATGACAACACATATTTGTATTTGCATTATTAATTTACATTCTGATGCCATTTATATTTTATCAATAAGGAAAAATTGTCAGCCTTTGAAAATGACTACTGGTAAGATTCCTTACAATACACCTGTACAAGTTAATGCACTGGGTTTTCACAAGAAGTTATTCCTAATTTTAAGTTGCTTTTGTACCTGAAGGCATCGTAATTACAAATTCTCAAAAATATATCTGCAGTAACTTTGAGTTTTAGGCAGCAAGAAGTAACTGTATTGTTAGAGTTAGGCATGACATTTCTGTGGGTTCAGGTGTAAATGAAACAATTTATATATGCTACCTAAAGAGTATGCATCTAACATCCTGTACAAGTTAGGTATCGGTTCACTGTGCTTTACACCAAAGTTCACGGTGTTTTAAAGTGGTTTTTTTCAATTTTCTTGCAAAGCTATAGTAATATGTGC
Source organism: Polypterus bichir lapradei (assembly GCA_026402145.1). Taxonomy (NCBI): domain Eukaryota; kingdom Metazoa; phylum Chordata; class Cladistia; order Polypteriformes; family Polypteridae; genus Polypterus; species Polypterus bichir. Next base: position 78,877,667 of record JANRMT010062813.1, on the reverse strand, counting down.
AAGCACAAAAATACACAAAAAAGAAAAAATAAATCAGAATTTTAGTAGATGACAATTCTTGTTATCTGTCTGAGTTAGTAGTCTTGCCTACCTCGTAGGACAGAGATAATCTGAGGCAATAAGATGGCATTTATGAAAATGTCAGAGGTTTACAAACATTCTCCTTGTCTTAGAAAAGGGCTGTAAAACGTTAAATTTTATTGTAAAAACTGCACAATACAACACATATATCAGACTGCGTAATGAACTAGTGAGACTGCATGTCATTTACTTTGTGCAGTACCGGTCTCTATACTACAAAAAATAACTAAAATAACAGACCTTCTTTAGAAGCACAACTAAGTGCACCCCTAAAATTCCTGTCCAACTTTGATAGCCTAATTAAACCTCTTCAGTCAAGGGAAGAGAAGACTATGCATTGACCTAATTAATTTCTTGAAAATTCTCAAAAGCATCATTATCCATCCCTCAGAATTCACAAATGGAAATTAAGTGGAACTGCATTTAAGATGGAAGCCAAAAAGCACTTCTTCATGCATAGGATTGCTGGAATCTGAAATATAATGAACAGGTCAAGTAGTTGAAGCAGAAAACTTGACAAATTTTAAAATCTACCTGGATGAGATAATGAGCAATGTAGCTAAATGATGAACTAAATATTTTTCAAACTTGTCAATCTTTTTATGCTTCTTAACTTTTTTTCATGCTGGTGGTTTAAAACACCAGTGAATTGGACCAAAAGTTTGTACATAATTTTAAAGGCCTTCTGGAGACACCTACGGCAGAAAGAGCAATTGTCACACTATACAGTATTCTAATGCTACAGTATACATACATTTTCACATAAACCTTTTTAAAAATACAGTGCATCAGGAAAGTATTCACAGCGCATCACTTTTTCTACATTTTGTTATGTTACAGCCTTATTCCAAACCACATTAAATTAATTTTTTTCCTCAGAATTCTACACACAACACCCCATAATGACAATGTGAAAAAAGTTTACTTGAGGTTTTTGCAAATTTATTAAAAATAAAAAAAAAACTGAGAAATCACATGTACATAAGTATTCACAGCCTTTGCTCAATACTTTGCCGATGCACCTTTAGCAGCAATTACAGCTTCAAGTCTTTTTGAATATGATGCCACAAGCTTGGCACACCTATCCTTGGCCAGTTTCGCCCATTCCTCTTTGCAGCACCTCTCAAGCTCCATCAGGTTGGGTGGGAAGCGTCGGTGCACAGTTATTTTAAGATCTCTCCAGAGATGTTCAATTGAATTCAAGTCTGGGCTCTGGCTGGGCCTCTCAAGGACATTCACAGAGTTGTCCTGAAGCCACTCCTTTGATATCTTGGCTGTTTGCTTAGGGTCGTTGTCCTGCTGAAAGATGAACCGTCGCCCCAGTCTGAGGTCAAGAGCGCTCTGGAGCAGGTTTTCATCCAGGATGTCTCTGTACATTGCAGCAGACATCTTTCCCTTTATCCTGACTAGTCTCCCAGTTCCTGCCGCTGAAAAACATCCCCACAGCATGATGCTGCCACCACCATGCTTCACTGTAGGAATGGTATTGGCCTGGTGATGAGCGGTGCCTGGTTTCCTCCAAACGTGACTCCTGGTATTCACACCAAAGAGTTCAATCTTTGTCTCATCAGACCAGAGAATTTTGTTTCTCATGTTCTGAGAGCCTTTCAGGTGCCTTTTGGCAAACTCCAGGCGGGCTGCCATGTGCCTTTTACTAAGGAGTGGCTTCCATCTGGCCACTCTACCATACAGGCCTGATTGGTGGATTGCTGCAGAGATGGTTGTCCTTCTGGAAGGTTCTCCTCCCTCCACAGAGGACCTCTGGAGCTCTGACAGAGTGACCATCGGGTTCTTGGTCACCTCCCTGACTAAGACCCTTCTCCCCCTATCGCTCAGTTTAGATGGCCGGCCAGCTCTAGGAAGAATCCTGGTTGTTTCGAACTTCATCCACTTATGGATGATGGAGGCCACTGTGCTCATTGGGACCTTCAAAGCAGCAGAAATTTTTCTGTAACCTTCCCCAGATTTGTGCCTCGAGACAATCCTGTCTTGTAGGTCTACAGAATTCCTTTGCTTTCATGCTTGGTTTGTGAACTGACATGAACTGTCAACTGTGGGACCTTTTATAGACAGGTGTGTGCCTTTCCAAATCATGTCCAATCAACTGAATTTACCACAGGTGGACTCCAATTAAGCTGCAGAAACATCTCAAGGATGATCAGGGGAAACAGGATGCACCTGAGCTCAATTTTGAGCTTCATGGCAAAGGCTGTGAATACTTATGTACATGTGCTTTCTCAATTTATTTATTTTTAATAAATTTGCAAAAACCTCAAGTAAACTTTTTTCATGTTGTCATTGTAGGGTGTTGTGTGTAGAATTCTGAGGAAAAAAATGAATTTAATTCATTTTGGAATATGGCTGTAACATAACAAAATGTGGAAAAAGTGATGCGCTGTGAATACTTTCCGGATGCACTGTATACCCTTCACTTTCACTGAAATGCTTATTACCTTTCATATAGTGCCATTTACTTTGTTAGTTGTATATTATGTGCCCTTGGCTGATCATTATAGAATATAAGTAAACTCAGCTACATCCAGAAGTAGTAGTATTTAAAATTAAATGCAAATTAAAGTTGAGAAGCAAAGAGTTGTACATATTAAGAACTGGCTCAGTAGACATTCATAACCTGGAATTTTGTCTTATCTCATTAATGCATATATATTATGTTAGTTACTATTTAACTAATGTACTTGCTTTGGTTCTATTACTGTAAGAGCCAACCTTAAAAAGTAATGTTAGAGTCAAATTTATTTAAGTGTTTGCTTAATTTCAGTACTAGAATATCAGTTTCTTATAGCTACCTAGAATATGGTATAGTCTTTTACCCCTGTAAGTTAGCATGAAACAGAACTTTTTGCCTTATCTATAAAACTGAATGTTAATTAAGCCAGTTAGGAAACAGTCTTATTGTTGGCATGGACTGTTAGATATGATTACAAATAGCAGAATGGCATACACTTTTCTGACCATTTTGATATAAAAGTATGACTGTATAACCAAATTTTGAGAAACATGAAACAAGATATGTAAGCCTTAAACAGAACTTTCTTTAAAGCAGAACTTTTCTTTAATGTCATTTTTTTCTCTATTTTTGTGTGAACTGTTTTACTAGCACTTCTTCTTCTTCTTTCGGCTGCTCCCGTTAGGGGTTGCCACAGCGGATCATCTTCTTCCATATCTTTCTGTCCTCTGTATCTTGTTCTGTTACACCCATCACCTCTTAGGCCTTCCTCTTTTCCTCTTCCCTGGCAGCTCTATCCTTATCATCCTTGTCCCAATATACTCAGTATCTCTCCTCTGCACATGTCCAAACCAACACAATCTCACCTCTCTGACTTTGTCTTCCAACTGTCCACCTTGAGCTGACCCTCTAATATACTCATTTCTAATCCTATCCATCCTCGTCACACCCAGTGCAAATCTTAGCATCTTTAACTCTGCTACCTTCAGCTCTGTCTCCTGCTTTCTGGTCAGTGCCACCGTCTCCAACCCATATAACATAGCTGGTCTCACTACCTTCCTGTAGACCTTACCTTTCACTCTTGCTGAGACCCGTCTGTCACAAATTACTCCTGACACTCTTCTCCACCTAAAACCTTTAAAAACAAAAATATTTGGCATGTGGAATTATTTGAAAATGTGTTACACTGGTGCCAGAACTGTCCTATGAAGCAAACTTAAAGCTGCAGAACTTTGTAATTTGGCATAAACTCAGTTACAATTACTTTTATTTATTTATATTACTAATGTAACTTTCCGTGAGGTGGACTAAATGAGGTGCTATTTTAAGAGAGTTTTCTGCAATTGCTAAATAATATGTAAACTCAAACAAACTGTGCCACATACAAAACAAGAAGGACTAAAAAGCACTATGGAAAATTTAGTTTTCAGTTGTGTAGTTAAAAATTTGACAATAAGCCTAACTAGAACTTTATGGAAAATTTTTGCATTTCCAGTAATAGTCAGTTGAGGTGCAGAAAAGCTTTATGAGACAGAGTAGGAACTTCTCATTTATTTAAATCACTTGGGAATGGTATAGATGGTGTTATTATTAGAGCAATTTTATTTTCCTAAATGCCGGATAGTGCAGTCATGTGGAACAGATTATGCATTATTGCATCAAGCTAAATGCTGAATGTATGTCATGGGTACAGCTTTCGGTCCAGGGTTCTTTGATGCATCTTGCTTTATTTGACCAGGAAATTACTTATTTATTCTTAGGATGTTGATTGTTCAAGTTGAAATTGCCTTTTCAAACTAGATAGCAGTAAGGTTTTACAATCGCGCTCTCAAAGAAAAACTGAAGCTTTAGAAACCTCAAAGGTAAAGCCAACTTTGTTGCACAGAGCGACAGAAATCTCAAAATATTTAATTTCAGACCAGACAATTACTTAGACTTTAATAATAATAATAATAAGTTGTTTAGCAGATGATTTTACACAAGGTGACCTACATTATTGGATAATGACAGTCAATTTAGAATAACAGTCCTCAATGACATAGCCACTATAGTAAAAAGCAACAAATAAATTAAAGCACAACACATCAAATTTAGATAGGGTCAGATAAAACAGAGATCCCAAATTTTAAGCAGTCTCAAGGTGTTGATCCAGCAGTATTTTATTTAGAGCTGCTCATGATGCATACCATCACCAGGCACTATTTTTGTGATTTTGTTTTAAGTAAGATAAACACTTCTTTTACATTCTTTGTGGAAATGGTGAATATAGAAATAAAGAGAAAGACAGGAACCAGAATATTTGAAGAGGGAAGTAGGAAGATGTACCCATCACAAGTCACATTCTAATGTGATGAGATGGTCCTTCTTTGTACACCTGATGGTCACAAGACTGGGAGAAGCAGTGATAACTACAGGATGCTTATTCTACAGACTGAAAACAAAAAAATCAGAAATCACAGTAAGAACATAGGCCCTAAGTAAAATGGGGTTACTTGGAGGTACAGTTTAAGCAAAACAGGAGCAAACCATAAGTCAATAAGAAAACACACAAGCAATAGAGAATGTTGCACCTCAGTAAAAGAGTTTTGAATTTGATGAACCCAGCAATTCCAGGAAGGAAGTCAAAGGAGTAAAGTGAGCGTCCGACAACAGCTTCAGGTCAATGAATCTTCTATGAATGTATCCTCTTGAAGTCTAATAACACCCCAGAACCTGATGGGATTTTACCATTTGCATTGAAAGAAATGAAAGACATCATCTATTAACTGTTATTAGGCTATTTCAGCAGTCATTTCAGAAAGGAGAAGTACCTGAGGATTGACAAGTTGCAAATGTGACTTCAGTCTTCAAGAAGGGAGGCATAATGGATCCTGGTAATTACAGACCAATAATTTTTACTTCTGTGCCATGTGAAATTATGGAAACTATAATGAATAATACATGAAAAAAATACCTAAATGAAAATAATATACTAAATAGCAGCCTGCATGGGTTTATGCAAGGAAGATCCTGCCAAAGAAATCTTTTAGATTTTTTTGAGAAAGCAACTACCAGAGTAGTTGACAAAATCAAATATATGACATAATTTACGTACACTTTCAAAAATACTTGGATACACTTCCACACCAAAGCATTAGAGGTAACCTAAACAATTGGATCTCTAGCTAGTTAACTGGCAGGGGACAACACTGATAACAGGAGACAGCTCCACATAGAGTAATCAGTGGAGCCCCTCAGGGTCCATTACATTTTCTGATTTATATTGATAACATTGATTCTGGTATCGTTAGTAAACATGTGAAATGTGCATAAACTAAAATTGGAGGGATGGCAGACACTAACAAGGCAGCAAAAAGAATACAAAAAGACCTGGGGCCTCATGCATAACGCCATGCGCAGAATTCACACTAAAACATGGCATACGGACAAAAGTCGAAATGTGTGTATGCACAAAAAAATTCAGATGCAGAAAACTATGTGTAAGCCAACTTCCACGCACTTCCGCTACAGAAATCCCGGTCTGTGTGAAATGTAATGATTGTGCATGCGCCTACTGCCCCTCCCAGACTCCTCCCAGAATTACACCTCTTTGAAAATGCAAATCACTATAACTATTCCCTTAAGTTCTGCATTATGTGAAAAAACAATGGCAAAAGCACAGGGAAAAAAGAAGAATATCAGCGAATGCCAAGTGGAGGCAAGGAAAAAGTACCATTTAATGGTTTAAGCAGTTGTATAAACACCAAAATGAAGTTGATCAAAAGTTCAAGTTCAGAAAGTCGCACAGCGTCCGAAATAAAAAAGAAGTGGTCAGATATCAAAGTTGCCATGAAAAGGCACGTCGTAGCCCACTGTCTGTGTGTCATATGTAAGTTTATTAGGGTACGGAGAAAAGAAAAGAAATAGGGACACAGTGGAAAAAAAGCTTGAAATGTCAACTTTAATCTTGAAATTTCCACTTTAATCACATAGTTTATTTTGTCATTAAAGTAGAACATCATAAACTTAATCTTAAAGTCTTTTCATTTACTAGTTTCTTAAATCCCATTGTAACTAAATTAGCATATTAAATGCTTTGGATTCTGTGTGTTCTTCTATACTCTGTGTGTGTGAATCACTACTTGCTTCTTAAGCGGGCTTTTTCTTCTGCCAACAGGACACAGAATACATTACATTCATGATATCACAGCTCGTTGAACAATTTAATTACTAATATGTATACAGTACTTGATATCATCTTCATGGTGAAATGAATTAAAGCATGTATTAAATATGGGGCCACAGTGGCACAACGGTAGCGACAAGCTGGCACCATGTTCAGAGATTGTTCCTGCCACCTGCAAGATACTTGCTGCGCTGTGTGTGGCCCTTGATGAAATAATTTATTGCAGCAGTAGTGTCTCTTTCAAACATACTAACCCCCAATTCCTGCCCTTCCTTTTCTTTCTCCAAATAACCAATCGTCACACAATCAGCTCTTTAATAAATGTCAAGCCATCTGTAAGCTTAGAACGCTGATTCTTTAAAACATTTAAGGAACTTTGAAATATATTCGTAGTACATGTTTAATTATTACATCCATCTATCCATCTAGGGTTGCGCCAGTCCCAGGAAGCATACAGCACGAGGCAGGAAAACTCCTTGAATGTGGCGCCAGTTCATCGCTACCACTGTCCACCATGTCCACACATTTAATAACAGTATATATTATTTAAATGAGGTTAAAAATGGATCTGTATAATGTAATATATATGTCTTATTGCATTTCATCTGAAAAATGATATCAAGAGTGCCAAGAAGAGAGTGCCTGGAAATCTAAATCAACTTAGAAGCCAGTCATCATCATCTGTCAATACGCGCTCTCTTCTATTGATTTGAATTGAATTCCTTTATTGTTATTGTATGGTACAATGAGATTCAATATGCAAATCCTCCACAAACTTATTTTCCTATAAAATGGTAAAATAACAACAACAAAACAATAATAGTAATAATATAATAAAAAACATGAAAAATATACAGTATGAAAGCATAAGTGGATCTGGTTGTGCAATATTACAGCTGTAATGCAAGTTTATAGTGAGGTAATTGTACTTATAAGTACAAACAGTTCTTCCAGGAGTACTTGATGGACTGATTGAATCCATTTATGTCTGTTGTGATGAAACTGTTTCTGAACTGCGAGGTTTGTGCAGGAAAGACTCTGAAGCGTTTGTTGAATGGGGTAAGTTCAAATAGACTGTGCACATGGCTGAAGCAGCAGAAGCTGTACCCCAATAATTCTCTCCGCTCTTGATACAATCTGTGGTAGAACTTTCCAATCAGCTGCTGTATAGCTGTGATTCCACACTCAGATACAGCGTGTTAAAATACTCAGTGGTGCCCTGAGAGTAACAACACTAAGGCAAATATAGTATTTGGAATAGTTTGGCCATTCCGTTTACCAATATTTGATTACAGGTTGATTACAATCAGATGCCTTAAACTAAAAATCAAGATGAGGTTAATGTCACTGTATTTGATAAAGCCGCGTCAGGAATGTGAATCTAAAAAATAAAAGGAAGCTAACCAGGAACAGTAGCACCACTTTGACACTGGGTGCCACCAGTTTGCAAAACCGAGCTGAAATTTTGCGTACTATATGGTTTGAGCTAGCATGAGAATGTGTGTGGCTTTATGCCAAGTTTAGTTTTTATACATTGTGATGTGAACATGAAAATGGGCAAACGCAACATTTTTGTGCGTACGCACCATTTACACATAAGGCCTCTGGAGTATTGTGTGCAGTTCTGGTCACAATGGTTCAAGAAAGACATAGCAGCACTTGGAATTGTACAGAGGAAAACAACCAAGTGCATCCCAGGACTTAAGGATATGTCCTAATCAGACAGACTCAGAGAATTAAACGTGTTTAGCCACAAGCAGAGAAGACTGTTTAGGGACCTAATCCAGGGATTGATAATGTAGATTCAGCTACATCACTTCATCTTAAGGATAAATCATATACTGTACCTGAAGACATCAGTTTGAAGTAAGAGGAAAAGCACTTAAGACTGAAGCCAGGAAGCATTTCTTTATGCAAAGAGTTGTGGGACTTTGGAACAAACTACTGAGACATGGAGTTGGAGCAGAATCTTTGACAACCTTTAAGTAGAATTTGAATGAAATATTGAGGCAACTTAGCTATTAGCTAAACAAATGGGCTTGATGGATTGAATGGTTTCCTCATTTTTGAAATTTCTTATGTTTCTTGTGTTTCACATGAATCTGCAGGGAGCTGTGTGTAACTCTTTTATGCTTTATCACTGTACCATATTGCCTTGACTGTGCAGAAAAAGTGAGCTTGAGTCCACACCACAACTTCCTAGTTATTAAGGATATTTTTCTGGATGCAGAGATAGTCCCTCATCACAACTGCAAGTGAAGCATTATGCCACAGGCACAGCTCCTAATTAGAATAAGATTAACAAAACAGCACAGAAGACCAATGCAAATGACCTGTAACTCTCAAAAACAGCATATAACAGAGTAGGTGTTTTGAGACAGCATAGGCATAGTTCAAAGTAAGAAACTGAAAAGAGAGCTAAGTTAAAGGAGATGGTCTGTAGGGAATGGGGGTGAATGGATTCCAATTTTTAGGCTATGTGACTACACAGCAAGTGTGAAACATCAAAGCAAGCCACAGAATTGTCACAGAAATAAACTGTAGAACATGTGGTATTTATTCCTTTCAGAAATGTAAATGTAGATCCTTTTTTCTAAACCACTTATCCAGTTTGAGTTTGCAAGAAGCCAGAACTTTCTTAGCAATATTGAGAACACCTTATCAATAAAAAGGCCACCTGGTCATCTTAGCCATTGTGTCCTGGGGCCTCATGTATAAACGGTGCGTACGCACAAAAATGTTACGTACGAACATTTCCACGGTCAAATCGCGATGTATAAAACCTAAACTTGGCGTAAAACCACGCACAATTCCACGGTAGCTCATACCCTGGCGTATGTAAGTTCTGCGCTCGGTTTTACAGACTGGTGGCACCAAATGTCAAAGCAGTGCTACTGTTCCTGTGTGGTTTCCCTTTCTTTTTTAGATCCACACCCCTGACGTGGCTTTATAAATACACTGAAATTAACTGCATATTGTTTATTAGTTTAATGCATCTGATTGTAATTAACCTGTAACAATATAATGGTCCACAGAATGGTCAAACTATTCTAAATACAATAGCTGCTTTAGCGTTGTTACTCTCACTGCACCTCCTTCTACTTTCAGCTACTCCCGTTAGGGGTTGCCACAGCGGATCATCTTTTTCCATATTACTGTCACTGCACCACTTGGAGTATTTATATCACTGTATCTGAGTGGGGAATCACAGCTCTAATGCAGCTGATCGGAAAGAGAATTAGCAGCATACAGCATCAAGAACACACTGCTTCAGCCATGCTCTCTTATTGAACTGCTCTCATATGGCAAACGCTTCAGAGCCTTTCCTCGCAGTTTTAGAAACAGTTTCATCCCAAGAACTATAAATGCACTCAATCAGTCCATCAAGTGCTCCTTGTAAAACTAATTGTAATTATAAGTGTAATTACCTCACTGTAAACTTGTGATACAGTTCTAATATTGCACAACTTGAGCCAAAGAAAGAAAAGTAAGAACAGGAATTGGGGGTTAGTACGTTTGAAAGAGACAGTACTACTGCAATAAATTATTTCATCGAAGGTAGCACATGGTGCAGCAAGCATCTTGCATGAGGAATGAACAATCACTGTGCCACCGTGTTCACATGTTTAATAACATGCTTTAACTCCTATCATCATGAAAATAATATTAAGTATACATCTCAGTATTTTAAGTATTCAGAGAGCTGTAATATTATGAATGTAATGAATTCGGTGTCCTGCTGGAGAAAGAGAAAGCCTGTTTAAGAAGCATGTAGTGATTAACACACATAGAGCACATAGAAGATCAAATACAAAACAAAGCATTTAATGTGCTACTTTAGTTACGATGGGATTTAAGAAACTAATAAATTAAACGATTTTAAGATGAAGTTTATGATCTACTTTAATGACAAAATAAACTACGTGACTAAAGTAGAAATTTAGAGATTAAAGTTGACATTTCGTGCATTTTTCCCCACTGTGTGCCTATTTGTTTTTCTCTGTACCCTAATAAGCTTTCGTATGACACTCAGATGGTGGGCTACGACTCGCCTTTTCACGGCGACTTTGATATCTGACTTCTTTTTTATTTCAGGCACTGTGCGATTTTGTGAACTTGAGCTTTCGAGTTTCTCCGACACTCTATGTCACTCGATCAACTTCTTTTTGTTGTTTATACCACTGTTTAAACCAACAAATACGTTTTTCCTTGCCTCCACTTGGTGTTCGCTGGAATTCTTCTATTTCCCCCTGTGCTTTTGCCATTGCCTTTTCACAGAACTCTGAGCTTAAGGGCTATTTATATTGATTTGCATATTCAAAGAGGCGTAATTCTGGGAGGAGACGGGGCGGGACAGGAGGCTTGTGCACGTGCGTTACTTTTCAAGCTGACCGGAATTTATGTAGCGGAAGAACGTGGAAGTTGGCGTTCGCACAGATTTATGCATCTAGATTTTTTTGTGTGTAAGCACATTTCCACTTTTGTCCGTACGCCATGTTAGAGTGTGAATTCTATGCATGCCGTTATGCATGAGGCCCCTGATCTTTATGATTTTTTGCACCTTCATTTTTAAGGTTGTTCAGAATGATGCCTCTAACTTTTTGTAGTTTAGTCTTTTAAATATGAATATTGTTTTAATTTTATGTGCAACCAAAAGTTATCCTTTTATAATGTTACATTATGTAAAATGCATAAGTTTACACTGTACCTAGAGAAAAATATTTTACAGAGCACTCTACTTCAATCACTGCTATAATGTGATAATGGGTTCAGAATTGTTTCTTGCTCAATGTATCTAACGGTGTTTCAATCCTGCAACACCTGCTGTTGGTTTTTAATTGGTAGCTTATTAAATTGTTGGGAAAGAACAAAATAAAGCAACACACATGTTCATAATTAACAAAACACAATTACATCAAATTCTGGATAGCATACTTGACACAATAAATGCTTTATTAAATTAGTTCTAAGTATATTTTTGTTTTTATTTAACCATTTCTCTTACATGAAATGAACTGGTATTGTTTGTACTAATTAACACATAAATCCGCTGTCATTTCTGATTTACATTAAAAGACCTAGTAAACTTGGATTCATATATCAGAGCTTTTACAAAGGTGTCTGGGTACAGAAATTTTTATTTTAAATAACAGAAGGAGGGGCATACTTCAAGTTATTTGGGGAGTCTATATGTATAGACAGACTGCTTTTTTCCTGTATTGTATTCAGTTGTTCTTAGAAAATGAGCAACTTACACTTGTGAAATGTTACTTGAAGATCTTTGCCACAAATTTTGATTTTCACATGTCACTGATAATCCTTCTGTACCTTTAGCCTCATGTCAGCATTTTTGACTATTTCATTTATCTACAAATTCTGTTCTTCAGACTGTTCCTATCAAACTCAGAAAGATGGCGTATGAGTACTTTGTCTACATTTTCTTGATGCTGTCTGTTTAAAACAGAGTGATTTATAGTTCTGTTCTTCTTGATTTTTAGAAGGTGAAATAATATCTTATGCACTGAAGCTAGTAATAGTAGTTGCCGTACTAACACTAGTAGCCATGATGTCATGTGTACAAAATACAGTGAAATTCTTACTTCTACATTGGGCCAGCATGCAACATGTTGCTGCTCCCCAGCGCCATTAATAAACTATAGAATCTCATCATATTTAATATAAATCACAAACCAGTATATCTGCTGTACAACCTGCCCCTGTTTCCATTTGTTTAGTTATGCTTCCAGTTGTTACCTTTCCTGCCTGTCTAAGGACCATGGTTGAGATGACATAGTGGAGCTTCTCCTTCAATGTGCCCAGTGGTGTGAAGCTCCAGGGTCAGAGCATCGTTTTCTGGGGTAATACCCTGTTCCAGAGTTCCATTTTTTAGTTCTTAGTTTACAGCAGGAAGCAACAAACAAGGCTTGAGTGCTCTAAATCCTTAACTTTATATTGTCAACTAACAATGTGCTTTTTTCAGCTTAACAAGCATTCGAATCAACTAACAACTGACTAATATATATCGAACTCTCCACCTCTCAAATACTGATAACTCCACACCCACCCCACATTCGGAATGATCTGGATGTTAGACTGCTGTTTTGCATTCTCATCCCAACACTACCCCCAATCTGGATGGTGATTAAAGAGCATCATTCCAGCACTAAGAAAACATCAACCTAAGTAACATATATATTCTATATCGCATAACACTCCCAGTCAATCCAAAGATGTAATTCCTCTCTCTACAATAGAGAAAATTTTACAATACTGTATGTAAGACAAAGAACAAGAACAAATTTCTTGCAGAACAGTTTTCAATTTAGTTTAGTGGGCCACCCATTCAACAAATTTGTTTGGTAGTCTCCTTCTTCTTCTGGGTCTTTCTGTGGTTAGCTAGTTTAAAGGAGCATTAAAGATACTCTCTTCCGTGCTTTGCTGTTCAGTAGTAAGGTGTCTGCCTTCATTGGTGAAACTACAGGTGGTTCACAGAAGAGACTGAGTAGGGGTTAATGGATTCTGAGTCTGGTTATTGTCAAGGTCCTCATGAGCAGGATTCTTAAACTGTTCTGATAAACTGAAATCTTGTTCAGTAATGTCTGCATCAAGGTTAGCTGCTAGTATTTCAGTGGGATTCTATGTTTCTACATTTTGAAAGACCCAGACATTGTCTAGTGGAGTGGTAAGGTTTCAGTTTGTCATGATGCACTACCTTCCATTTTGTGTTTGAACTTTTCTGAATGCGATACACCAGATCATCAAGATGATCAAAAACAAAATATGGTCTTTCATAAGATGGCAAGAATTTCCTCACTTTATTCTTTACCCTTTGGGATCCCTTCACCAAATGCCAGAAAGCTTCCCAATCTTGTATATTGTTTCTTAGCAAGCACTATAGACTGTCCAAGGGCATCTCTTGAAAACTGATGTGCAAGCTCCAATCGTTCTCAGAGCTGAATCACATATTGTGGTAGTGTTTGGTCATGATCATGGTTTAGGGGCAATCCAGCAACAATGTCAATAGGTTCCATTGCTTCTTGTCCAAGCAGCATCATATTGGGTGTAAAACCAGTCAAACTTTGTTTTGTGGCTAGATAAGCCATTATGCCATACAGTGTCATGAGGTCCCAGTCCCAGTGGCAATGCTCAGTTGTGTTAGCAAGGATTTTCTGTAGAGTGGCATTAAATCTCTCTGCTTGGCCATCTGATTGGGATTGGAATGGAGGGGTGTGTGTCTTCTTAATTCCTAACAACTCACACATTCATTGGAATTCATTGGATTTAAAATTGGAAACCAGGTCACGGTGTAGACTGTATAGTACTCCATAATGGCACACCCATTCTGCAGTAAATACTTAAGCAACTGTAGCAGCTTGGTCATTTAGTAGGGAGTAAGCTTCAACCCACTTAGTAAAATAATCTTATATCACTTTGAAGGTTGTGCTTTAGCTGTACAGTTAGCACAAGCAAATGTATGACACTAGAGAGCCACATCTTTCCACAACTGGTACCAGTAATATCTGGCCTGCAAATGCACTATAGTTCATTCCACTCCAATCCAAAGTGACCCCCAACTGGACCATCATGCATTTGCCTCTGTATGAAGCATTTGGGGCAAAACAATCAGGGAATAAAACCTAGTGCCTTCAGTGCAATAAAAATGTCTCAGGAGGATGCCTTCCTTGATATACATCCTTTCTGCTAACTCCAGTATGTTTTGTGGCTGGGCTGTGTTGTGAAACTTTTGCCCATATAATGTGCTCTCTTCCTTCATCTATCCACATCCACACCTGGACAATGTCAGAGTCTGCCACTTGGGCAGCATGTAGTTGTTAGTTGTCCAACTATGGAACAATACTGATATGTTGGCTTCCATAAGGTTAATCTCTTCAATGCCATCTCTTTTTTGCTCCTGAGCCTCAGAAGTGACAAGCAGTCATTGATAATGTCTTTGGATCTATAGTTTTGGGGTCTTCTTTTCTCTAGCCGTTATTTAAATCACACTGTACAGCATGGTAAAAGCAATTTCTAACCAATGAAGGTTCTGGCACCTTAAAGGTGCAGGTATTATGACAGGGTCTTCTGCATAAGACATCAGCATTTAAGTGTTGGCATCCAGGCCAATGGATTATATGAAAATCATATTCAGAAAGTTTCTCAAGCCATCTTGCCAGTTGGTCAGCGCAGGTTATGATCAGAATACACTATAAAGGGGCTTCCGAGCTGGCACTGGTGAAAATAACTGAATTCCACAACAGCCAACAGTTCCTTTCTCGTGGTGCAATTACTTTTGCTCTGTTGAAGACAGACTTCTTCTCCCATAGACTAACACCCTTTCTTCACCATTCTACATTTGGGAAAGGACAGCCCCAAATCCACAAGCGCCAGCATGGGTGTCAAGAATAAGGTCAAATTGATCATGGGGTATTCTATAACATGAGTGGTAGTAAATGATTTTGTTAGATTCTCAAATGCCTCCTGACATTGTTCAGTCCATTGAAAACAGCCATACTTTTTGCTGAGTTCATGTAAGGGATGAACTATGGGGGCAATGTCCTTCACAAAATGGCAGTAATATGAAGCCAAGCCAAAAAACTGGTGGACTGCTGAGACATTGCTAAGTCTGGGCCACTCATGAACTTTTAAAATTTTGTGGGGGTCTTTAGCAATGCCATGCTCGGAAATAATATGCCCAAAGTAAGGCACCTGTCGGCAACAGTAATACAGAATAAATAGCACTTAGCTGGTTTCAGCTTTAAATTGGTCTGCTACAGTGTATTTAATACTTGGCCAAGTCGCCCGAGCATTTCCATTGCATCGTTACCCAGCACAATAATATCATCCAGATACACTAGACAGGTCTCCCATTGCATGCCAGCCAGAACCTGGCCCATTAGTGTCTGAAATGTCGCAGGGGCATTGCACAAGCCAAATGGCATGACATTACATTCAAAGAGTCCTTTTCTGCTGCAGAAAGCTTCTGCCTGCATGCTCTGGGTGTCAACTCTACCTGCCAATACCATACGGCCAAATCCAAGGTGCTAAACCATTTGGCTGTGGAAAGCATACCTAGGGTGTCTTGGATGCAGAGCAATGGGTATGTATCTTTGGCAGTACACTCGTTCAGAGATCTGTAATCAACACAGAAGCAGTATGTCTGGTCCTTTTTACGGACCATAACTATTTGTGAGGCTAAACTACTATTGCTATGTTGGGCAAGTCCAGCTTCCAAGCTTTGTTGTATCTGTTGATCAGCATTGACTTGCTTATCCTTTAGCATACGACATGGTAATTGATTCATAGGGGTACCTAGCAGTGTCTGAATATTATGTTGCATAAGGCTGGTGGACTCTAAATCTTCCAGTCCTGTTGAAAAGATGCTGCTATACTGTTACAGAAGCTGAGCTAGGCCATGTCTTTCCTCTGTCTTTGAGTGTGTATTCTAAATACATGTAATTTTGTTGATTTCTTCTCAAATCTTACCTATTTTAATGAATACTGGTACAGTATATAACAATGTTTTTTAATGAAAGCCATAGCTAAGCTCTAACTAAATAAATGAAGAGAGATTTCAAAATGTTTGTGGGATTTCATTTAATGCAAATAACACCTTTCCTGCTCATGTCATCTTTTTGTGAACACTGATATTTTTAGCTCCATTCTTCCAACATGTCATGAAGTGGCTCGAGTTTAAAAAAGCACAGCTGCGAAAACAATTCCATGCTTGCCCACTTGAGGGGGGAACACCATCAAAATACCACAACTAGAAACAAGAAGGGCCAAAATAAATTTTAATAAAAGGTTTATTTTCACCATAAGGCTTCAAAGCGGCAAGGTGATACACAGAGCAGAGGTTTACAAATATCAATAACTAGCAAAATACCCGCGCATTGCAGCGGCGAAGTACTGCCTTAATATTTTTATTAAGAAGAAAATTAAACCTTTTTAAACTGAGGGAAAATATACCAATAATTATTTGTTAAGGATCTCTTTGTATACCACGTTGTCAGTTCGGCCCTCCGGTTGTAACATGACCAAGCTGTGCGCTGAGCTTACTCTTGAGTATGCAACGTACAGTTGGCCATGTGAACAGTAATCTTGTTTCAAATCTCACAGCTTGGATTGCTGCTGTCATAATCGGTTTGAGTTTCATGGTTTGTTTCAATTACGACAGTATTTGCAGGACTTGTGTTGAAGTGACATTCGGCATCTGTCAAGCGTTGTAAGCATATAACCGGTTTCATCGATAATTTCACATCCAGCTTTTGAGAGTTTAAACATTCATAAACATCAAACTGTCCATTACTGAAATCGTCACCTGTGAATCTAAGATGTTTAAGAGACATTGCCGGTTGTCGAAAGGTGTAAAATATTTGGCCATTTCGGTACACTTGAAAGCGACAACTGAACAATTCAGCGGCAGCCATTAACTCACATGCAGAACCATAGGTGAAGGGCTTAAGCATTTCACTCTTATAGTGCTCTTGTGTATTATAATTATCTCCTGTACCGTCATCAGTCCACACCTTGAACCTGTCCCAGTCATTCAATACATAAGACACAATGTTCCTTCGGATATCAAGAGTGAACCTGATATGGCCGTGCAATATGTAACACAGAGAATGGAAAAGGCAGGCGCCATCTCCGGGCATGGAAACCACTCGGTAAGTGACAGTTCTTTGATCGATGGTGATCACCTCGACAGACATGTTAATAGGGGTATGGTTGGAACGATAAAGGAAATGGGTACCTGAACAATGTAAAGTAAGTCTAAAATACCTACACAATAACAATAATCGTAATAAACGAACAATAAAACAGCGGAGAAGCTGTGGATTAAATAAAAAGGCTGTAGTTATCAGCAGGGAGACATGAATTCCG
Source organism: Polypterus bichir lapradei (assembly GCA_026402145.1). Taxonomy (NCBI): domain Eukaryota; kingdom Metazoa; phylum Chordata; class Cladistia; order Polypteriformes; family Polypteridae; genus Polypterus; species Polypterus bichir. The sequence continues at coordinate 78,860,073 of JANRMT010062813.1, read as the reverse complement.
TGGCGAAGCAAGGAAGGGAATGTAGAGACCGGAGCGACGGACGGCCCTATATAGGCGGGCAGCCAACAACGTGGGAGGCGTTGGGATGGGGGACCCAACGCCGCCTCACATGATGATCGAGCTGCAGGCTATGGACGTATATATGTATGTAAGTAGGATTCAGTTAGCAATGGGATCCCGCGTACCAAATTTCTTGAAGATGGGCCCATAAGTAACAAAGACCGTTGGAAAGTTCAATATGGCGGCTGACAGTGGTGTCATACCACCAAAATAAGTACGTACATTGGTTTCGGTTAGCGCAGGGAAGCCGCCTACCAAATTTCGTGAAGATGGGGCCATAAATAAGAAAGTTCAACATGGCGGACATTGTCGACTGTTATGACCGTTACGCGTAGAATTTCGAATGAAACCTGCTTAACTTTTGTAAGTAAGCTGTAACAATTTGTATTATATTGAGCATGTTCAATTTTTACTACAGGGTACTTCAAATTCTTTACTTTAGGGAGGAACACTTGGTTTTTATATGCAACAAATTTTCATGGCATGTGTGAATAACCAGCAGACAATGAAACACAAACAGAAAAACTTGTACTAAAAGATGTGTCAGCCATGCTGATGCTGCCTTCCTAGCCATAGCTTTCTCCACATTATTCTTTCATTTTTGATTTTTCTCTGAAAACTAAACCACAACTAAAGCTGCAGCAAGTGGAACTTATTTGTTCTAAAGTCATGTTTTTATATCCCAGAAAATCTGTGAGATCCCAGGTTTGGAGAGTTTGGAGTCTCCAAAATGTGACTGTCAATCTGTTCATGTGTAAAGTTTTTTGTGTATTTTCAAACTGAAGTGAGACTACAGGACAAATAAATTGGTGAAATCTATCATTGCGTGTTGGGTCTCTCACAGATTCAACACCAGTAAAATATCTTCTAGTCTGAGGCAGGAATAATCTGATATCGTCAAGTTAACACGATTCTGCTAAGTGTGACATGATGTCCTATTTTAAGTCATGTGGTGTGGCACCAGCCCACGAAAGCATGCATTTTTAAATTTGATACTGTTTATTGAAGGTAAATGAGGTAGTTGTATTGTTAAGATGTGTTGTTTGTGTGTAATTTGTGTCAGCTGCAGGTATAGTCACATTTCAAGAAAGGCAATTAATATTTCAGTTATAAATGTTTGGTGGATTTATAATAATAACACAGTATTTTGTATTTTATTTGTGCAAACTTCTTTCAATGTTTGGATGTGAGTTTATGTGTGATACCAATTTATGAAAATAAATTAAAGAATTACATGATCTGTATCTGTATTGACTAGTGACCTTGGAGAAGATGAAGCTGGATTACAAACAGATGAAGGTCAATTTGTTGTGCCAAAATTTGTACTTACTATATAAACAATATAATCTTACCAGTGTGACAAAGACACTAAGGAGGTGAATTAGAGAAACACAATGTTTCAGACTTAATTAACATCAACCACTGGCTCAATGTTTGACTCTCAATAGGAGAGAAGCAGTAACAGAAAAAGCACTATGAAAATAAGAGCTGATTGTTAGTCACACCATTGAGCATTTATGGATTCTAACACTAATAAATAATTAATAACCATCAATGATCAATACATCATCAAAATATATCACACTTATTTAACCAAACTATTTAATTTATTGTTGTGTGGAGCTGAAGTTTATACCGAACCAGCAACAGTCGGAGGACGTGTCCAGTTCAAGGCACATTCAGGCACACAACTATGCACACATACAGGTCTAAATGACACTTTTCAATTAACCTAACAAATTCATATCTCATATAGGATTAAAACATGGAATACATGCAAAGATTGAGAGAATATGAAAACTCTATATGGACAGTGATGGAGCTGATACTGTAGGCCAGATTTGTGAATCAGCTACACCAATTACTGTTCCTTTGCCACAACGAATACATCACGTCATCTGACTCTTAATATGTCGAACTTTACTATCCACTCAGTCACTAACGCCACCAGTAATTTCTGACTCATGTTGATTCTCCCATTACTGTGAACAGCATTTTGTTAAGAAGGATATTTTGTGGAATGTTCTACTAATATTACCACTTCTTCATAGGAGAAGTGTATGGGCTTTCCCTTCAGTTTATCTGGTGGGATGTCCATTACTCATTTATCTCATTCTAACCTTAGAAAATTATGTTGGTAGCTTCTGTAAGACAAGACAGAGACCTCTTGCACTTTCAGTTTTAATTTACATTTAGTTAACCTTTGAGTTAAATTCAATCATTTTCTTTATGCTTAATAATTTATTCTGTTTTTACTAAAAATATAATACTCCAATTTTCACAGTGTCATACAAGCGAACCAGCCACTGTGGTGTAACGTCACAGACTTTGCCTCAGGCACTGACGTCCGAGGTTTGATCCCCATAAGGGGGTAGAAAGTTGCGTACACCTGATGAGCGCCAATAAGGGTGAAACACGTGTTGTGTACTTTTTGTATTATTTAGCAGATATTGTGTAACATATATATATGTGTGTGTGCAGTAAATTTTAAAAGATTATTATATATTAACCAAAAAGTCGATACCATTCCATGTACATATACAACTGTATCAGCTGTATACCAAATTGCTCTTGTACCTCTGATAAAAATCGCATTTATATTCATACATACAGTACATACAATTACTAGCAAAATACCCGCACTTCGCAGCAGAGAAGTAGTGTGTTAAAGAAGTTATGAAAAAGAAAAAGAAACATTTTAAAAATAACGCAACATGATTGTCAATGTAATTGTTTTGTCACTGTTATGAGTGTTGCTGTCATCAAGGATTTGATTATCATTATTTCTTTCAATCAGGTTCATATTTGGAGGATGTGTTGTGTTCAAGTTACATTCCATGTTTGTCAACCGTTGTAAAGGAAACAGGTTTCATTCATCGAAGTGTTCACTACCCAAATCGCTACTCGTGAATCTAAGATGTTTAACAGGCATTCCCGGTATTAACTTGTGGATTTGCCTGCGAATATTTAGCGTCAGCGTGTCTATGAACTTGTGGAATTGCCTGCGAGTATTTAGCGGCAGCGTCTCCATTAACTTGTGGATTTGCCTGCGAGTATTTAGCGACAGCGTCTCTATGAACTTGTGGATTTGGCTGCGAGTATTTAGCGACAGCGTGTCTATTAACTTGTGCATTTTTCTGCGAGTATTTGGCAGCAGCGTCACAAAGTTGTTTCCATCTAGCTGCATCAGAAAATGTACCATGATGTCTGACACGCCTCCTTTTTATTGTTTTCTCACAGCTTGGATTGCTGCTGTCATAATCGGTTTGAGTTTCATGGTTTGTTTCAATTACGTTAATATTTGCAGGACTGTGTTGAAGTGACATTCGGCAGCTGTCAGACGTTGTAAGTATACAACCGGCTTCATCGGTAACTTTGCATCCAGCTTTTGAGAGTTGAAACATTCATAAACATCAAAGTGTCCACTACTCAAATCGTCACCTGTGAATCTAAGATGTTTAAGAGGCATTGGCGGTTGTCGAAAGGTGTAAAATATTTGGCCATTTCGGTACACTTGAAAGCGACAACCGAACAATTCACCGGCAGCCATCAACTCACATGTAGATGCATAGGTGAAGGGCTTAAGCATTTCACTCTTATAGTGCTCCTGTGTAGTATAATTATCTCCTGTACCGTCATCAGTCCACACCTTGAACCTGTCCCAGTCATTCAATACATAAGACACAATGTTCCTCCGGATATCAAGAGTGAGCCTGATATGGCCGTGCAATATGCAACACAGGGAATTGAAAAGGCAGGCGGCATCTCCGGGCATGGAAACCACTCCGTAAGTGACAGTTCTTTGATCGATGGTGATAGATAGTTAATGGGGGTACGGCTGGAACAGTAAAAGAAATGGGTACCTGAACAATGTAAACTACAGTAAGTTTAAAATACATACACAAGAACTATAAGCATAATAAACGAACAATAAAACAGCGGAGAAGCCGTGGATTAAATAAAAAGGCTGCAGTTATCAGCACAATAAAACAGCGGAGAAGCCGTGGATTAAATAAAAAGGTTGCAGTTACCAGCAAGGAGACATGAATGCTGTGGCAAAGCAAGGAAGAGAATGAAGAGACCAGAGCAACAGATGGCCTTATATGGGCAGGCAGCCAATTACGTAGGAGGCGTTGAGATAGGGGACACAATATAGTCAGGCAGCCAACTACGTGGGAGGCGTGGGGATGGGGGACGCAACACTGCCTCACACGGCGACCGAGCTGCAGGCTATGGACGTATATATGTACGTAAGTAGGATTCAGTTATGACCGTTACGCGTAGAATTTTGAAATGAAACCTGCTTAACTTTTGTAAGTAACCTGTAAGGAATGAGCCTGCCAAATTTCAGCCTTCTACCTACACAGGAAGTTGGAGAATTACTGATAAGTGAGTCAGTGAGGGCTTTGCCATTTATTAGTATAAATTCCTCAACTACGTGTTTTATGTGAGATGTTTTCCTGATCTACTTCACCCCTTAGCTTCTTCCTAGGAGTTTTCTGAACATCTGATTTTTTTAAACATTTGTGTATAATTTATATAGTAACTTTGGTTTATTGTAGGTATGGCTCTCTCCTTTCTAGGAGAATTATAGTTTGCGTACTGTGAATACCTTAGATATTGTTTAGGAAATTTAAATTAAAAAGTTTATGCTGGAAACATAATTTTCTCAGATTTTTGACATTCTTCCCATCCATTCATCCATCCGTCTTCTTAACTTGCTTATCCAGGGCAGGGTCATAGGACAGCAGAAGCTCTATCCCAGCAATCATAGGGAGCAAGGCAGGAACAAATCCTGGAAAGTGCCCTTGTTTGTCAAACTTATGGTGAAAAACAAAAGAAAAAGAGCAATAAAATATCTATATACCTTTGAAAGGAAAAAGGTGAATATATTATCACTAGGAAATAAGGTAGGGAGGAGGTACAAAGAGAAATGTTACGTGTATGAAGAAGAGAAAAGCCAAGCAAAATGCCACCTTTTATTGGCCAACTAAAAAGATTACAATATGCATGGGAATATTCTATTGTAATCTTTTTAGTTAGCCAATAAAAGGTGTCATTTTGCTTGGCTTTTCTCTACATTCATAATGGCTAACACAGTATAACACCCTAGTAGTACAGACATGTATGAAGAAAAAAGCAAACATTCTAGTGCTGAAAACAAGAGAAACTTTAATATAGACCTTTTCATTTAAAAAATGTTTAACTTTATTTAACTGTAAAGGAAAAAACATTTTGATCTTGTCAAAAGAAAACCAACATTGTACTACCAAGAGGTGGAAAAAGTGCCAGGCCACAAGGCAATCAATCCTCACTTTTGTCAAAATCAAACATTAACCAATAATCATACACAGACAACCCAGTGCCAGATTGTTTACTTAAATCAAATGCCTGAAACACTCAGGGAAAAAAGGTTAGAATTCATAAGCTTGAACGATGATTGCTGATTGCCACCAGAATATAAATCACTGCATTAATGACATCATTGTAGGCGTCCACTATAACCACGCCCCTGGAAAAGGCCCAACGGTCTATGGCAATGATACCACAAAATGTCAGCACACACAATGAAAACAACAGCATTGTAAACAGCATGGTAGTAAATTCCAAAACAAATGCTACTTAAATTAATAATGATTACATAATTAATTGTTAGATATTCAGCATTCAGTCTTAGAACACAGAGGAACTATATAAGAAAGGGCAGAGAAGGACTCTTTTACTTTAGAAGACTGCTGGCCAGTCCAGTTTTCTGCACTGTGGTGTGCTGGACTGGTAACATCACTTCAGGAGAGGCCCACTGACTTAACAAGCTAATTAAAAGTGCAGGCTCAGTTATGGGATGCACTCTGGACCCCTTGGAGGTAGTAGTGAAGGAGAGAATTTAAACAAAACTGTGTGCCATTACGAACAATACTGCACAGGCTCTCTAACAATATCCCATACTAGCAATGAGTACTGAATTATTCATTAGAAGTATGTCAAGAAACACTACTGGGGCTCCTTTAGATCTATAGCAATACACATGCTTTACGCCTCACCGTGACTGCAACTGCCAACTCAGAAGTTTCCTTACTTTTAAAATTTACTTTCTTTTTATTCATTATGGTCTGTGTATATATATATATTTCTTTATCTTTTTATGTATTTATTTATTTAAAGAGCTTCTGTAAAAAGCCATATTTCTCCCTGGGGACAAAAAAAAGTTCTATTTATCCTTGAGTTCAAAAAATGTTAAATATACCAGACAATTTTCTACAGCGTAATAAAACAACACAGGAATGCCACCAGTACAGATGCTTTCTATGGTTCAAATATGAATAAATATCCTTTTATATTCTGAGTGTTTTATTGAGTACCTCAAGAAGAGGCGGTGATCTTGTGCCGACAATGTCTTTGTTGTTTTGGAATTAGTTTTGATCAATCAATATTAATAATCTGAGGCAGCCAAAATGGCTAGCAGTATCTGCTGTTGTTCTGTTTAAAATAAACAGGATGTGGCATTTTCTATATCTTCTATAATACATTTATTTATTTATTTGTATAATTAACCTTCATAACAAAGGCTTTGGCTTACAAGCTTCATTAGACTGTGGTACGACACGGGTGTTTTAAATTGATTTATTCAAACATTTTAGGACAATTCATTTTAGCCAGTGCACAGCATGCATGTTAAAGAGTATACTGGCATAATGTAATAATTTTAGTGCAGCGGACCAAGCAGCAGGCACCTGCTACAGGTCCATTTATTTAAAAGCAAGTGGGTTAGCACAGAAAAGAGAAAAATTGTTTGGTTGTTGATTTTGTGAAGAGCGATCACTGGTCGGAGAGGAAAGGAAACAAAGGAAATCAGCCTAAACCAGGCTGACTATGATAAGGAAGAGCATGGCTGAAGGCTGCAGGTGGAGTTCATATGGTGATACAACTCTCATTTGCTAAGCATCATAATCTAAAGATGGGCAAGGCACCCATCTCTTATCCACATGTGGGATCCGGAGATGTGACAGGCTGCAACTTTGAGTCTCCTGGCCTCCTGATGAGGACTGAGTGAAGAAGAGAAAAAAATAATGTCTTTTAACTCTCCAACACTGTGGTTTTAACTGTTTGAACTATTTATTGATTTATTCATTTAACACCCTTAAAGCACTATTGATTTTATGGCACTTCTTTATTTTTGAACTATACAGTTTGCACATATGTTTACTGTATTCTGTGTTTTAATAAATTGCCATGAAGATGACTGTAAAGTCTCCTTATTCTGTCTCCCTCAACATTGGTTCATCCCAGTCATAACTATTGATGTCCCCGTTCAAGGAGAAGTATGCCAGCTGCAGGTAACCCTGGCATTACATTAACCTCCAGCTATCATGTATTTTTTCAAGAGTAGTCACACATCGATTTTATTATATAGGTTTGGGAGTATGCACTGGTACAGCACATTGCCGCACCCACCACATGTGGTCCCATTCCACCCTCAGAAATGACCATCTATCAGCCACAGCCAGGTGTTACATGGGCCCTCTCCAGCCGCTCAGGTCCTCAACAATGAGGATCCTGTGAGTTGGACAGTACTGTAACTAATGCTCTCTCACAATGCAGGTAATGTGCCTCATTCGGGACTTCATGAGCAACCGCTCATTCAACACAAAGTCAAACCAGTGGTTCTCAAGGATTCTCCGAAGAAGCACAGTACCAAAGAAGTCCAGTCTTCGTCTCAGGTCACTGGATAATGTCCATGTCTCACAACCATATAGCCACACACCCCTTTAAAGCAACTTCATGATGTCCCATGCTCTCCTAATCCCTCTACTGACTTCATAGGAAGAGTCACCAGAGACATGAATGTCACTATCAAGGTAAGTAATCTTAGAAAGATCAACACTGTATCCACAGACAGACACATTGCTGATTGCTGTGCCCAAGAGGTCGTTAAAGGCCAGGACACTCGCAATCTCAGACATTCAGACTCCTCTCTTAGTCTCTATAGAGCCCTGATCATAGCCTCCATTGACTCTGCGAACATCACAGCATAATATGCAAAGTTGAGATCAGTGAATCTCTTTTCACCAACAGATGCCTCGCAGCCGCTGGACCCCGTGACTCTGCCCAACACCCAGTCCACTCAAGTATTGAACAGAGTAGGAGCAAGAACACACCCCTGACGAACCCCAGAATCAACTGGGAAAAATGCAGAGGTTCTGTCTCCACTCTACACAGCACTCACAGTACCAGTGTACAAGCAGGCTATGATATCCAGCAACTTTGAGGGGATCCCGCGAAGTCTCAGGATGTCCCACAGGGCAACTCGATCAACTGAGTGGAACGCTTTATGAAATTCGACAAAGGCTGCAAAGGAACTCTGCTGATATTTGTTTCGCAGTACGATGAAATATACACTTTGTCTTGCCAGCTGCATAGACTTTACTCTTTACACATAGTAGAGATAAACCTCCATTTTAAAGGGAACCACTTACAAAATGCTAATATGAATTTATTAAATGTTTGATCAGTTAAAAAATTAAAAATGCAGTGTTTAATTGTGTTTCGTTTTTATTTTTCACAATAAAGATACAGCATACTTTTATAAAATTTATGTCGCTGTTTTTTAATAAATTACTGATACAGAAATGTTTATAAAATAAAATTTAACTATAAAACAAATATTCCTCCTTTTTCTCAAAGTAAATGTTACTTCTGAAAAATTTGCTATCACCACCACTCACTATTCAAAAATGTAAATGTGCAAAAATATTAAGCTTAGGAATGTTAAACTGTGTTTCTACTGTGTAAAGAAAACCAATGTTGCATGTGCAAAATCAAAGCAGTTAATACATTTTTAAATGAAAGTTTAACAAGTTAACGGAAACACAAACTGATATTTTTGTTGTACAGGTAAATATGCACATTAAATGTAAAATGAACATATACAGTAGCAAGCTCAAAAATTATTTAGATAGTAATACATTGTTACATGCTGCTACCAGACTCCTTGGGCACTATTGTCCCTGTTTGTGAGGAATTTAGTGTAATGAAAGCATGCAAAAGGGTGGCACGGTGGCACAGTGGTAACAGTAAGGAAACCTTGGTTCGCTTCCTGCGTGGAGTTTGCATGTTCTCCTCGTGTCTGCATGGGTTTCCTCCGGGTGCTCCGGTTTCTTCCCACATTCCAAAGACATATGGGTTAGGTGCATTGGCAATCCTAAATTGTGCTTGGTGTGTGTGTGTGTGTGTGTGTGTGCCCTGCGGTGGGCTGGCGCCCTGCCTGGGGATTTGTTCCTGTGTTGCACCCTGTGTTGGCTGGGATTGGCTACAGCAGACTCCTGTGACCCTGTGTTAGGATGTTGCAGGTTGGAAAATGACTGACTGACTGATTGACTGAAAGCATGCAAAAACATGAAGGAATGTGTATGTGTTTTGTGTGAGGACAAACAAAGAATATATATGTTTTGTTTGAAGAAAACCATAGCTAGTTATAAGTAGGGCATGTGCGAATATTAAGCTGACATCCTGATGTGAAAAATGCACGTGTCTACTTGGAAATAAGTAAAGAGATCTTTAGTATTTAGTGGAAAATATCAAAAGAAATCTTTTGCGTTTATGAAAAAGGGAACAAAAAAAGAATAGCCATTGGGTGGTCCCAGTGAATATTTGCTTTATGAACAACACAAAGTCTTTAGGTGTGCTACGTACCTAACACAAGTGATATGTGGAACTACATTATAGTGGAGAAAAGCAGAGACTTTGATCTAGGATTTGTCAAAATCTGCTTTGATTTAAATCTTTATCTCCTGCCTTGGTCTTTGATCTGTTCTCTTTAAAAAATAAAAATCTTGGTTGTCTGATACATTCTGTAGTTATTACCTTATTATACACATAATGAATATAAATAAGGAAGACAGCAGCCAAAAATATTTTTTTTTGCTGCATGTTAGAAAGTTTTGCCTAATGGATCCAGAACACTATCTTTAGATATAATACTCTACCGTGGCTGTTCATTTGTCTGTCCAGGATTTTAAATCACCTGTAGCTCGCAAACCATTTGACCTATTCACCTGAAATTTGGTACACATATACTGTACTATGTGATGTCTGCTATCTGCTTTCGGGGTGATGATTGACCTCCAAGGATATTCCTCTTTTTATATTTATTTTATTTAATTGTAGAATCAGCTCTTGACAGTAGTATTCCCTACCACCTTCGCTGTCACTTCCCCTACCTCTTCATATCTTAAATCATTCTTGAGGCAGATTGAAGACTTAAGTGCCAGCTTAAGTGAAAAATTAAGGTAATTGTACTAAGTAATTGCAACACAAACACTGACTTAATCAGTTTTAACACGAAAAGATGCCGACAAAAGAAGAGAAGAAGCGGGCCGCTAGGGTAGAGAAAAGAAGAGCTGCTCAGAAAGCAGCAAGTGCATCAACCTCTGAGCAAACAAATGCTAAACATACAGAGAAAGAGGATGACAACTATGAATGCTCAAGTCAAGTGTATTCGTGCAGTGCACCATTACTGGTATAATATAAAGGCTGACTTTTGTTTGTTAATTCAGGGCAATACAATATTTAGACTGATTTATTATGATATAGTGAAACAAAACTAACTATACAAGGCTAAAAAACAGCTGGTTTATTGTATTCTGATGTGTATTCGCATTTTTATATCACAGTCTCTTTATATCATTGTGCTTTTCACCACATTACAGAGTAATTTTTTTAGACAAAGTTCTTAAACAAAACCTAACAAAAAATCTAAAAAAATTATTCTATTTCTAAAATACTGGTAAAAACTTAAAAAGCAGTAGGCCATTTCGACCAAGGACTGTTTGATATATTATAAAAAATGTTAATTATCTGTCTTCTAAATGTTTGTGAATTGTTATCTTTTGAATTATCTGTACAAAGCAATGTCATCTAAACACAGCTTTTAATAAAAAGAATTCATACTAATTACAAATTCAAGAATTCTAATTACATTTAATGAATAAACATATTCAGAGAAAAAAATCTTTTTTACTTTAATCTGATTTTTCTAATTTAGCAATGTGGATATTTGTTCAGGTCTTTGTGTCAAAATTAATTAAATTAATTAATTTTTAATAAATGATCATTTTTATACTATATGCTAACATTTTCTTGTTTACAGAGTCAGGATTAATGTTATATATGGTAATAGTGTATGGGGTGTGAACAGCCACCCTAACCCGACACAGACACACACAGAGGCCAAGTTCAACACAGCACACGTTTATTTTCAGCTGGGGAAATATTTCTTCCTTTCTTCCCAAAGTACAGCACAGTTTAAAGGACAGTCAACACTCCTTTCCTTTCCTTTCATTTCCTTTCCTTTTCTTCTCTCGCTTCCTCTCCTCCTCCAGCAAGCTTCATCGTCTTCCACCCAACTCTGGCTCCCTGTGACTTCTTTTATAAGGCTCCCGGAAGTGCACCAGGTGCTTGCTGACTGGCTTTTGGCAGTACTTCTGTGTGTGGCAGAAGTGCTGAAACACAGGGGTCCAACAAAGTCCAAGCGGCCTCTAGCGGTGGCCATGGACTGAAGCAGGGTGGAGCTTCCAAGCTTCAAACCCTTGCCTGTACAGCAAGCCAGGGCTGCTGCCCTCTAGTGTCCCGGGGAAGGTAATGCCCAGAACACAGTCTGTCCTCCGGTCCTTCTGATACAGGGGCGTCCCAACCAGGCAAGGGTTCTGGCTGTCTGTCACAGTGTGCACCATTTGCCTGCTGTTATAATTCTACCTGGTGCTGTAGAACCACCTCTCAAAAAAGAAACATACATCTTGCAACCAGATGAGGTAAAACATTAAAGTATATTTTCTGTGTATTTTACTTTGTCATCAGATGCCTTTGTATTGGACAATAAAAATAGGAAATGGCTTTCCATACTTGGTAGCTTCAGGGCAAAAATATATGGAGTTATTCAATTGATACAAATGTTGTAATTCTTTATTTGTCTTCATCCAGCTGACAAGCTTCTCATTCTAACGCAACCACCAGATGAATGATTTTAGGATTGGGATACAGTCTGAGGTCTTTTAACACGCATGGCATTGGGCTGTAAAATCGCTCCATCCTCTCCATTCTCTAAAACTTACTCGGCTAAAACCAACACATTCTGAGGTTCAAGAAGCAGAACTTCATGTATTAATGAAAACTGCACAAAATAGCATTTTATCTCATATGTGAAATGCACCTTAAGAAGCTAGTTCCAACGACACGAGGGCAGATTAAAATGCCACTATCTACTAGCTTGTCTGATCATTCCTTCATGTCTTTGGAAAATGCCTTTGTCAGTAATTACTGATGCACAAAATGGACTGAACATCCTCAGGAGAATCAGTGCAAGGCCAAAGTATACTGTGACCTTGTAATTTTTTTTTCTCAGAAAGCCTTGTCACCTAGTTCCTTTTTCCAATTACAAACTCTGCTGACTTTCTAATGCATACTGGTTCAGCAGTAATTGGAAATCCACTGGGTTTGTTCTAATGTCAGCTTGCTAAATTTCCACTGGAGTTGTGATTTAGACAAAAGAAAAAATAATTTATTTGTAAATCCTGGTTTAAATATATATTAACTGGTATCTAACTAAAAATTAAACAATATGCCTATTTTTATCTGCTTTTATTCCATTTTAAAAAGGAAGAAATTAACCAGTAAGTGAACAGATGAGTAGAGATCAGTGTTTTTATTCTATAAATGTTGTCCAGTTCAGAACAGTTTTACTTTTCCACCCTGTATGCTGCATCTAGTGGGGATGTTTGTATTTAATGTTAAAAAATTAAATAGAACAACACTGACAGCATTAAAGTATTATAATTTTAAAGTAATTTTAAAGTAATATTAATTCAGTATACTGCCATTTCTAGGAAAAATGTGGATGCCATTGCTACAAAATTGTCAATATTTGAAACAGAGGATTATATCTCATAGTTTCTGTTTAGAATAAAGAAATATATCTACATACTTGATGAGTATAATATAGCATAGTAAATAGTGCATTCCTTTCTTTTTTTATTCATTCATTTTTTCATCTGTTCATCCTGGTAAGGTTCACAATGAAATAACCTTAGTAGGACAAACCTAATTTAGTCAGCATAATGTCTTTTGCTGAGGAAATCACAATTTTTCCAATCCAACCAAGAGATATAATTCTTCCAATTTATGTTTTCTGTGACCCATGGTCAACCGCCATTGTGCTGTGTTTTATGCCCTCCCAATGGGTGCCCAAGGGGGCATTCTCATTGGATGCCCCAACTTGCTCCTTACATTTTCAAGAACTAATAGCTCTTTTCTCAGGAATGAAGAGTGAATCCAGGCAACCTTTGGTGGAACGTAGTTCAGGATACGTTTTCCATTCATTTAATTACTAATCCAAGCTTGACACAAGAGATGGGAATGAGAAAGTAAATTGACTGTTAAACAAAGAGTTTTTCATTGTAGCACTTCTTTTTTGATTACTGCTTTCAATATATTATCATCCTCAATACTTCTGTGGCATCCTTTAGAAGGATTTCACATGTTTTCTACCTACACAGAGGTACCTGTATTCCAGTTTTTGAGAAAGCTATATTCTCCTGGCCTGCAGGGCACAAAATGTGTTTTTATTTTTCTGAAGAAGCCCATGTTTGAAACTGTGGATATTCAACTACATCATATTAATATATTCACCACTTCTGTACTCAGGAAAATACAGTCTGATAAGACTAAGCCAACAACAGAAATGTAACCTACAATTTCACTAAATACATTTCCAAACCTTCACTGTGCTCCTCAAAGAAATTCATAAAAGATAAGTCTACCTTGATAAGACTTAACTTAATGCCAAGAATACAGAGATATAGTCACAACTCCTACTTAAATATGAGGGGACTGAATAGCAAGAATATCATTCTCCGAGACCCATATTCAAGTAGCAGCCCTGCCAAAAAACCTAGTAATGCATCCATATGCCTAGCAACCAACTATGACCCCTTCACATAACAGTAAAAAAATAGCATGGTAGTTCATTATTGTATACCCATAAACGAAATGCTTGTTGCTCCTCCTGAATTCAAAAATACGTTTTTAAAAAAAGCTGAGTAATGTGGTCTTTCTGTTCATGGAACATATTTTCTACAGTAGTTGCCCTTTTAAATATCTAAACCATTTTAATCCTTGTACTATTAAAGTAGCATAAGAAAGGCACAAAAATACCTTCATTATACTGCCCTTATTTATTTCATGTTTTTTTTTCTACAATCTTATTTACTTAGGATTTTTTTTTGAAAAAGCAGATAACATTCACTTTTAAATAATAAACCATCAAGTCTATTTAAATTATGTGAGTGCTAAGTAGCTATGTTTAGTTAAATCTTGCGTATAAAGCAGTGGTTCTCAACGTGTGGGGCGGGCCCCCCTAGGGGGGTGCGAAGTAACAAAAAGGAGGGCATATAGATGTGAAAAAAAGAAAACAAGACTCAAAAATATGAAACAAAAATCTGTTGAAACCAAAACAAATTAACTTAAACTACATTCTAATACTAGAACAATAAATATAGAGTTAGATAAATGCCGATAAAAGTTAAGTAGGTAAAATAAAATATGCATCTACATTTCAAAAAATGTTAGTATGGGCGCGATTAAAACTGTTATGAAAACTCGGGTTGCAAATACTTGAAGGCTGAGAAACGCTGGTATAAAGTAAAGGTTTCTCATATTAAACACTCTCCCAAACACTTTTAACCATCTGGCTTTTTAAAATGAAAATTAAAACGAAACTTTACTATTTGCAAGGTTCAATACTTTAAAGTAAATAGAACACACAATATTCTTGGACCCATTAAATTCCGTCCTGGGTTACAGGGGAAGGGGCTGGAGCCAGCTTTCTACAGAGTATCAGTGCATTGCAGGGCCCTTTCATGAACACATATATTCACTTACTGTACACAAAACCCATCAGTAGTCACTGATTAAAATAACACTTGTGTCTTTCGAATGGAAAACTGGAGTACCATGAGGAAAAAAAACCCCCAGACATGGATTTATGTACTTAGCAAATACAGGGTTTTAACACAGGACATTCATCTTTGTGGCAATAGTGCTAACTACAGGGCAACCATGGTGCCCAGGTAGTAAACATTACTTTCTAAAACATGATTTATGATTAAAAACATGTTTCTGTAAGTTGAAAAGAAATAAAACAAAAATTGTAGCTTTACTATTAACACTTAATGACACACATCCCTAATCTGAACCTTATGGCGTGATGTAGCCAGGTTGTATGCATATGTTGCTCCCTGTCTCTCTTCAAGATTTTGTCAGAACACTTTGTAGTTACTAAGTAACACACCAAACAGTTTCTGTAATCTGTATTTCATGCTAAATAGTATTTACACAACACTAGCCATCCCCAGCAGCTCTGTCCACGTACTAGTGAAACAGGACAGTGAGGTGGGCCCTGCCTGGCTCCCTACTCCTGACGTCACGCTTCCCCCTCTTCTCGGCCTGCAACCTATGTCTCGGATTAGTGTGCATATATTGCTCCTGCAAGTGAACTATGATTCTTAGCATGATGAGAGAGGTTGCAAAATCAACCGTAATGTTCAAGCAAATTAAAGAAAAAAAGATCTAAATCCATTAAGTAGCTCTCTCATTCGCTACCTAAGCGGAGGTAAGGAATGCCCTAAGGCTGGTTCGTGTCTTTTTAATTCTCGCAAATAAATCAGTAACGCAAGCAAACAATAACACATAGCACAATGAGAAAAGTCACAAAATCAAGCAAGTTATAGAAAAAAACCCGATTTAAATCTGTTAAGTAGTTCTCTCGTGAAAAGCGGACAGACATACAGACAGAAAGACAGACGCTGGATTTTATATATATAGATATTAATGTATAATAAGTATGTCAGAGTAAGTTCAAGCTTTTACATGTCTGTTAAACTCAGATTATATGTAGGACCAAAATAGATTTTGTCTGTGGCGAGATGTGGCATGGGATCAGAGACATTTCCTTTTTTCAACTTTGCTTTTAGTTGTTTTAAACAGAGGTGAACTTTGTGCAGAAGTCATGATGTCTTCACTGATGCCATTTCAAATGGAGAAAAACTGTAGTGAAGGAAAAAAGTGGTTAGTTATCGGCTAGCAGCCAAGACCATTGGGGTATTGAGCATGGTAAAGCTTTTTAAGCAATGTGGCAGTGATAAAAGAAGGTTAGCTTTTGGGAGAACAACAGAACAAAATATAGGTGTAATCGTGGGGAATGAAGTACCACAATCAGTGGAGAATGAAAAGAGTTTTTGTTTTTCATGAATTCAAAATTGCTGAGAAGAGGAGACTAAGTGAGGGTGAGCCACTGGGTTCACACCAGGAATATGTCACAGTGGTCAAAAGGTAGGATATGCAGAGGCCCACCAGGAATACGACAGGCAAAATGTTTGGCAAGTCTGTTCACCAAGAGCCGGTGTTGGTGATGGGGGGTCTGCTGGGAATATACTTTGTCAACAGAGCATGGTGAGGTGTGGTGGTGAGTGCTGTTAGAGAGCAGAGTTGAAGAAGGCTGCTGGGATTACCTAGGGACCACTTCAGTGCTATAGTCGAAAGCGAAGCAGAGCCAACTAGCACAGTGAAAAAAAGGTAGTCTTTGCTGAATGGAGTCTTAGAAGGGATATTATGGATTGCCTCTTCAGGTGTTGGCATTTCTGTGGTTGTGTTTCTGTTATCCTAGTTTTATTTTGTTAATTTTAAAAAGGTACTCATTTTAAAGAAGACTTTTAATTTGTGGTTTTACTTCTCTAAATTTTACACATTTGTTCTTTTGAACTGGTTGGACCATTTTAATGATTTATTTAATTTTAGAATTACTTATTTGGGTGACACCTTTATCCAAGGTGACTTACAACATTTATGATACAATTGGTTACATTTCTTTTTTTTTGGTTTTCCAATTGGAGCGCAGGCAGGTCAGCTCATGGTCACACAGTGTCAGTAGCAGGATTTGAACCTACAACCTCAGGGTTTGAGGTCCAAAGCCTTAACCACTACACCACACTGCCTGCAATCTCCCTGTTTAATGTATTGACTTATACATTTGCACAATAATCTTTCATACACTTTTTGCACCTTTATTTGAAAGACCTGTTTTATATCTCTCACTCACCACTGTGTCCATCCTAAGGGGTCAACATAACATCTGAGTGTGCAAGTTCTGGCGCAGTAATCCTGACACTGTCTCATAATATAATGCTTAGCTCATCTTTCATGAGCTAGTTAAGACACTAATGCAATTTGGCTAAAATTACACCCCTGGGGAAATAGCTGTTTTCTTCATTTGAACCAGAGTCATATAAAAAGGTGGTAAAATCAACTGGAAACTAAAGCCTTTTGGCTGGTGACTCAAGAAAACATGTCAATAAATTACAGCAGGTGATTCTGTACTATATGCTTTACTATATCTTTGCCTTTCTTTTATGTATTTTTTTTATATTAGAATTCAGTCTTCTTTATCTTCATCTTTTTCCACTTCTATGTAGGATCAATATACTGTATTTGACCAACGTTCTCTATACAGCTTTGTCCTGCATGTTCTTCCCAGTCAAACCCTTTTTCTTCTTGCTTTACTCTGTCTATCCAGTCCACTTCAGTCTCCCGTGTACTTGTCTCTCCTTATCACATGTCCTTACTGTGAAATGACCATGGAGACTTCTATGAACTTCAATAACCTTTGTAAGAAATAGCCCGGCCGCAGTCAGACACAACAACGCAGTGTCCACCACACACATGTTTATTTACAACCAATATTTACATATATTTACAGTTCACAGTCCCTGGTTCACCTGGCCGCCTCCACTCCTGTCTTGTAAGCTCTGTCCTTCTTCCACCTAACTACGGCTCCCTGATTGGAGTGAGGTGGCCCCTTTTATCCTGTCCCGAATGTGCTCCAGGTGCCTGATGATGGACTTCCGGCAGCACTCCCCAGTGTGGCGGAAGTGCTGCCCTTGCACCCGGAAGCACTCTGGGCATAAACCATCCCTGGTCTGTCAGCATTTCCTGGTGTCCCTGAAGTGCTGTCCCCTAGGAATCAAGGACCGGCCGGGTACCCAGGGAAAAGAAGTGCCGCTTTCCCAGTTCCTCCTTCCTCCAGACATCCCGGCGGGGCAGGGTTCCTGGCCATCTATCACACCTTTTAATAGCAAACTGCAACACATGCACTTGACTGTGAACCCAAAGGCAGCGTAACAACATGTGCTTCCCTTTTATACTTGCACCCCCTTTAGTCCATCCTTTAATCACTTCCCCAAAGTTGCCGTAAAACACTTGGTGAATACACTGTGTTCCTTTTAATTACTATATATGACACTTACCACTTCAGTCTTCTTTCCTGTACTTTCTTAGATACTGTATCTCTCACCACTTTTGCTGTACGCCTGATTGTCTCATTTCTTATTCTGTCTTTTCTGTAACTCCACACAACTATCATCTCAACATTCCCATTTCTACCATATTCATCTTCTTCTCTTGTGCTCCTTTTACTGCCCATGCCTCAGCTTCATACATCATTGTTGGTCTTACCATTGTCCTATAACCTTACCTTTAACCTTGATTCTTCAACTGGCTACTTTTAGAATTCAGTAATTCTTTGTTTTTTATAATATATTTTTATAAAAAAATCCATTATTCTTTTGCTTTAAATAAGTGTAATTCTGTGAAACTTAATCTTAATAGCTAAAACCCCACCCACAGAGAATGTCAAGAAAAAGCATTTTAGGCGCGTTGAAGAAAATTAATTATGGGTTTTGCAAAGTTAAGCTGATGATTAAATAAATACAAACTCTTGCCTTCCCTTGAAGAAAAAAGCACAGTGTTTTCTTTTTCCAGCTTAATTTGCCATAACTGCAGTTTTTATTTAAATGAGAAGCAGTTTAATGTTTTAATGCCAACCCTGAGTAATTATTCATTTAGTCATTTCTTGTTAAATATTCTACTTCATCTTGTAGATCATAAAAACATAGCAGTTGGCTCCCCAAAACTGTCATTTTGCTTAAAACTACACTACAACTAACCTTTATTGTATTAAATTTCAACAGTCAATCAGTAATTCATTTAAACAGTAAAGACATTTGATAAAGTTTATTCTTGACGCTGCAGTCAGGTTTATATTTTTAGCCACTGAGGCTCACTCTAACCCTTCTTAGCCTCAGTCATATTTGTGGCCCATCAGTTGTTAGATTGCTTTATTGAAAAGGTAGTTTATTTGTAGTTGGCAGTTTCAACTTTTATGAAAAATGTCCCTATCTCTGACGGTGTCATGCATGGATAATAAAGAAAGCAAGGTTTTTTCTTGCATGAAAACTCTCATAAATTAAGATGCAATAGACAAAGGAATATAGCAAGTTATTTCCTGCATCATGCTGTATTAAATCATATGATCTTTTACAGCAGAAATTTTAATAGCATTTTTGTGGTCTTTGTGCCTAATTCTTTTTTTTTATATGGATAAAATAAAATGGTCTGAAGGATTGTAACTAGCCTGTGAGTTGTAGGTTCCTCCTCTTTGTCAGAATGATAAAGATAAGCATGTACTGCTGCTGCTGATTTATGCCTGTGCCATTGCTAACAGCACGCCAAGTCTGCAAAAATGCCTTGTAAAACAAAATTATTCAGATGTATTACTGTAATTCCTTGGTGTAGTTTTTATCAAAAGCACAAGTTTCCCTTTGCACATGCACACCATAGAAATTGTAGCAAATAAGTAGATTTTTGTGTGACATTTATAGTTTGTAAAAGATTCTTTATAATAGTAAAACACACCATTCTAACCTTCAACCTTTATCCAACAGATAACATGTGTGCTGCTGTTGACAGCAGTTACTTCTCCCAACCTCCTTGCACCATCACTGAGCTGTCACATACTGTTTATAATACAGGTTCAATACCTGTTACGTAACACCACAACATTGATAGCAGAATTGAATTTGCTTAACTATTAGTATTTTTGTAACTTTTAAAGGAAATAAGAGTCACATTTTTAAGATGCATATGAAAATTTTAAACATACATATGGGCAGCGCACATCACTGGCAGCCCCAGGCATCTGGCTTCAATACCCTGACAGGTTATAGTTTGAAATTACTCTCACATCCTTTAGACCTACAATTTAGGTTAATTTTTAGGTTGGCCCACCATGAGAGAATGTGGAAGTATCCATGAGTGTGTCTATTGATAGAGTGGCTTGCCTTGTGTTCACCTCTCTGTGAACCTGAAATGGAGATTGTAGGCACATATCTTCATATCACCTGTAACTCGCAAACCGTTTGACCTATTGACCTGAAATTTGGTACACATATACTATGTGACCTCTACTATCCACTTACGACGTGATGATTGACCTCCAAGGGTATTCCTCTTTTTCTTTTTATTTTATTTGATTGTAGAATCAACTCTCAGCAGCGGCCAGCAGGGCTATTCCCTACCACCTTTGCTGTCACTTCCCCTACCTCATATCTTAAATCATGCATGAGGCAGATTAAAGACTTATGTGGCAGCTTATGTGAAAAATTAAAGAAAACATACTAAGTAACTGCAACACAAACAATGACTTAATCAGTTTTAATGTGAAAAGATGCAGACAAAAGAAGAGAAGAAGCGGGTCACTAGGGTGGAGAAAAGAAGAGTTGCCCAGGAAGCAGCAAGCGTATCATCCTCTGAGGAAATGAATGCATTGTGCAAGAAGGAGTATGGTAAGAGAAGAGACCAAGAACCTGATGATCATTTAGAACCTAAAACTTCCAGAATGATGACCATCACTGCTGCACTCCACTGATCTCAGCTTTATGAAGTGAGGCCAGACAGAAGCCTCTTGTCAGTAGAAGATATATGTAAAAAGGCACCTAAAGGTAACTCTCAGACTATGAGAAACAAGATTAATGTCATGTCTGGAGTAAACTAGGCACCACTCATCACCTGTACAATACCATTCCAACAGTAATTCACCCCAGCCAGCATGTCCTTGTAGGATTCACATAGGTTTCAAGTTGGTTACTGGGATTTATCTGGGCAGTGGGCTGTGAGTGGGCTGTATGAATGGCTGGGCTTGGGGCCCATGAGGGAAACCCAGGTGGGTATTTCTTATTAAATGAGCTATCATATGGGTTGTATTTGGGAACTAGGTGGGCTAATATAATTCTTAAAATATATATATAAAACTTTCCAAGGTATATAAAAGGTTTACATTTTGTGCACTATTCCGGTACTCACTTCTCGTAACATTTGTGTGTCTGTGTGTCAGTTAATTAGGTTTTTTGTTTGAGAAGAAGATGAACGTATCAAATGTTTTCTGGTAAGAACATTAGAAAATCAGAACACCCTAGACGAGAACAGGCCATTCAACCCAACAAAGCTCGCCAGTCCTACCCACTTATTTCTTCCAAGAAAACATCAAGTTGAGTTTTGAAAGTCCCTAACGTCTTACTGTCTACCACACTACCTGGTAGCTTATTCCAAGTGTCTATTGTTCTTTGTGTAAAGAAAAACGTCCTAATGTTTGTGCAAAAGTTACCCTTAACAAGTTTACAACTGTGTCCCCGTGTTCTTGATGAACTCATTTTAAAATAACAGTCTCGATTCACTGTATTAATTCCCTTCATAATTTTAAACACTTCAATCATGTCACTTCTTAATCTTCTTCTGCTTAAAATGTATAGGCTCAGCTCTTTTTTCCTCATAATTCAACCCCTGTAGCCCTGCAATCAGCCTAGTCGCTCTTCTCTGGACATTTTCTAGTGCTGCTATATCCTTTTTGTAGCCTGGAGATCAAAACTGCACACAGTACTCAAGATGAGGCCTCACCAGTGCATTATAAAGGTTGAGCATAACCTCCTTGGACTTGTACTCCACACATCGTGCTATATAACCTAACATTCTGTTAGCATTTTTTAAATGGCTTCTGAAAACTATCTGGAAGTCTATAGCTTAGAGTCCACTATGACTCCTAAATCCTTCTTATAACGTGTACTCTCGATTTTCCGACTGTACATTGTGTATTCAAACCTAACATTTTTACTTCCTATGTGTAATATTTTACATTTACTGACATTAAATTTCATCTGCCACAAATCTGCCCAAGCCTGTATGCTATCCAAGTCCTTCTGTAATGATATAACGGATTCCAAATTATCTGCTAATCCACCTATCTTGGTATTATCTGCAAACTTAACCAGCTTGTTACTTATATTCCTATCTAAATCATTTATATATATATTTAAAATAGCAGCGGCCCTAGCACTGACCCCTGTGGAACACCACTCTTATCATCGGCCAGTTCTGATAAAGTTCCTTGCGCTATCACCCTCTGCTTCCTGTGTCTGAGCCAATTCTGCACCCATCTAAAAACATCATCCTGAACTCCCACTTCTTTTAATTTGATGCCCAACCTCTCATGTGGCACCTTATCAAATGCTTTCTGAAAGTCCAGATAAATAATATCATATGCTCCACTTTGATCGTATCCTTTTGTTGCCTCCTCATAGAATTCCAGCATGTTAGTAAAACACGACCTCCCTCTTCTGAACCCAAGCTGACTGTTCAGAATAACTACTGTCCTTGCCATGTGTTTCTCAATCTTATCCTTAATAATTCCATTAATTTTCCTGTGATGCATGTTAAGCTTACTGGCCTATAGTTGTTTGGATCTGCCCTGTCACCCTTTTTATATAATGGGATGATATTTGCCATTTTCCAGTCGTTCGGAATCTCTCCAGTGTGCAGTGACTTCCTAAAAATATGTGTCAAGGGTTTATATATGTACTCACTAGCTTCCTTAAGAACACGAGGATAAATATTATCTGGGCCTGGTGATTTGCTTGATTTCATCCTATTTAATCTGAGCAGCACTTCTCCCTCTACAATTTCCAAATCCCTCAGTACCTCATTAGTAGTCGCGTTTACCTCTGGGAGGTTATCCACTTGTAAACACCTCAGAAAAATGTAAGTTTAGGGTATCTGCTATTTCACTGTCTGTATCTTTTAATTCCCCTTTACTATTCCTGATGTACTTGACCTCCTCCTTAACTGTTCTTTTACTTCTAAAATACTGAAAGAATCTCTTAGGGTCTTCTTTCGCCTAATCTGCTATATTCCTCTCCAACTGTCTTTTAGCCTCCCTGATATCCTTCTTAATGGTTGCCATCATATTGTCATACGCTCTATGATTCACTTTGCGGTCATTAGTCTTATATGGCTTATACAGCAGTTTTTTCCTTTGCAACTTCTTTTTTAAATCTTTATTAATCCACCATGAAGTTTTTTTTGTTTCCTATTAATTCCAAATTTTTTTTTTTTAGGTATGTACCTCTCCTGCATTACATGAAAAACATTTTTAAACCTGTTCCACTGCTCCTCGACTGTCTCCACACTTAAAAGCTTATCCAGTGTATCCTACTTAGACTTTGTCACATCTGCTCAAAATTAGCCCTACCAAAGTTCAACTTAACAATTTTAGTCTTTGCATCTGCACTCTTACAAAATACTGAGAATTGTATTACATTATGGTCACTTGACCCTAGTGGTTCAATCACCTCTACACCCTCAATTCTATCCTGATTATTACAAAATACTAAATCCAGACAGGCTTTAGCCCGTGTTGGTGCTTTAACATGCTGTGTTAAAAAACAGTCACTGATTACTTCTAAAAACTCCTGCTCTTGTGCTTCTCCGTCTGCAAGGTTATCCCAGTTAATATTTGGATAATTAAAGACCCCATGACTATAATATCTCCCTGTAAACTTGCCTTTTTGATATTACTAAAAAGATGTGTGTTGAAATTACTGCCTGAATTGGGTGGTCTAGAACACACTCCTAAATTAAGACCTGTTTAACTAATATTTTCCAGGCAAAGCCACATGTCCTCACTAAGATGGGGCTCATCATCCAACTGAAGAGGTCTTACATTTAAACCCTGTTTGGCATAAACAGCAACCCCACCTCCATTTCTGTTCTGTCTATCCTTCCTAAAAAATGTGTATCCCTCTATGTCACTTTCATCCCCATCTTTGTTATTTAGCCAGGTTTCCGATGGGTTACATGAGCACTGAACCCTCGTCCATGGAAAAAAAAGAATCTTGAGACATGCGTTCAATATAGTGAGTAGTATATTCTTTTTTCATGTTGCAATCTTTAGAAAATTTAGTGCTATAAAAGATGTGTGGGACAGTCGTGTCCGGCTGTGAAGCTATATGTGGTGGACGATGGGCTGAACTGCGGTCGGATGCATTGCTTCTCAACCTGGCCTCAAGCAGCCAATGAATCTCCTAATGGGTTAAATGCTTAGGGTGAATCTCAGCCGTGTTTAGTCCCTGCACGGTGCAGTTCCTCCACAACTGGCAGCTGCGACTGTTCCCCCAAGGCAAAGTGTCCAGTCCGCATTGTGTCCCTTACCTTGTTGTTGGCTAAATTAAGTACATTGTAAAAAAAAATCTGTAAAAAAACAGTACGTTAAACATATATTTTCACAGTAAAAAAACAGTATTATTAAAAAACAGTAATATCTCCCAGATGGCCTGGGAATGCTTTGGGATCTCAAAGTATAAGTTTGCAAGTGTGGCTGAGGAAAAGGACGTTTGGGTCACTGCTAAGACTCTTGTCCCTGTGACCCAGATAAGCGGTGGAAAATGGATGGATAGATGGATGGATGGATGGATAAAAAAAGAAATACAGTAAACAGTTAAAATGATAATATAAAATACAATTTACACTTGAGAAGTATTTAGCTGTCAATATCAATTAATTGATTCAGTGAGCAAGATTATTTAATGAATAATTGTATTGCCGTAAACTCATAATAGTAAAAAATTCTAAATTTGAATAAAGTTAGAATATCTGCATAAAGAAACACCTCCTTTTCATCAAAGCTGTAAATGCTTCCTTATATTCTCCATATATGTGCACTGTGAAAAAGAAACATTTAATAATGTTTAGCAAAATCATTGTTCATTGTGTTGTCAATGTTTTCGTGGTTATTGAAGCTGATGTATTCTGTTATTTTTAGTATGCTGGCAAAATTGTAGAACACCCTACAATAGAAAAGAAAAGTTTCCTTCTCCAGTGGGCAACATGAATTTTAATTCTGTAACTACTGAATCAGGCCCAATGTTCAAAATAAAACTTTTGTTTACATTTTTCATATTTTATTATAGTTACACATCGTCAGTCTCATACAGCTAAATAAACCGTGTATTGTAGGTATATTGTAGTAAGATGTGAATTAGAAGCAGAATGAAACAGTTCAATTAAATTTTATTCATAGTAGAATTATAATTGCTGACTTTAGTTTTACTGAGGAAAACCATATACTGGTCTGTGCTCCTGACAGTTTTTGTGAAATGATTGACAGCTCAGCTGCCAGTTATTTAATCATTAACTCTTTCAGGGATGATGTCGACTTTGGTTGAAATTCAGGGGTAAAGGATCGTAATCAGCAGTAAACTGCAACAAAACATGTTCTTACATTATATTTTGATTTTCCTTTGCTAGAAAGGAAAGTTAGCTTCATTGATTTGACCTCGATTCCCTGTGCATGCGTGAGTAGTGAAGAGCAAACAGCTTCTAAAATGGCATTGACATCTAACGAGAAACCAAAGTGAATGCGGAAAGCAACATAATTTGTGGACAACATTTTGCATTTTATTGCTGAATCAGACACTGGCTTGTCGGACTCCAAAGTGAACGCAAGTGATTTGGAGATGGAGATCAAAAACAAAAGTGAGGTACCAGCATCAGTTGATTGTCCCCCCAGCTGATTGTGGTCCTGAACACATTTGTGTAGCTGATGTGCCTACAGCAACGTTGGCCTGGGAGGACCTCCACATATGATGACAAGTGGTACAAACCAGATTTCTTCGCACTGCGACTGCCACCGCCACCCACCTGCTGCTCAAAGACAGTCATCAAGCCTCCCCACACACAACTCCTGTTGCCAGAGATGCCAAAAGCAGCCACAGTATGCAGCAAAAGACATTTTATGTTGATTTATATGTAAAAACATTGCTTTGTACACTTTTCGGAAAATTAAGTTTTTTTGGTAAAAATATTCAGCCCTCAAAGAGTTAAATTAAAAATTGTGTGTTCCAGAAAAAATTGAGTTCTATGATTACTTGCAGCAGACAAAACAGAGGAAAATTTAATCCAGAGTTACAGAGCAAATCCATCTTGTTGAGGCATCTGCTAGTGCTGCTATTGCTGCTGCTGCTGCTGATGTGAGTCAAAGCCCTTTGGAAGCAGTAACAACAATGCGACTCTGAACTGAACAGACTTTCACTCTTAAGTCTGCTACATGATGCTGAGAGGTATACAGTAAACTTCAGAGTCACCAGTTTCTCCCTTATGCATAACTGCATTTTTTGTAAAAATGCTCTTATCGGCAAGTGCCAAAAAGTGAGTATTAACTTCTGTTCCTCGGTCTGAAATAAAAAAATTCCATGGATGTAATCCTACCATTTAGATAGATAGACAGATAGACAAGTAGAACTTTATTTGTCCCCAGAGGAAATTTTGCATTTAAGCCAATAAACTCAGTAAGGACAATTTTCAGGGCAGGAATTAAGAAAATATTTTGTGCACTTTATTATTTACATCAAACATTAGGGGTAGGTAACCCTCATCGTAGAGTACCAAAGAGATGCAACAGTTTATGCCAACCCTCCTATCCCACCCTTGGCTCTGCCTATAACATGCTACTTAGACCCCTATTGTAGGAGGAGCCACAAGTGGTATTAGAAGATAGAACAAAATCCTGCAGGACGTGTACTTCAGGAGGAGGGCTGCCTAACTCTGAATTCATTAATTTCTTATCTTATCTCTATTGTTTGTTCATAGTCAGTCAAATTTACCTTTGCTAAACTATAGCTGTCAATGTATTATCAACGTGATTTTTGGTCTAACCTCTTGAACAAGACTTTATGTATTGCTTTACTGCTTTTTGGCTATTTGCATTACTAAATTGGAAGAAAGAGGACATTATATGTTAATGTTTGTGGTTTTTTAAGGGTACACTTTTTTTTCCTGCCTCCTTTAGACATTCTGAAGAGTTTGGCAAAAAATATACAAGATTGACTAGTGGCTGGTGTACAATTTTAGACATCAAATAAGATAAATTTTGTCTTTATTGCAGATACTGTATTTTTTGTGTTCAAGCAACACAACTGTGGATAGCAGAATTTTTCTAATTTTTTATGCATGTTTACCTTTACCTTTCTCAATTTCCTGTATTGTTTATTATTAACTTGTTATTAAACTTTATTATATACAAATAATTTATTTATCTGAATTCGTGATAGTTATTGTTATTCAATGATTTAATTAATACATACATTATGTAAATATTACTGAAGTGTAAATATTACTGTAATTGTTAATAGAATTTATTTTGCATTCTTCAATATTTCCATTGCATTTTTGAATAGTATTAAAATATATAAATAAAAAAACATTGTTTATTCAGTTTATGTTTATTGTTTTTAATATTTTGTTTGTTTTGTTGTTAGTTTATATAATAAACAACATTAATTGTGTTCTTTGATTGGGCTGTTTAATTTTTGATTTAGAAGTCGTTACTGTAAAATAAGTTAGCCCATACAGGAAACAAGACACCCTTGAAATATTCACTTACAACCCCTGAAGGAACCTATATGTACCCTATACTGAAGTTATACTATACATAAAACCCACATGGGGGTTCCCTCTTGTAACACATCTGGTATCCAGCCCGTTTGGCTGCCCAGATGGGTCCCACTTTCAAGTCCATATGGGACCAACATAGGCCAATCATGGACATGCTGGCTAGTATACTGATGGCATGTGTTTTTTTTCAGAGGCAAGAACTTAAGAGGGTTGAGGGAAATATTAAAGGAGCAGAGTAAAGGGATATCCTTAAAGAAAACTTGTTCCACAGCACTCTGGACCTCAGACTAGACTAAACGTTCATCTTCCAATAGGACGATGATCTTAACTACAAAGCGAAGACAACACAGCAGTGGCTTAAGGACACATCTGGCAGTGTCTTTAAGTTGCCCAGTCAGAACCCAGACGTGAACTCAATCAAACATCTCTACTTAGACGTAAAAACATCTGTCCACTGATGAACTCCATCCAAACAGACAGAGCTTTAGAGGATCTGTAGAGAAGAATGGCGGAAAATCCCCAAATTCAGATGTGTGAAGCTTGTTATGTCATACCCAAGGAGACTCCAGGCTGCAATCATTGCCAAAGGTGCTTCAACTAAGTACTGAATAAAAGATCTGAATACTTGTGTTAACGTGATATTTCAGTTTTGGATTACTTTAAGTATTGATAATAATTTCATTTTCTATAAGCAATTTTAGGTAATATAAAATAACATAAAAATGAGGATATTGTACATTCTGTCCCATGCAATGTGTATATTATTGATTAAAAGGAAAGATATGAATGAGATTTTACAGTGGTGTATTGTAGCCAATGTGAGGCTTTATGCCTGTGCTGGCTTGGTGCTGCTTTACTTAGGTATTGTTATGTTTCAGCCAGGGTATTTTACCGGGTTTATGTTTATTTTCATTTCTTTGGTCCATTTTTATTATTTCTGATGTATTATTTTTATGTGCTTTCATTAGTATGCAAATTCTGTTAATATTTTTCTTGTTTATTTATTATTACGTTTTTATGCACGTTGTGCTTCTAATATTCTTTGTTCTTAGTGGGTTGAACCTCAGGAGGCAGGATCCCCCTGGTATCACCTTGAAGGACCACTTTCCACCTAATTTTCAGGTTGGTGGGTCGATCCTTTACTAGATTGTTAATGTTTAGAGAGTGTTTTTCTAGTGAGTTTTGATTTCCTGAATTCTTGTTTTTTTTTGGTTCTGTTATTGGGGTTGGTTTATTGAAATGTGGATTTAGATTTGTTGCTTTGAGTTGCCATGTTAGGCAAACACTTTATGCCTTTATGTTATTTTTTTATCGTTTTTAAACATTTTGGATTGGACTTGTCTCTCGAGTTTTTATGGTTCCTCTTCCTCGTGGGACATTTACATATGTCTATTTTGTACAGTGCGCAGTGTACAGTGTATTTTAGGACATTAAACTTTTTTTTGGGACATTTTGAACTTTTGAAACCAGGTTCTCTTTCTGGGCCTGAGTAGACCAAAGCCTACCTGTGAATTATGGTTCAGGCTGCTTTGGGTGATGTCTTTTCTGTTGTTATTTTGTGTATTGTACATCATACTGTAACAACTACTGACTAAATTCAGCAAAAAGTATTGTAAATAAGTTTGAGGAGGAGATTTGTAATCATCAGTTTTTCTCCTCTTAATCTTAAATTTCAATACACCTTTAAAGCCTTTAGCCACAACAAGCAAAACTTGCCTTATCATTTTTTTATTTGAAAAACCAAATCCTTTACAAGTAACCACAATCTATTTACATTCTTACATATTAACAACCACAGTAAATCACTTTCTCTCATCTCTGTATTCTACTCTTTCCACCATCCATTCCCCCATTTCCATATCAATCTTGTCATGATAAGAAAACTGCCATATATTTATTTATTAAACAAATACTCCATGATTTATTATGGACCAGATAAGGTATTATGTTATTTCTTCTTTATATCTATGTACAGCTCATAAATAATACGTTAAATTTCACAAATGTAAATATCATGCTTATATTGCCAAGCAGAGTATAGTGTGGAATATAGGGGGCGCTATTGTCCCCTTGAACCCTTAGACGACACGTCAGACACCAGGTAAAAGTGTAAATAATTGAATTTATTGTTATAATAATGTGCACCAAGCATCTCCACTCCACAATACTCCAATAAATCAATAATGACAATAACAAATCCTCTACTCCTCCCAGCAGCCCTGTCACACTCCCTCCCAAATCCGGCTCAGTCTGTTGGGGTTTCCCACAGTCCTTTTAAAGTCTCTGATCCAGAAGTATTCCATCTCCGGGTCAAATGCCTTCTTCAGGTGTCCCGGAAGTACTGCGGGTTTCCGACCTTGTGACTCCTAAGTACTTCCGGGTTAACGTCACCATAATAAACCCCGGGTTCTTGGTGAGCACCCCCTGACAGCCCCCACGGCACCCAACAGGGCTGAAGAACCGGACTCCATCTCCCATGCTGCCCTGCAGGAATCCTGGGAACCATTTCTGTCCAGGGGAGGTGCCATCTAGCGTCCCAAGGGATGTAGTGTCCTAAAAAGGCTCTCTCTCTTAGTTGAGGGATGTCCCGGCCAGACTGAAACGTCGGCTGTCCCTCACAGTGCTTCCCCCCCAGCTGAGCATTATGATGCGAAGCGGCCTGCCCCACTAGGGTAGTCCTGTCCCTGGAGGGACTGTCTGCTCTGACCTGACCACGGCTTCTTCCTGTAATAAAACAAGAACAGGAGAACAATGGGAAGACATGGCATTTCTTTTTAACAACCTCCCCAATTCTCCCTGGAAAGTCCTGCCACAAGTGGCCTGGCCGATGAGTCATAGTCATAACACAACCTCCTCCCATGTAGTAATGCCCCGCGGGACTGGAAGCAGGCTGGCAATTTCCACGTACCCTTTAACCCGGCTAGGGGCGGACTATCTCCCCGCCCACGCGGAGAGCGTCCCCTCCACACACGCTCTATGTTAGGAGCTCTCTGCCTTTCCTGAAGGTTCTCCTTTTCTTTTTGGGGCTTGCTCACAGTTTGGGTCTCCTTATGGATAAGAGAGAGACCCTTTACGGTTTGAATCCCTTTACATTTATGAACAACTGCTGTCGGTGTCTTCAGGACCGCATTGTACCGAGGTAGCACTATTCAGCTGCTCCGGTTCGATTGCTCCTTCCCCTGAACATATGGTCATCACACAAGCATTTCTTGTAGGGCTGGAGGTTACTTGGCACCCGCTAATAATTAATCGTGGGCCCGTTTCACTCTGCTTCCCTTTATTCTGTACGGTACTAGACTGAAACGCCAGCTGTCCCTCACAATAGCTTAAAGCTTTGCAACACCCAGAAATTAATTCAGTGAATCTATAGATGGTAATAAACATGAAATAACATGTTGTGGAGGCTGGCCCGGACACAGACAGGCAGACACATTCATGTCATCCACAACACGTTTATTATACATCATTTACAAAGTCCAGTGCCACACAAACCCCACAAGTCCCCAAAGTCCTGGCCACAACACCAATGTCTTGCTTCTTCAGGCCGCCTCTTTGCCTCTCCTCCAAGACCTTGTCTCCTACACTCCCGACTCCAACCATTGTCTGAAGGGAGGCGGCCCCTTTTATAAGCACCCAGATGTGCTCCAGGTGTGTTCTGGCAACCTCCTAACGACACGCCCCAGTGTGGCGGAAGTGCCAGCTGTATCCCCGGAAGCACTCTGGGTGTCCCTGCTCTTCTTCCCCCCAGCACTTCCGGGTGTAGTGGAAGTGCTGAGGTCCTAGGTCTCCAAGACATTGGGGCGCCCCCTGGAGGTAACCACGGGCTCCTACAGGGTAGAGCTTCAAAGCTCTGTACCCGTGGCCCCCAAAGGAACCAGGGCGGTTGCCCCCACATGGTCTGGGGAAGGCGTAAGCCCTCCTCCGGTCCTCCTGGGCGTCCCGGCCGGGTCGCCACCCCAGCCATTTCCGACAATGTATATATAGGAACATGCAAGTGTACAAGTTATTTATCCATTTTGTCATCTATCTTTTGCATTTACAACTGTAACAGCTGTCCACCTGTCCAATATTACAGCCTTGTTTCCACAGACTGTAGGGCGTGCTGTTACAACTATTATAAATATATAGCTAAATATATCAAATGAAATCGAATGCAATCAGCCTCTTTCTGTGGATCTTTGCAGTCCTGCTGTGTGCTGTTCCAAACCAGGCAGTAATACTTCGTGTCAAGATACTTTTGATAATTAGTAATTAGAAGGTCAGCCTGAAATCCTGAGGCATTTGAGGTGGTAAAGATGTTGTTCCTCCTTTACCGAGGTGTCAGTGTGTTTGAACCTGGTTAGGTCCTCTGTGGTACGGACACTGAGAAAGCGCTCACTCTCAATACCTGAGTGTTGTTAATACTGAGGGGGTAGTATTGCCTCTGCTGTTTTCTCCCAAAGTCCACAATCATCTCCTTTATCTTGTTGACATTCAGGAGTAGACTGTTGTCCTGATGCTAGTGTGACAAATTGCCCGCTTACTGTTGTTAGATATCAGGACTTTCATAGCTTTGTCATCAGCAAACCTGACAATGATATTAGGGTCACATGCAGCTAATTACACAGGCAGACAGGCACTGTGTACAGTTCTTCTGAACCTTTTTCAGCCCTTTATTTCATTAATAGTAATCTTTTCAGTTCCTCCCAGGTAACATGTAATCATTTGTTCCTATTAAAATGGCATTTCAAAAGGTTTACACAATCACTTCCATTAAAAGTAGAGAAGGAATAACATGTTTAATCATTAGCTTTCACAAATTCTCAAGTGCAATGAGGTATTATTTTGATTTTGGTTTTACTACTTTGAAGCTTTCCTGTTATAATCTTTATGAAAAAGAAAATCCTTTCATCATGATTCTTTTTGAAATAGCAAATACCCTCAAGGTATGGTAACACAGAAGTGTAACAAAGTAAATTATGTTGATGTACAGTATGTAGTCTTTTGTTACAGGGACACATTTACTCATTTGAAGGGAAGTGTAGTACCCTGCCAGCAAGCACAATTACTCTTTTTTCTACTCCTCTCCACCAATGTCTTCCATCACTATATGTACAGAGCCTTCCATAATGTTTAGGTGAAAGACATATTTTTATTTGATTTACCTCTCTGCCCTACAGTTTAAAATTACAAATCAAGAAATTCAGATGTGATTAAGGTGCACATTCTAGACTTTAATTTAAGTCTATTTGCACATATTTCAGTCACAACATATAGAAATCACAACACTTTACATATACAGGGTGCAGCAGAAATAACTCTCACATTTCGAAAAATCACTGTGGGGTCCCCAAAGTAGGTAGAGGGGTGCGGTCCATTCCGTTAGGTACGGTACATAATAAAGTTTTCAGTCATTACCATGCCGTAGTCGGGTGAGCATCGATGCTTTGTAGTGGAGGCTTTTTTCAAAAATGGCAAATCTGTAGCTGTGACGCAGAGGGTGTTTCGCACGTGGTTCAGTTTATGTGCTAATGAAAGTGTTCCAGACCAGAAAACGATTTTGCTGGGGGTTTAAAGAGTAAGAGCAACAGGATCTGCACTAAAGAGAAAACCACCCGGACGTCCCAAAAATGTGAGAACACCCGAAAACATTGCTGCAGTGAGGGCTTCGATTGAGCTGTCTCCAACACATTCAGCACGGAAACATGCCTCAGCTCTTCGGATTTCGGAAAGAACTGTGAGGCGAATTACAAGATTATGATTGGTCAGGAATTGTCTCCAGCAGACTGGGGAGGACGTATGGATTGCTGTAATGGGATCCTCGCAGCTGTGACTCCCACTGGCATTCTGTGGAGTAGCAATGAAGCCCATTTCCACCTTTCTGGCACAGTGAACAAACAAAATTTTCGCTACTGGGCTGCTGAAAACCCTTGAGAACTCCATGCACGACCTCTTCACAGCCCAAAAGTGACCGTTTGGTGTGCTGTGTCGTCTATAGGCGTCATTGGGCCTTACTTTTTTGAAGAGGGTGGAGTCACAGTTACTGTGAATTCCAAACGATACTGCGACATGTTGGAGAATTTTCTGCGCCCGAAAATTGAAGAGTATGGGGAAGAACACAACCTAGAGGACTTCTGGTTCCAACAGGATGGAGCTACGGCCCATACAGCACGTCGTCTATGCAAAAATTTGCAGGAGATGTTCCCAGGTCAAGTGGTCTCCTTACGCGAGGCAGTTCCGTGGCCACCGCGCTCGCCTGATTTAAGTCCCTGTGACTTTTTTCTGTGCGGGTACCTCAAGGCCGAGGTTTTAAAACATCGTCCTCAGTCCTTGGACCAACTAAAGGAAGCTATTCAAGAAGAAACTGAAGGAATTTCGCCCGACATGCTAGTGAGAGTGATGGAAAACTTCTAAGAATGACTCCAAATGTGTATCAGCCGTCAAGGCTGCCATTTGGATGATATAATTTTTAAAACTTAAAGTAAAAAAACTTTTTTATATCTACATTTGGGAAATAAAAAGTTTTTGGCGATACCTCGTAGCATTTTTTTTCAATCCCCTTTTGAAAAGTGGGAGTTATTTCTGCCGCAACCTGTAGTAGGCCACATAGTAGTGAAACAGGACAAACTTTAAAAATCAATGGGAAAAAAAATGTAATTCTGGCTAAGTAGAAGGTAGGTACACTCCAATGTTAAACATTGGCACTGTATCTGATCATGTTCTGCTCTGACAGGAGAGTGTCCCCCCGCGTGGGGAGAAAAGCATGTGGCCGTGATATCTCTGGCAATTAGCAGCTATCCTCTAAAACACACGTAGCTTTAATCTCTCTCTCAAGAACATCAAACATTACTCCTTAACAATCTGTAGATGATAATGTCTATTGAACAAACAGGTATCGCTAGCTAAGCGGAGGCAAGGTATGCTCTAACACGTGGTGCTAGGTAGACCAACTTGAATGGAGGTTGGCGCATGAGTGAAGTGGGTCCCACCCACCTCCCCCCGGCGCAAATAAATAGGTACTACAAGCGGAATATGATACTTAGCATGATGAAAGAAGTCGCAAAATCCATTGGAATGTTGAAGCAAATTACAGAAATTTGATCTAAATTTTTAAGTAGTTCTCTTGTGAAAAGTGGACAAGCATACATTCACACAGACAGACAGACGTTGGATTTTATACTATACATATATTGTATATGTATATATCTATATATTCATAGGTCTGAATCGCAATCTGATTATTTGGATGGTTACCTACCAGGTAACAATTGTGGTTGGTTAACCAGCAAATAGCCGCAACGTCCTCTCTGTTGTGAGAAGCAGATCATAGATATGTCATACAGTACCTCCCAAATAATACAAAGAGTTTATGACACGTGTTTCCCCCAAATTTGGGCTCATCAGGTGTATGCACCTTTACATCCCCTTAGAGGGATCGAACCTCAGACATCAGCGCCTGTGGTGAAGCCTCTGACATTCTGCTGGTTTACTTACTTGACAGTGTGAAGATCGGAGTATTAAATTCATAGGTCTGAATCATTATGAATGTAATACTGCAATATTCACCCTGTCAAGTAAGGGAACCAGCAGCGGTGTCGCAACATCAGAAGCTTTGCCTCAGGCGCTGATGAGCCCAAATTAGGGTGAAACACGTTTTTTTGTATTCCTTCTGTTATTTTGCAGGTAATGTATCATATATATATGTGTGTGTGTTTGTGTATGTGTATATACAGTGGTGTGAAAAACTATTTGCCCCCTTCCTGATTTCTTATTCTCTTGCATGTTTGTCACACAAAATGTTTCTGATCATCAAAAACATTTAACCATTAGTCAAATATAACACAAGTAAACACAAAATGCAGTTTTTAAATGATGGTTTTTATTATTTAGGGAGAAAAAAAAATCCAAACCTACATGGCCCTGTGTGAAAAAGTAATTGCCCCCTGAACCTAATAACTGGTTGGGCCACCCTTAGCAGCAATAACTGCAATCAAGCGTTTGCGATAACTTGCAATGAGTCTTTTACAGCGCTCTGGAGGAATTTTGGCCCACTCATCTTTGCAGAATTGTTGTAATTCAGCTTTATTTGAGGGTTTTCTAGCATGAACCGCCTTTTTAAGGTCATGCCATAGCATCTCAATTGGATTCAGGTCAGGACTTTGACTAGGCCACTCCAAAGTCTTCATTTTGTTTATCTTCAGCCATTCAGAGGTGGATTTGCTGGTGTGTTTTGGGTCATTGTCCTGTTGCAGCACCCAAGATCGCTTCAGCTTGAGTTGACGAACAGATGGCCGGACATTCTCCTTCAGGATTTTTTGGTAGACAGTAGAATTCATGGTTCCATTTATCACAACAAGCCTTCCAGGTCCTGAAGCAGCAAAACAACCCCAGACCATCACACTACCACCACAATATTTTACTGTTGGTATGATGTTCTTTTTCTGAAATGCTGTGTTCCTTTTACGCCAGATGTAACGGGACATTTGCCTTCCAAAAAAGTTCAACTTTTGTCTCATCAGTCCACAAGGTATTTTCCCAAAAGTCTTGGCAATCATTGAGATGTTTCTTAGCAAAATTGAGACGAGCCCTAATGTTCTTTTTGCTTAACAGTGGTTTGCGTCTTGGAAATCTGCCATGCAGGCCGTTTTTGCCCAGTCTCTTTCTTATGGTGGAGTCGCGAACACTGACCTTAATTGAGGCAAGTGAGGCCTGCAGCTCTTTAGATGTTGTCCTGGGGTCTTTTGTGACCTCTCGGATGAGTCGTCTCTGCGCTCTTGGGGTAATTTTGGTCGGCCGGCCACTCCTGGGAAGGTTCACCACTGTTCCATGTTTTTGCCATTTGTGGATAATGGCTCTCACTGTGGTTCGCTGGAGTCCCAAAGCTTTAGAAATGGCTTTATAACCTTTACCAGACTGATAGATCTCAATTACTTCTGTTCTCATTTGTTCCTGAATTTCTTTGGATCTTGGCATGATGTCTAGCTTTTGAGGTGCTTTTGGTCTACTTCTCTGTGTCAGGCAGCTCCTATTTAAATGATTTCTTGATTGAAACAGGTGTGGCAGTAATCAGGCCTGGGGGTGGCTGCGGAAATTGAACTCAGGTGTGATGCACCACAGTTAGGTTATTTTTTAACAAGGGGGCAATTACTTTTTCACACAGGGCCATGTAGGTTTGGATTTTTTTTCTCCCTAAATAATAAAAACCATCATTTAAAAACTGCATTTTGTGTTTACTTGTGTTATATTTGACTAATGGTTACATGTGTTTGATGATCAGAAACATTTTGTGTGACAAACATGCAAAAGAATAAGAAATCAGGAAGGGGGCAAATAGTTTTTCACACCACTGTATATATATATATACATACTATGGAGCATGCAGACAGTGGTGATTCAAGACACTCTTAGCTTATAGTTAATAAAAAATAATACATAGGGTATACTGAAAAAGCTCTTTAGCAAAAATGCTCTTATTGTAAAGTAAAGTAAGCCTTTGACAGTGCAATTTATTACAGTTTCTTGTAATCCTATCAAGAATATCATGATTGATTTGCTGTTCTGACAGGATTGTGCAAGGAAATTTAGCAACGACTGCAGATGTGAAAATGTATTGTCTGTCTAACATGAGTCTTAGTTTTGTCTGAATCAGTGGCATATTTCAAACAGGTTATATATTTGGAAATGTAAAACATGTTAAATGATGAAATGTCAGTAAATTACCAGGTAATTTGTTTAGATCTCTATTTTGCTATTTTGTTGTTAATTAAGATTAGACACCAAACAACCATGTTTAATTATGCATAATAATTACATTGAGCATTTTCTGTATTTGCATCCTACACCTCCCTTTGTTCCTGGAATCCTTCCAACTTTAATTTATAAATCATTTTGCTCCAGAGCATGAAAAAGAGAGGCTCAAAGTAGGAAGTAGTATGCTAATCTGTTAATGAAAGAATTTATACATTAAAAAAGTAAATAATACCAGTGCATATAGTTGTTAAGTGTCTACAATTATTCTTAATTGCAAAATGATGACTATAGAATACAGTATATCTGATTTGTATTAGAGAATTTCTAAGTTTTCAGTATAGTTAAACACTGACATTTGTACACTCTGGTCTCCCCTAACTAATAAGTTGTCTCCCAGTTGGTTTTGTTTGATAATGAATGTGTTATTTTTGTTCTAGCACTTATTTTTGTTGATAATGAAAGTGGCAGAGCCTCTTTTCCAATTGTCAATAAAATCAAATGAGCCTTTGAGTCATAAGGTGCCAGAGTAGGCTTCGAGCTCCTGTGACCCTGAACTGGATTAAGCGGGT
Source organism: Polypterus bichir lapradei (assembly GCA_026402145.1). Taxonomy (NCBI): domain Eukaryota; kingdom Metazoa; phylum Chordata; class Cladistia; order Polypteriformes; family Polypteridae; genus Polypterus; species Polypterus bichir. Next base: position 78,822,055 of record JANRMT010062813.1, on the reverse strand, counting down.
TGATATTGTGTGGTATATACAGTATATCCATGTATTTCAACTGTGGGATTTATTTATTTTTTTACTGCTAATGATGATGGCAATTACAACTATAACATTTTCCAGCAAAACCTTATTATATAAAGTAATTATTCGTTTCACCATCAGTAACAGACTTGTGTCTAGATTTTTGCTGACAGCTAACCATCAGGTTATTGTATATATTCAAGTCTATATTTTGACCACTCCTTATGTTTAGGTTATGATATGGTTTCATATCTAGATTTTGGCAACACCTTACCTTAAAATTATAGTACAGCTTTGAGTCTAGACCTTTACAGCAGCTCACCTTCTGGTTGTTAGCCTCGGATAACTTTGTCATTAACCAGTTTTACACTTCAGTTATAACTACGGTGTCTCACATTTACAAATTCATCCGTCAAGCAACTTCAGTCTTTGTGCTTTTACCATTTTATGTCGTCTTGCTCACTGCTAGCATTTGACTTTTCAACTCTATTTATGGCTTTAGCATCTCAGTTTTTGACAGCACCCACTCTGAGTTTTAAGCTGTGACTCTCATCAGAGTTTCTCAAATGCACGGACATCCCCTGGTTTTGTTAACACTGTTCTAATGGTTGCTGATATTCCCTTTTTGACAGCATGCAATTCAGAGAGATCAGCTGGAACAAAAAAAGCAGGTGAATCCTATCTATGCTACGGTCCAGGAGATTCTCTTTGGATACTCAAAACTGACACAACAATAACAATTGTGCAAAGCAAAGACCAGCACTGAATGCACAATGCCAATACACTGCACATCATGCTCGCATGCATATGTATATCTTAAAATGTAAACCATTTCAGATAAATCAGTTAACTTAACACCACTATCTTTGGTATGTGAGAGCAAATGCAGGTACTTGAAAAAATTCACACAAACACAGAAAGAATGTGTAAATTTCACACAAAGAGTTCCTGTGCCAGGAATCCATTTTTTGGCTCCATAACCTGTAAGGCAGCAATGATAATCAGTGTAATATTCTGAATCTGAACTGCTTCTCCAAAAAAAAAAAAAAAAAAGATTGCAGCAAATTCAGTAATTAAAATGTCTCTGTAATTCATTTTATTCAGCATAAAATTAAGTTGAAATGTGGAATAATCCCTTTTTCAATTTCAGTTCATTTCAAAATAATTTTATGTCACCGTCCCCTTTACGCATTAAGACAGATGTACACATTTAGAAATCTGGTTATAAAAATAAAATCACCAATTGCTAAAATGTAAAATTGCCTTAATGAATAATAATATGAACAAATACATATTTCTACCAAATTGCTAACTAATAAAGTAGGTCCTTAAAGCCTCTGCTATTAATAATTTAAGTAGGTTATTAGTTTCTAAGATTTTAGAGCAATTTTAAGATGCTTGGTATGTTGCTGCTGATGCTAATGTTTCTTATCTAATCTAAAGTCCCATTCAAGGATGGGTAAACAAAAAAAAGCTGATCAACAATCATTATTAAAACTCTAAAAAACAGAACTTTGATGAGTTACGATAAAACAATGAGTTTTGGCCCTGATTTAAATGGACTGATGAGGTGTCTCTTTAACTGATAGATAGATTGTTTTAGAATTTGGAAGCCTTAATGGCTAGAATAGTATTATTTCACCTTTTAATTTTAAGAGGGCCTGATTCTTTTGATTACAATCTATGTTTTGGTATGCAAGTATTAATATGTTCTATAGGGACAAGAAGTGTGTAGCCATTCAGGGATTTATAAGAGAAAATAAAAATTTTAATATTGTCTGTACACATAACTGAAAGGCAAAATTAAGACATAAGTATTGGAGTTATATCACTAGTTTTAATTTTATCCTGGCTGTATTATTTTCAGTTACTTGTAGTGTTAATAAACTGATTTAAAAAGTGATGGTAAAGTATTCTGCTTCATAAAAACAATGACCATCAACTGTTTCTATAGCTGTACCCAGACATAATTAAAATAGCTAATAATAAAGAAGTAAAATAATAATTTACCTATAGCAATATTTTGACTTGTTCATAACTGTATATTGATTCTTGAGTGATATTTCAATTCAGAATTCAAAGTAAATAGGGCAACAGATATAAATAAGGAGAAAAAAATATTTATTCTGATAACACGTTGTCAGCATAGGCATAATTGTAAAGGAGACTTTGAGTATGAAAACCCTGTGAAATATATTTTCTGACATTCCAACTGACTGATTATGGACGGTATTATGATTCATGTACTTTCTCAATCTCCAATTAATTTCTGGAAATACCTCTTCCAAGAGGGTTGATGAAAATGGATATGTTAGTGCTTAATTTTAAAAAGTTTAACTGGCCTGTGATATAAATCTTTTTAGACAATGGCCACAAATCTTAGATGTTTTTATTTTAGACTGCTTGGTTGATGAAACACTTAACAGTAGGTTGACATATGACTAGACTGTGACTGGGCGGTCACAGTCCCCTCTGTCTGAGCTCCTGTGACCCTGAACTGGATTAAGCGGGTTGATATTGTGTGGTATATACAGTATATCCATGTATGGGCGGTCTCTTGGTCTGGAATCCCTGCAGATTTTTTTTTTTTCTCCAGCCGTCTGGAGTTTTTTTTTTGTTTTTTCTGTCCACCCTGGCCATCGGACCTTACTTATTCTATGTTAATTAATGTTGACTTATTTTTATTTTTTATTGTGTCTTCTATTTTTCTATTCTTCATTTTGTAAAGCACTTTGAGCTACATTTTTTTTGTATGAAAATGTGCTATATAAATAAATGTTGTTGTTGTTATTGTAGATGTCCCGGGAAGAAATGAAATTAAATAAATAATCAAGTCCTGAGACCGTGCAGGCTCAGAATGAGTGCAGATGTGAGCATGATGGCGCTACTCCAGGGTTGATTGCAGTGCTTGACTGATCGCACACTCACATGTGAATGCGAGCAGATCAGTCAGGTGCCACATTCACACCTCACAGTGGGCAGAGGGTCACATCAGTACCCAATCAAGCCAATATAAGAAGAGCCTACACGGAAGGGGGGAAAAGGAAAAGACAGAAAAAGAACAGAAAGAAAAGAAAGAAAGATAGAAGAGGTTAAAAGAAAGAAAGACAGAAAGAAATAGAAAAAAGGATCAGAAAAACAGAATGAAGAGAGAGAGAGAGAGAGAATGAATGATGGAAAGCAGCAGGATCAGGAGACACCAGGGTGCAGATGAGTGGACACAGGCAGCTGGTAGGAGAGCCACTAGGAGGTGCATAGAGGTGACACTCTAGTGGGCTTATGAGGGCCATTTCAGCTGAGCATTTTTTTGGGATTGCTGGAGTAACCCAATGCTCACTCTGGCATAAGAGTAAGGAGAGGGTAAGGAGTGGCAGCAGGAGCTGAAGGTGCGAGTGAGACTCAGCGTGGCACAATGCTGGGAGTCAAGAGTGATAGCAGCTACTGGAGTCTGGTTTTTTGAAGTTTGGCTGTGCCTGTCAGTTCTGCATCTCCTCTGCTACAAGATTCTGTGCGGGGTAAGCAGAGGAGACATCAGTTTTAGAAGAATGCACCAGGGCTTGTGCCTTTTTTTTAAAGATCACATTCCTGCCTATGATGTTAAGCTCATTTTAATCAAATGGAATAATTACTATTTGAATATTGTAACCTCCACATGGACACTTCATTTTTACAGATTATTTATTTATTTATTGACGGTTAATTTGATGAACTGCAGTTTTTGAACACTGTTTGGGTTTTACAGTTAGATTATAATAAAAGCACTGACACTTTTGCACCAACCCCTTGGCCGAGATGTGTGGTTTCTCATTTGTCCGGCTCATCTCAGTTCATGATATTGACAACCTTGGGTTCAAGGGGCTCCAGGATAAAACACGGATCATTGAGTTGACAAGGACCATCATACATACATACTGTATATATATATATATATATATTATGAGGGATGGTTGGCAGCTCAACCTGGCCGGGATGCCCAAGGGATGGAAGGATGGGGGAAGGCAGATATTTTTGGAAACTGCCTCCCCCAAAATGCTAGATGTCAGTAGCAGTGTCCTGGATTCCCTCAGCCCTGCTGGGTACTGTGGGTGCCACCAGGAGGAGGAGCCATGCCTCATACATAGCCTGGAAGTACTCACAAGTCACAAGGACAGTAGCTCCAAAGTACTTCCGGGCTGAAGAAAAAAAACAGTTTTCCATCTGACCCGGGTCAAGGACTATATAAAGGACTGATGGCAACCCAGCAAGTGAGTCAGAGTTGGTAGGTAGTAGACAATACTTGCTGGGAGGTGTGGAGGAAAGAATTGGGCTTTATTGTGATTACTATTGTATTTATTTGTATGATTGTATTGTATTTATTTATATTGTGGCTGTCGCTAAGAAGGAAAAGAATTAAAATACTTGGGACTTTTACCCTGCGTCCAGTGCGTCTCTCTGTTGGGGTTAACAGGGTAACAGCGACCCCTAGTGTTTTACAATATATACATATACAGTATATTATATTTTTTAAGTATTTAAAAGTATTAAACAAATATGCAACTTGTTATGAAATCATAGTTTGTACTGTGAATGTGTTTTAAATCTTGTGCACACAAATTTCATTGGTATGTGAAGAAAACATGAAGTATTTTACCAAATATATATACTTACTGTGGACAAGTAAACTTAGAATCTAAGTCCTCATGAAGAGATGGAGTAAAAGTGGAAGACAACATGTCAGGCTATGCCCTGTTTGGATGTAACAGCCCAACAAATTTTCTATGATTATAAAATTCGGCTTGAACTTGTAAGAACTTGATTTAGGGAAAAGTTATGTCCAAAACTTTTCATCAGGTATTTCTTCCAGGCTGTGTTCAACCTTATAGTTCATATTTTTATTATACAAATGGTATAGAAGTGGACTGTAAAAAGTTACACATGATACTGAGTTCTCTAGTACAGGTTACTGGTGTTGATATTGATGAACATTTTTATAATAAGGAAATAAGAAATCTGATTTACATTCATAATTAATAAAATCTTAGCTATAAACCAAATACAGAGCTGTTACTGTTGTGTCTGTTTGATCTCAAAATCAATATGGGATCTGAAAGGCAGAGATTTGAAGAGCAAACTGAGAAGAGTAAATTGACTGAAGCAAGCTCAAAACTTTAAAGATCTGAGATAAGTAAAGTTTCTTTAAAGATGAAATATAACTCAAAGTCTTAAAGGACAGCTTAGGTATTTGACCATAATAAAAGGAAAAGTGTCTGTTTACCTGTCTGTGTGTCTGTCTAGTTGCTATGTCATTCCAATAGTTGGTGCATCACAAACTTTTGCAGTGTTGCATTTTATTACTACATGCACCACAAAATTAATTTCAAAAGATGGTGCACTGCACACATTAACTCTGAGGTCAATATTGATTAATTAGATTTTAACCCTTTCTTGATGAGTAGCACACCAAATCTCTATGTGGAACTTGGAACTGCTCAAGGAATTTTGAACCAACCCTATGCCAGATCATAATTCACTTTATGTCCAAAGGACTTACTCACAGTTGAAGACATTCCTGATCACGAAATACCTCTTTGATCAGCTGCTATCGTTCAGCCCACAGCAAGTGGTCAGGTTTTGTTAGGTGTATGTGCAAGAACAAGAGTCAAAACTGTCAAAATATGAAGTGCTTTTGTGTGAAAAAAACAATTACATGCAATTCAAAATGCCACTCTAGCCTTCATTGTTATAACAAGTAGTTTTTTCAAAAAGAAAGTCCTGCACTGTATTTTGTATTACTGTTTTCATTTTCGTACATGTCTTTTAAAAAAAGGTCTTTTCATGACTCACTTTTCATACTTTGCCTAAGTAGTGTTTGTCATTCTGTATTATACCTAGGGACTATATACATTGCCAAAGGAAAGTATATGTTTTGCCTAAAAATGTCACGCATTCTATAGATATCCTAGGCATTCTATACAATACCGGCTTTTTACACATTGCCAGCAACATATATATTGTTTAGAATATTTGCAATTTTCATTGACCCTGGTGCCACTAGCCTGATTTCTAGTTGCTTAGGAAAACTCATTAACCTTGCAGTGTACTAGGCATACGTTTACCTGTGTTTATATGTGCATTTTTAACTTTTAAGTTTTGCCTTAGGTCTTGAAGACTAGAGACCTTTTAAGTGAGCCATTGGTTGTTTTTAAATGCAATTTAAAGCACATCTCACTATTTATAGGTTTACAGTTTTATAGAGCTTACTATTGTCACATGTACCAAGTACAATGATATTCTTACTTGTATATTATATATTCAGCATGGAACGTGTTGCCACTCTCCAATGCCATGATAGGTGAATACTATAGAAAATTGTATTCTTAAAATTGGTAATCTCTATATATTAGAAACGTATTATAAGCACATGAGCAAAGTATACACTATATTTTACTAAGCATTATGATGTAAGAGTTAGGATTAAAAATACTTATGCCTACATATTTTTTATTCTATGTGAGCTAGAAATGACCAATAGTTTATTAAGTCAAAGACGTGCAGGAAAGCTGGAGAAAGAAGGGCCCCTCACTTAGAGAGAGAATGTGAACTCTTTGGCTATAAATTATAGTAGCAAATGCAAGAATAGTTCTTATCAAACAGATAAGATAGACAGAGCAGGGTTTGACACCCCTTTTAACTAAGAATTATTGGTGGAATCAATTAGAGGCAGGACAATAGGAATGGAATGCTAGAAGTCAGATGAGGAAGAATTATGGCTTAAATAATAAGAATTGTAATAAAAGAAAAAGGTGCCCATTATTGGGGGCTCATTGTTCCACCTTAAGTGAGTCTGTATGCACGTCATACAATAAAGCTTAATTCTGCTGTCTGTTCTGAAGTCTCCGTGTGCCTTCATTGGGGCTGAGGGTGCCCCTGCCGTGTCAACCTGCTTCTTACACATACCTTCTGTCTCCCTTACCTGAAAATTCTAAGAACATATTTTATATCATCATTGGTATTAATCATGTTGATTACTTATGTACAATATGATTTGGCATTTTGCCCATTGAACAGAAAGTGGAAATTTATGAATATTCCTTTTTTGCTTCTACTTTCAAGTATTTGATGTTGAGATATCTTTAAATACTGTCCTTTGATACTTGTACTATGTAAAAAAATAATATTTTTATAGATCTTTATTTTGTTCTGGTAGCCTAATACACTGCGAAATGCAATGTCTTTCCTTTGGTCTTTCACAAAAGGTTTGACTCAAGGTCGTATCCTTCCTGACTACTTTGGCTTCTTCCATATGGCTCAGATATTTTCTGTGCCACATACATTCTCGCTATGGGCTCCCCCTCACACAACTCACTTGGACATCTTCCTCAGTCAATTCCACCTGAACTCACTTTACCCTAAATCCTTGAGCTGATCTGGCAAGGATCCATTCCATAACTCACCATTGCCCATGTACCAGGCCAAGTGATTTAAGCAGAAAATTAGTTTCTGTAAGTGGGCAGGCAGTGTGGCTGAGCCTGCAGGTTCAAATCTGGCTAGTGACACTGTGTGACCATGAGCAAGTCACTTGACTTGCCTGAACTCCAATTGGAAAACCAAAAAAGAAATGTAACCAATTGTATCATAAATGTTATAAGTTGCATTAGATAAAGGTGTCAGCTGTAAATGTAAGTGCTACACTGTAAGTGTCTGGTCATCTACGTCTCTCTCTTTCTCTCTCACTCACATAAACATACCTTCTGAATGTGCTCCTATTATGGCCGTCAAGTATAAAAATGCCTATTATCATAATAAATAATAAGTAAATAATTATCATATAAAATGCCTAATATTATCTGTGATCCTGTCTAAGTTTACATTGTATACCTGAATTCTAAACGTTGTGAGCGTCTGACAATGTCTGGTCACCAGCTAACACACTGGGATTTGACTTTTTTTAACAGGCTTTTCTGGAAACAAATTCCCTGCAGTTGTTGTATGTTAACTTCACATTAGCCAGCTATACAAAATGACTGGCTGCTGTTTTCATAGCATCAACATCTCAAGCATACTTTTTAAGATGTTCTTGTCACCACATTGTGTGTCTATTTCACTTTTCTGGAGGTATTTGGCTAGAGGAGTAATATGCTCAAATATCTGTAGTACTATTTAAACTTTGAGGATGTTTAAGCATGCCTTTCATTAATGACTTGACATTCATATGCGTGTTCTTTAATTTTTGCTAGTGTCGAAGTAAGTTCAACGTAAAGTGCATTTTCTGGTTTGTCGAACGATCTAAAAGTTTCCTTCAGAGCTGCTTCCTTTACCCCACACCTTGTTTCACCAATCAGCAACAGATTGTCTATTAATCAGAGAATCTTTTGTAGGTTCCCTGCATATTTGCTGCCCCATTGGTGACATTTTTAATGCATTTATCAAGTTTGATAAATGATCTATTAATGCAATCAGTCACTTATGGACAGTGTCAGTCACATATCTCAACATAATGGTAAACATACTTCTATAATTTACATCTTGGGTAGTATCTGTTTGCACAGGGTACATTCCAGCCTCTCAGCTGTTTTTGGCAATAGATTGTTAAGTGAAACTGTAGCCAGAATCAATTTTCATGTCATGGTTGTTTTGAATAGGAAAGAGACTAGCAAACCCCTGCTTCATGTACTGTTTTTAAGAACATTTGAACTTTAAAACAATCTAGACCAGAACAGGCCATTCAACTCACCAGTCCTATCCATATCATTCTTCCAAAATAACATCAAGTTGAAATTTGAAAGTCCCTAAAGTCCTACTGTCTACCACACTGCTTGGTAACTTATGTCATGTGTGTATGGTTCTTCATGTAAAGAAAACATCCTAATGTTTGTTAACAAGTTTCTAACTATATCCCAGTGTTCTTGATAAACTCATTTTAAAGTAACAGTCTTGATCCAATGTACTGATTCCCTTCATAATTGTAAACACTACAGAAATATCTCCTCTTAAACTCATTTTGCTTAAACTGAAAGTGCTCAGCTCTTTTAATCTTTCCTCATAACTCATCACTTGCAGTGCTGGAATCAGCCTACTCGCTTTTCTCTGGACTTTTTCTAGCACTGCTATGTTCTTTTTGTAGCCTGGAGACCAAAAGTACACACAGTACTCCAGATGAGATCTAACCAGTGCATTATAAAGCTTGACCTCCTTATTGACTCTTTTCAATGCAATAATTCAGGCACATATGTTGACATATCAAAATATTGATTACATTAATTGCCAAAATGTGCACTGTTTATTTCTACAAAAAGACATGGTGCTTACATTTTAAAGGAACAATAAATAAGTCTCTTATTACAAAATGGTTTCTTTGAAATGGAAGTTTTGAGGAATGCTGTAATTCTATTTATGCTTAAACTTTAGACAATTAAGTGTCTTCCTCAAATTTGTGGCCTTTTTATTCCAAGACTTACCAAAAACTTCTAAAGTTAAAATAGAGTTGAGATTCAGTGGGTTTTAATTTATGTGTTCACTTAATTTAAGAGAATTTCCATTTTCCTCTCCTTTTCCTGTTTTTGACAACTCTTTCTGCTCAGGTTTGATTTATTTTCAAATGTTGCATTATAATTTCCATATAGTTGTTTCATTAAGTGATGCTAGAATGTTTTATTTTCCCAAATAATGAAGCATGGTTATTACTGTGTCACAACAGGCATGCACCCTAGTATTAGGGCTGTACTGAAAATGAGCTTTTCCAAGTTTAAATAAGTTTATGCTGAAAGACAGCTTTGTTAAATATGCGGTTATTCATACTGGAATGCCAAGCACAGTCTGTATAAGCTGTGGGTTTACCATTAGCAATTCATCAGATGGCTTAAATTATAGTTTACCCACAGCTGAGTGGCAGCACTAATCATTGTCTATCAAAACACTGCCTCAGATTGCTGCTTTTCCTTATCTGTTTTTTTTTTTCACAAATTTAGTGATCAGATTACAAGCCAACTTCTACCCCTCAAACTTGTTGTCTTCAGTGGAATGAAGGAATATAATGGAGTTCACCTGATAAAGAATTTTAATGTTGAAAAATTTGTGGACGTAACTAATTTATTTTTTGTCGTTTTTTAGTCTGTTTACAATTCTTAAGAGCTTATTCTCTTGATTCTAGCACCTCTTCTACCTGGTCTGGTAATTTTGTCAATCTAGATCCATTCATATTCTTCTCAGGGCTATAATTCTGCTCAATATATTTTAATATTTGTTGACTATGTATAGGGAGGTGCAGTGGTAGCTCTGCTGCCTCGCAGTAAGAAGAATGTGTTCTTCTATTTTACATTTGGCTTGGTGAAACCAAGGCTTCTAGAAAATTTACCTTCATTTACCTGTTCAGACTCCCTTTTTATACTATATGAGACACTGATTTTCTTTTTTTTCCCATTATTTTTCTGTTGCAATTCAAAATGGTCCTCTCAATATCTTGATTTATTACTAAAAGATCAGGTGTCCTTAGTTTTCATTTGCATAAAAAAACTGGCCAGTGACAGCACCTGCAAGTGTTATACTAATATTAATGTGTTAAACGTACAATTTAAGATGATCAAATAATTTAATTCTAAGAGAATTTGATATCTACCTAGAATTTAGAACCTAGAAATTAGAGCAAAAAAAAATTGCACTGTGCTGGTCACCGTCTCCACACCAGCTTTCATTCTGGCCCTTTTTAATGAGTTAAATATTTAAGTTTAAAGGGATATATATTTCTAGGTACTGATGTTTACATTATCATGAACCCCTACAGGATAAATCTCTCATATATATGTCATTGTCCCACAAGTTCATCCACACTTTTTGCAGGCTTGCCTCTGATCTCAATTTAATACATTCCTTTCATTTACTTAATGCCACCACAAAGGATAACTCCTCCATCATTATCCTTAATCTGAACTTTACTGTATATTCATTTCCCAATAGCAAAACTCTTCTATTATGGTCAGGTTTATAACTTCTAGCCATCAAAGAGAAGACTTTACTTTTCATATTGCAACAGCATGGCCCATTCAAAGTCATATTGCAAACTTTTAGTGCCCAGGTCACAGAGATGTGAATAGGCATCCATCCCCATAATCAATAATAAAGTCAGACTCACTATTAAAACAGTCTACTAGATTCTCCTCTCTCAGTGTCAGAAATCAAGGAGATCTTTAAATCTATATTAAGGGAAGGTTGCCATGCAACAATAAAATCTCTGTTGCACATTTTTGTACTGTAAGCAGTTATCTACTCTCTTTTTTGTAATGTTGAAATCTGCCATCTCCTCCACGAAAAATGCATCCTTCAATAAATATAGCTTTATTTACTCTTTTCCTAAAATAGGATAAAAAAACCTCCCTGATAATTGAATTGCTACCCAACCTCTTTAATTAACTCCAATTCTAAACTCCATACTTATCATCTACAAACTGCCATCCAGATGCTAGTCCACCCAATCGGAACATTCACCATTTGTTCCTTTCCATCACCAGTTCCACTCTTTGCATTGCTGTAGATTCCACTAAAGCATTTCAAAGTCAGAGTCAGAGTTTATTGTCATCTCAACCATATACAAGTATACAGAGAAACAAAACAAAGAAGCTCAGGGCTCACAGTGCACACATAGTGCCAAGACAAGACAAGACAGTGTGCATAAACCAACAAAACTATGAAATGTATTATTTAAATAGGCAATATGCCGTCACAATTAACTGCCATAATTGCACAGAGACATGTTTAAAGGCAAGATTCACAGGTCAGTGCAGTGATAGACATTTTGACATGATAGTTAAAATGACTTGTACATATACTGGAACAAGAGATTGTGATTTAAGATGTTAGGGTAGAGTGGAAGATCATCGGGGACCATATTGTGTTTAGGAGTCTGGCAACATGGGTGATAAAGCTGTCACATAAACTGACGTATCTGACCCTGATGCTGTAGAATCATTTTCCAGATTGCAAAAGAATGATGAATCTGTGTGTGACGGTGGTGGTGAGAAGGATCCTGCACAATGCAGCAAGCCTTGCAGATACAGCGTTTAGAGAATGTGTCTTCCAGAGAAGATAGAGGCACCCTGACAATATTCTCCACTGAACTCTCGTGGTTAGACATACTGCAATTTCCTCACCAGATCATAATGCAGATGTTTAGAACACTCTCGCTGATGCCTCTGTAAAACATGATGAGAAAACAAGAAGGGAGTTCTGCTCGCTTCAGTTGTAGCAAGTATAGTCTCAAATGTGCCTTTTTAGTTAAGGAAGTGGCATTGTTAATCCATTTGAGGTCCTCAGTTATGTGCACATCAAGGAATTGGGATGTGTTCATGGCAGATTTTATTCCTAAACTCAGTAATTAATTCTTTAGTGATGTCAGTGTTGTCTCTGAACCAAACGGACAGCTGTTCCACTTCCTCTCTGTATGCTGTCTCATCATCCCTGCTTATCAAACCCAGCACTGTCATGTCTTCAATGGACTTAATAATGTAATCAGAGCTACATGTGACTAGGCAGCCATTAGCCAACAAGGTGAAAAGCAGAGAACTGAGCACACAGCCCTGAGGAGTTCCACGTCTTGGAAAGATGTAGCTGGAAGTGCTGTGGCCAATCACGTGGACTGGGCCTTTGAATCTTTGAATCTTAGTTCTGATGGAGATTGGAGTGGGATTCACTAATTCACTCTTCTTAGCAAACTCCTCACAAGCTTTTACCAGTCTCAACCCTTCTGAGTTTACTAAACATCTGTCCATTGTCTCCTCTCTTGATTAATTATTATCTCAAACATCTCCCTAAGGCCAACCTAATATCCTCAATCAATATATATTAAAGACATGCTGTCGGGTGGGCTCCAACCAAATTTTGCACTGCTATACCATCATTTCCATAAAATGAACCTCAAAATTGATAGATGTTTCCTTTCCTTTTCACCCAGGGAAAAGCAGGAAGTTGATACCCTTGGAGATGTCTTTGATGACTCAGGACTCTGGACATTTCAAAAAATTATTGTTCTGTATTCAAAAATTCAAAATTCAGAATGTTCTGTATTCAAAATTAATGTTCTGTGTTTTGTCTTCTGTTTCTTTTACTGCATCTCTAGACAAGACATGTGACATTTTTCTCATGTCCCCTACCCATACATCCATTTTTCTTGTTCTCCTTCTCCTAATTAAAAAAAAAAACTTTATATTCTGTAATATGCAAACCATCATATAGGTCTAAACAATTATATTCAGTCAAGCAGCTGGAAATCCTGAGACCAATGATATTAAATGTCTAACTCCTTGGCCCGGCCATTTACCTCCTACACAATCCTGTTTAATTCAGCTGCTGGCTAATACCCACCTACCCCATGGCAAGACAAGTGCCATCTAATGCAATGTCTATCTAATAGCATTTTTACGTACAGAGATGGGTGTCAGGAGGGTGCTTTTTCTTTTGAATATATTCTTTAAACCTAATTGTAAATAATTTTTCTTTTTTGTTCATTTTGTACATTTATCATACTTAATCAAAATTTTGATTTAGGATAAAGTCGCCTCAAATCTAAAATGAAAGTGTTCTCTGTTTTTTTGTTTTTTTTTAAAGCAACAGAATTTATTTTTTGTTGATATTTTGGAAGGGGCTATTTTTGCTGTCTTTTTCAACTCAACAAACAAAGCACAAGCTAAAGTATTGTATTTTCCATGCAGATTTTTAAAGTTGGTAGAAATATCACACAGAGCCACAGCAATTGTAATGCTCCTTGACATGTGGAGCCACTTTGCCATATATATTACTAATTATTATAATTTTATTTTTTTAAGGTCCCTGCAGTTTAAATTACAACTGCTAGATTGTTGATTGGTTAATGTGAAAACCAGGCCTGTTGAGTTGAAATCTTCCTATTTTTCTTTTTAAGAGCTTCACTTTGTCTTTTCTCTTTCTGTACTACAGATGCTTATTCCTGCCACTCATACATTTTTAATTGTGTTATTTCACATCTTTTTTAATAGATTTTTGAAGAGCAAAACATTCCTTGCATGCATGCAACTGTTAGCACGCACATGCACTTCTGCTTTTTTGGGACACATAGATTTAGCATGCATGAAGCAGTAAGTTATATATTACTGAAGTCTTATATTACTAAATAAGAGAGTTAACAAAATGTAAATAAACATATCAGTTATTAATTGAAGAGAGAGAGGTTAGGAGCACGTGCTGATACAGCACATTGCTGCACCCACCATATGACAAACCAACTCAGCACCACACTAGTTCAGATGGAATGGAATCAGTGTGAGGTTTTTTATGGTGGCTGGAGTGCCAATTCTGTCACCAACCCCCAGGTTTTTCCCTGCAGGTTGGAGGGCCTACATGCAGGGCTGGATGCAGATTAACGTCATACCCAGGACGGAGCACAAGGACCCAACGAAAGTAGAGTCATTTTTGGTGTTTATGGGATTTGAACCCGTAACCTTCCAATTGCCAATGCAGATCCCTAGCCTCAGAGCCACCACTCCGAAGGATGTGAAATATTGTCATGATATAACAACTGTTATTACATTGTCAGCATCAGCAAATAACAATAATAAATACCACACGTAAGAATTTATGATACAAGAGCATTAAAAAACACAAGTAACAACAGTAGTTTATAAATAAAGCTACAGGAAAAAAAGGATCATTTAAGTGATTATTATTATTATATTGGTCGTGCAGTTGTTATTACTTGTTTGATGAAAATATCAAAACTGACTTAATGTTTGAATAATAGAGACATAACTCAGTAGAGCTGCCAATGGCATTGAAGCTCCAGGTGGTCTTTAGCTGTTTAAATGCTGCTATTGCCTTGTTGACCCTAACTTTGATGTCCATATGTGTTCCTCCTTGCTCATCCACTACAATGCCAATGCACTTGTAGGATCAGGAAACCAGACCACCCTGGCCCGCTACATATTTGATCAAGATTCCTATATTTTTCTGGTCTCATTGGTTCGGGAGAGGGCTAACTTCTTAGGGGTTTCATTGAAGAGCTAAGCAAGGTTAGGGATGTTAAATACAGGTCTGTGACACAGTAGCCTGCAACAGGTAACCAAAATTATTAAAGTCTCAACACCAGGTGCTAGGACCAGAGATCTGAAAGCACAGGATGAACTTTACAGCTCCCAAGGTCACCATTGCCTCCATATCTCTCACCACTTAGTCTGGGAAAGACAGCTGGATAACCTGGGTATTCCTCCAGGCCCTGTTGACTAGACAGTTGACTTCTACCTCCTCCTCCAGCAGCCATCGCTACTGCCTCATACTTGCAGAGTCCTAGATTTATATCCTTTGTTGATCACCGCTATTGTGTTATTTGTACTTTCTTCCTTTTGTTTCTGACCACGTTTCTTTTTGCAACTAGTATCTCAGTTTTCCTTCCACATCCAAGTTTCCAAGACAAGCATATTATTTCACACACATGTATTCATGTCAAGATTAAGAGGTGAGTACCTGTTTTGTGAGCTGGTGAAAAGCACACTAACTGTTTGGTGCACAGATAAACTGCTAAGTCACCTGTGGCATTCATTATTTTTTTCTGTTCTCCATGTTGTTGCAGCAATGACAATGTTGAAAAGAAAATGCTCAAACCAAGGTAAACTCAGCAATCTGTATGCTGTTGTTTTGCATGTCTTAGGTGGGCATCATGAGTGTGCTATGATAGACTATCATTCTGTTTGGCGTTGTTTCCTGCTTTTTAACCAGTTCTGCTGGGCATCTTTTATTTTTGTGAACTTAGCAATTGTGAATTTTAACAAATTATTTTTCTTCCATCCACCCATCCTTATATCCATCCATCGATCTTTTCATGGATGCACATTCTTAAGTTTAACATTACAACAGGAGAAGCCTATCCCAAGAGCATTAGATGAAAATGGAGGACTTCATTCAATGGCAGGGTAAACATCTCATGCATGCTAACACATATTATACCTCATAGCTTTTGTTGAAACTACAATAAAGTTTGAGAAGTTAAAAACAATCATTTACAATACAATTAGAGCCACTAAGTTAAAAGGCAGGAATCAATAGCCTTTTACCATAGGCTACGTCTCACTCATCAAAAGTAACTTGTTTGCATAACCATGGCCAGACTTAACTACAGGCTAACTGGTACTGTAGCCCAGGTCCAGAAAATTAATCAGACTGTAAGGACCAATATTCATTCCTTGTTTTTCAAAGAAATCTCACTGCTGTTACACTGGCTGATTGATTCTATTTAATGCTTTTACCATTATCCAGACATTTACTTGACGACTGCTAGCCACACACACACACTCAGAGAACTCCCTGAGTTGTCTCTTCTCTTGTGAACAACAGCTAGTGATGGAGGAAGATTGTTGCAGTAGGAAGGCATTCTGAGTATGGACGGTTAGCATGTAATGTTATTCATGTGAAGAAGAAAGTGATTCATTATGCAATAGTAGTGACACTTTTTCAGACTCTGTCAGCGAAAGCATAATAGATTCTAGTTTTAGTGATAGTACCCTATAAAGGTCATGATTGTACTCAGCTATAAAAAATGCCACCAGTTCTGAATGTGTGTGTGGTGTGACAAGAATGTTGGGCAACTTTGAAAAATTCCAGTTCACTGGATCTATAAAGTGCAAGGCAGATACAGTACATCAGACACAAATGATCATTTAATTCAATCTGTTCGTAACGGATGACATTTTTGATGTAAATTTGAGTTAGACCAAAACACATGCATGGGATATGATTCAGTAGGACGCCCTGAAACCAAGGTCCAGGCTACAAATTTGGCATAATGTCAGGTATTATTAGATGCTTTCTTTGCACTTCCTGTATATGAAAGTGTAATTCAAAAGGCTGAAGTTACAATGTGTTGGTCAATAAAACCTAAATGTGAAAAGCTTATGCACAGCAGATGATGAGGGCAAAACATTCCAGCATTCTTCTAAGATGTCTGCATTTCATTGACAACAATTTACCTGTCACTTCACATGGTAGTGAGAAATCCTTTTAGAAAATAAATAACTCTCTTTGATGCACTGATAGAGACATCCTCTGCACATTCCTAAGCAGAATTTTTATTGACGAATCAGTTATGCTTGGGAAGATTTTTTGGCACTGAAGTGATATAAACCTTGTACAATTACAGAGTTGGCATATTCTTTACTTGGCATTAAGTAAGTAAAGTTTATTAGTAGCTAGATAAAAGTGTCTAGAGTCTATAAACTTGTGAAAAACTATACCTACCATATTTAATATTACATACTGGTTGTCGTTCTGTTCTGTTATTGTTTTGTTCCTTAGTTTTACATTTATAGCCGATAATACATGATATTGTCAAAATAATTGGTGCCAGTATAACATTTTTAATTTTACCTCTTTCTCTCCTTCTTTCAGTTTCTCAGAAAGATAGTTAAGGATCATAGTCTTTTTAACATTTAAATGGCAGACTGTCTCTGTTCAGGGATCACTTGCTGTTCTTGTGTTGTGCTGATGACTATCAAATATCATTTTAAGCTATGACTTTGCAGGTTCTCTTTCTGCCCTTTCTCTGTTGCTATTACCCATCATCTCAGATGCTGTTTCTTTAATTTTGTGGATATCCATTAACTTGGGTGGCACGGTGGCGCAGTGGTAGTGCTGCTGCCTCGCAGTTAGGAGACCCAAGTTTGCTTCCCTCCCTGTGTGGAGTTTGCATGTTCTCCCCGTGTCTGCGTGGGTTTCCTCCCACAGTCCAAAGACATGCAGGTTAGGTGGATTGGCGATTCTAAATTGTGTGAGTGTGGATGTGTGTGTCCTGTGGTGGGTTGGTGCCCTGCCTGGGATTGGTTCCTGCCTTGTGCCCTGTGTTGGCTGGGATTGGCTCCAGCAGACCCCCATGACCCAGTGTTCAGATTCAACGGGTTGGAAAATGGATGGATGGATGTCCATTAACTTATTGTATACTCTTGTTCTCTGCTTATGGACTAAATGCTTTTTCTGTATAGTGGCTACACTAAAGGTTTAATATTACATACTGGTTGTCGTATGGTAATCTCAGAACAGATAAATGAGGCCCAAACAATGATGCGAGAAAGCTCCAGAATGAGAACACATCACAACACACAAGATTGACAATTCAGCCCTTATGAGAACATATGTATTTATTGTTTAAATAACAACTGCAACAGGTTAACCTCAGAGCCAGTCATGATTGTGATCTCTCCTTTAAGATGCAGGTTTTCCTCAGTCAGCCGCACCCTTCAGTCTGTCACAGCGATTCTTTTCAAGTCTCCCATTACCCAACCTGAAAAAAAACTATTCTGTCGTCAGTTTAAAAAGTTTACCATTTATGCTGTGTGCACTGAGTATTCCAGAAGTAACTATTTAACAATATTTTAGCAAAAAAGCATGTGTTTTGCACATTTTGAGCATACAACTGGATAAATGACATGTAATGTGAGATTTGTTTTTTCTTTTTTTCCTCTGACATTTTCACATTATTTGCCATTGTACAGCACTAGTCACTACTGGCTTCTGTTATGTCATAAAGTTTTTTCTGTCCTTTCTGCATAAAAACATGAGATTAAAAATTTTTCTTGCCAACTTCTACAAAGTACGTGGGATAAGTAACATACTAAAAATATATCATTTTTGAGTGTAGTATTTCTTTAATCTATGGATAATTAATTAATTCTAACTCAAGTTAATATAGCCAAGGACATGGAAGGAATGGGCATTGGGATGATTTTGCTCTGGGCTGGTGACATTTCTGGGTAAGTACACATTTAACACCAGTAGAGTAAAATAAATCCAGACAGAATGTATAAAGAAGAAGACTGGGTATGAAAATTTAGTGATGTGCCATCTTGCAGATACCAGCT
The DNA here is from genome assembly GCA_026402145.1 of Polypterus bichir lapradei. Lineage (NCBI taxonomy): Eukaryota > Metazoa > Chordata > Cladistia > Polypteriformes > Polypteridae > Polypterus > Polypterus bichir. The sequence goes on along the minus strand of JANRMT010062813.1, from coordinate 78,803,204 downwards.
GGATGATATGCTGAGGCCAGTTCAATGTTAGTTCAATAACTTAGATTATATTTTTCCATTAAATTGTGGATTTAAACTGACTTGATGATAATTATTTATCTGACAATTTGTTATTGGATAAATTATGATATATAAATGTCTTTTAAAAATGACAGGTTAATCTGGATTTGGAATACTGAGGTTCTGCTTTTCAATAAAATTTGAACAAAAGTGCACTTGGGAAAATATGCCTTTGTAAAATATGAATAGGATCAAAAGTTACAGAATAAATTTTGCCGTTCTGCAATGTGTTGAGCCTTGCTTTAATGAAAAATACAGAAGTTAAATGAATGTCATCTCCCACCAGAGCAGCTTAATCATTTCATGAGTAACCTGTCACTGGCTAAAAAACAAGGTAGTGCTTTTTCTGTAATACACCCTTTAAACATTATGTTAAATGCTGCAACTGAGCAGCCAAGCAAATACTAATAGTCTGCTCAATTTAAGGAACACTGCTTGAATTTCAACAAGATTCAAAAGAAAAAGGGATATGGCTACATGTACTATATTGACAAAGGCCTGAATTTTATATCTTAATACCAAAAGATATAAATTCTGCAGGGAATGAGGTGACATTCCCAAAAAGATCACCATATTAACAAAAAAACTAAATAGTAGAATAGACTATACTAATTGTTTCAGCCATGTGCCTTTAGAGACTTTTTAATAACTGACAACAAAAGATGAAGTTTCTTTTCATGTGTTGTTCCTAGCTGGGGGAATGATCAGCCCACCTCCATTTGAACTGCTGATTCCTTCCTCAATTTATTTAAAGAGCATTCAAAGAGTCTCTTGTTCTGTGGATTTCTAATTGATAATGACTTTGATAGGTTCTTGAACTAAGGAATTGTAACTAGCTTGCAATCTGTTCTGAGCTCTTCACTTGTGATGATCAAATTTGTAACCCTGTCCTGTAACACTTGTTCCCAGACTGATGTTTACTCAATTATGTTGACCTCTTTTGTAAGTTGTCTTGGATAAAATCATCTCCTAAGTGTATAAACATGAAAGAAAATAAGTACAATCTGCAGTTTACTGATGAAAAGTTAGTAAATGGAACTGTATGACTTTGAGAAGCATGTTTTATGAATCATGAAACTAAAACAGATTAGGAAAAAAATACAGTATATATTTGCGTATAATTTGGGTCTTGAAACCTAAAAAATCGATCATAAAATCACACCATGACTTATATGCCCATTCAAAAATCCAACATTTAATTTTTTTTTTTTTTACATCTTCTTGCCTCCTCCAATCTCGCATCAATTTCTCAGACACATCGAATTTTGTTGCAGCAGTGCAGTTACCAGTTTCTTTCACCACTTCAACGACTTTTAATTCAAAACCAGCTTCATATTTTCTTTGATCGAACGCTCCATCATAGATAAGGGATGCTCTTACGATAAAGGTGTATGAGGGTGTGAAAAACAAAAAACACAAAACAGTGGAAACATCACTTCGAAATAGTTTGGGTATTACCGTTTGATCACGTAGGCACAATACATAGATAAAAAAGGCAGTGTGCTCTGTGGTTACTCTCTCAGGTGGGTGTTAGCATATCATAATCTCTTGGATCAATAGTGTGAGTTTTCCGCATTTGACTTATACGATGACATAAAATACCAGAAATTATACGGTAAAATCAAGCCCCGACTTATCCACGGGAGAAGTTAAATGCAACTAAAGCATAAAAAGAGCCAGAGTAGAACATTGAGGGGAGAAAGAAGGAGTTCAGTCAAAGATCAGAAAAAGCACGAATGGCTACGGGAAAGAATGGAAAGAAATCAGGATTGTGATAGAGCCAGTACTGCTATGGAGGAAGAGGGAGGCAGTCAGGAATGAGTCACTGAATGGAGCAGTGGTGCTGAGGAATAGGGTTACTCACAATGAGCCTCCAGAGTAGTAGGAGAGACCAACCACTCAGAGTGGGCTCCCTTTGAAGGCCAAGAGATGGTGGCAGAAGAAAGAAACAGGGTTTGTGGTGTGTACCGCTGAAGGCCAGGAAATGGTGGTGAAAACATGAGCCGGACTAAAAGGTTAACTGCGTCTGTTGGAGGATATTTCCTCATGTTGAGGAGACTGTAATGGGTAAGTAGGGGACAACATCACTTTAAGAAGAAAGGACAAAGATTCATGATGTATTGAAAAACACAGATCTGGACTTTGTTTTTAACACTGATTTAACCTATTTATTGGATTATTCATTGATAGATTTTAATCTCAACTAGAAGCTGTTTTATTAAATATTTATTTATATAAGAAGAAGCACTGCCCTTTGTTTTTGGAACATTTTATTAAATAAAAAGTACTGAACACTTTTTGTACCTATCCTTGCTATAATGCGTGTTCTCATTTTCCCACTCCATACTTGGAACATAACTATCAATGTTCCGGCTTCAAGTGGCTACGGGCAACCCAGACATCACAATGATTGGATGGATTCTAATAGCTTATTGGGCTACTATTATGAGATTATGATCTTGTATCACTGTTATCATAAGATACTGGTTACTCTGACAGGTCAAGTACAGCTGCAATGTTGTAAGTAGCCTGTAGCAACATAGATGCAAATGCATCTGATACAGACTTTTCAAAGCAATTTTACCGGTGCAATTGTTTTCTAGTGTCTTGGAAATTGGGTGTTGACACTATATATGGTCCCATGAACTTACTACCATGCTTGAAGCAACTCTGAATCACATTAGATAACTCCTCAAAATACTGACATTAATGTCTTCTGACTATTCTTGTATTTTTAGTGAGCATACTCTAGTGGAAAGGCCAGTGCTAGAGCCTTACTAGTTTCTACAGTATATTCTGCTTCTCCCTTTTCCATTCAAACAACAGATTCTCTTTATGTCTATCCTTCACATCATACACAAATTGATGGCCTGCTTTGAAAAAGACACTTACATTTTCTTACCACTTCACAACATGCACATACAGAAAAAAACTTGCAAGATTATCAATTGCCTCAAAGGTAGAACACATATCAGACATGGCATCCCAAAAAAAAAGAGCATTCTCTGAAGCTATAAGACATGACAAACCCTGACAATAATGGTTCCCGTGGACACACAGCTAAGCGGAGTAGTGAAGTGAATAGTGCTGTTGTAGAGGAAACTGGTGTAGAAGGACAGGGAGAATCAGATGCACAGAGCAACAAGCCAGGAAGCTTTTCAAGAGTTTGAAAGGAAGAACTCATTTTAAACAAAGTTTAATTTTATAAGAACACTCTTTCTGGCACAGAAAGAGAGAGAGAAAACTTTATTTTCAAGAGAAAATATAAGATGTACTGCACATCATCTGTTATTGATTTAATGTTTTTGTCATGAATGTAGTGCTTTTGTATCATTGTCATGAATAATATTTTTGGCTGAATTTTAAAATAAACCTATCCTTTAGTCAATCAGGTGAGACCTGTGAGGCAAATCAATCATTGATTTTTCACCTAGTCTGTCTAGATGTCAGTATTGACATCAAACACAAGCTTTCTCAGAGAAATTGACTATTATAATATTCATCAGACAGGAAAATTTTGAGCTATCATGTTTCTTTCCACCTAAAAAATAATTTCCTTGTCTTTGTTGGCCATGCACCATTGCTGCAAGACACATATTGGAATAGCAGTCTTCCCTAATACTTACAGTATTTTGACACATACGTTAGGCTATGTTTAATATAAGGCTATACTTGTCAATTTCATGGCCCAGATCAGCTCTGTGTATGTTTATATATTTATGCTTAAGTTAAACTCCTTCTAAGCTGTTGAGTCTATTATTACAAAATATCTTTTTTATTTTCATCTGTAAGCCCCAATCACTTCATTTTGCCCATTGAGACCCTTGGTACTTGCCAGAACATATTCTTATTCCCAGTGAACAATTTTTGAACTTTGCACCAAAACAAATGGAACAAGAAAATGCTAAACAAATCTAAGTGACTGCCAGAGAGATAAAGCAACTCATGCTCTTGTATGAGTAGCGTTACAATACCAATAAAGTTTTGCACTGACAGCCTTCATATAAAGGTGCAAACTGTGTATTGTCGCAGTAGGGGGCGCTAGTGCTCCCTTGAACCCTCAGGTACCACGCCAAACACTAAGTAAAAGTGCAATAATTCTTTTATTATAATAATTATGTGCACTAAGCACCCTCCACTCCACACTATACTCACAAATAAACCAATAATACACAATAAACAATCAATAATCCAATCCTCCAGCTCCCAGACGCGTTGCCCTCCTACCACCCAGCTCAGCTCGCCGTCTGGGAGCTCCCACAGTCCTTTTATACTCCCTGACCCGGAAGTGTTCCTGCCCAACAGTCCATAAGTCCTTATTCCTTCCGGGTCAGGGTAAATAGTACTTTTGCTTCACCCCGGAAGCCCGTCGCTCTTCATGTGACGAACTTCCGGGTCATAGTGCACAAATGAGTCTACTGGCCTCCCGACAGTGACTCCCAGTGGTCTCCAAGGTATCCAGCAGGGCTGCGCATAAAAACTACATAGTCCATGAGGCCCTGCTGGAACTCGGGACCCGTCCATGCTCTCGGGAGAGCTCCTCCTGGCGGCCTGGGGGTGAGGGCCGGAATATGAAGCCGGCCATCCATCACAGTATACATATCTATTTTTTGCACATTGAGTTTTATATGTTGAGATTTATAATAGTTTTCATTGTTATAGATGGAAACTGCATATACCGTATATTTGTATTTATTTTTTAGTCTTTAAGTTTTGTAGGTTTATGGTTACAATAGATTTCTTTGTTAAAGGTGGAAACTGTATATACATTTATATTTTTTTTGCACATTGAGTTTTATAGGTTTATGCTTAAATAAACACAATAAATAGTGTTCTTATTGTTTACATGTTTTTTGCATGCCACACACACCCTTAAAAATTTTATACATTTATTTAAAGTTTTACACATTTAACAAAACCATTTTGTGTGAAAGATTTATAGAACTGTTCAGCATTGCAGCAACAAAAGTAAAGTGTTTCTTCCAAAATTTTAAGTAAGTAGCTTTGTTTACATTACAATCTCCTAAAATCTTGTTAAATATTTACATTCTAAACCTTTGAGGGACCAATATTGACAAACAACATAAGCATAGTCTTAAATGATTATGCTTCACTGGAGCACAGCATCCTGGAAGGACATTTTCCCTGCACCCACCTGAAAATATTCCTCAAGACGGTCAGGGACAGGAGTGCCAGTCCTTGTAGCCTGGCTGGCAGTGAGGCGTCCTGGATTTGTTAAGTTAGAATCTCCCTCAACCATGTATTGCCTCTCTCCTGGGATGTCCCCATCATCTACCCAGTTAGTGGACACATATCGTGCCCCATTAAGTTCCGTACTGTCACCAGCAGAGCTTTGGAAATGTATTGTGTGGCCTTTCCAAAAATTCTCCACCTAGCAGCAAGAGTTCCAAAAGCATTCTCTACAACCCATCTGGTTCTGGAGTGCTGATAGTTGTTAGTACGCAGCTCAGGAGTAAGATTGGGTCCTGTTAATAAACCAAGAAGCAAAAGCATGACTACTTTACTGCATATCTCAGTTAAAAAGACATACACTAAAAAATAAAATTGTGTGTGCGTGTGTGTGTGAGAGAGAGAGAGAGAAAGAGAATTGTTCACACTGACCTGAATAGGGTTGCATCAGGTTATCCTTCAAGGGGAATACTTCATCTGCTACGAACACACTGGGGCTCAGAACTTCACTGCCAGGCATCGTAGAGAGGGGCAACAGGGACAGATTCTCTTGAATAAGTTGTGATCAAAATTGGCTTCTCACAAATACTCCTCCGAAACTGTCACCGCATTATGCTCCTCTATCTACAACAGTAAATCTGTACCTGGCATTGCACACGGCCACTAGGATAAAGCTAAAGTATCCTTTGTAATAAGAAAATGCACTCCTGGTGTTGTATGGTGCATGTATCCTCATGTGTTTCCCATCTATTGCACTTAGACAGTTTGAGTAGTTCCACAAATACCAGAAATCCCATTTTATCTTCTCCCACTGCTCTGTATCAGGGAAAACAATGAACTTCTCCTTTAGGGCAGCCCATATGGCTTGGCAGACCTCGGCCACAATGTTGGAAACTGTTGCTGAGCCAAGCTTGAAGCTGGCTGCCAATGCTCGGAGACTGATGCCTGTTGCAAAGTAATGCATCGCGATGGAAAGCCACACTGAAGCTCCAACAGGATCAATGTGTGTGCTTCAATTTTTGATGAATGGTTTGATGCGGTGAAGCAAATCATCAAACTTAAATGCTGAAATGCGAAAGTATTCTTGGTGCTTTTCATCATCCATTTCTCGTCTAAGCATCGCATATTCCCCATCGTAATGACGAGATACATTTAAAGGTCTTACATACTATCTTCTGTGTTGCTGTTGCAGTCTTTTTTTTGCACCTTTGCAGCAGCATCAGAATGCACTGAAGTTCTGCCGTCACCATCTTTCCCCCCTCAACTCACAACACAGTGAAAACCGAACATTGTTTTCTCACCGTGAAGATTTCTTGCACTGACACCTGATGGAATCCTCCAGATTTACATAAAGTATGTGTGCAAGTATAAATAGTACAATGCTTGCATAGCAGCAGTTTCTGCAAGTGCGTTGTGTTGTATATCCCAGCCCTTATTCACATCACCACTGTCTATCTCAGGGGTGTCAAACTCCAGGCCTGGAGGGCTACAGTGGCTGCAGGTTTTCATTCTGACCCTTTTCCTAATCAGTTTTCGCTTTTAATTTTCCCTTCATTTTAATAGCCCTCTTTTTAAGGATTCAGTCCTCTGAATTGATTCGTTTCTTCATGAAATGGCAGCCAAACAGAGATAAGACTTGAAACGAACCAACAGATGAGCAGCTAAACTGGGATTTCAAATTCCAACCAATTTCACTCCAGCCAATCTATTAATGAGAAGCTGATTCATGCTGTTAATTAATTAAGCCCATCATTTAATTTTGTGGTCTGTTGCTACTCTCATTCTGCCACAGCAGACATTTCCAAGACTGTTGACTTTCTGTTCGTCAAAATGTTTTTTGGTGACCTGAGAGATCAACCTTACTGAGACCTTCACTTTTCTTTATTTTCATATATTGTGTGACGGGCACAGGTGAGCTGGTCATGTGGCAGCTCGTTTTGTGTCTCATTATTGTTTGGCTGCTAATTAAAAAGAGACAACTAAGGGGCCTGAGTGAAGTTAATTAAAACTAAAGCAAAATAAGTTAATTAGCAGCAAAAGCTGGTCACTAATGAAGAAGATGGTTAGAATGAAATCCTACAGCCACTGCGGCCCTCCAGGCCTGGAGTTCGACACCTGTGGTCTATCTGATTCAAAGGTGCTGTCTTTGCAACTGAGCAGCTTGTCACCTGCATTTAGCGAGTTTAAAACTTTGCGTCTCATCACCATACTACAATATCTTTCTGAGATTCACATTGGAGTATAACTTGATTAACAGTTAAAAGTTAAAATCTTATAATTTATCGTATACTAACCTGTGGAATATAGGTAAAGTGGAGCAGCAGTGAAATCACACAGCTTTTAGTCCGTCGTCCAAGTTGCATCTGGGGTACAGGCAGAAGTTCAGCTCCTTAATGCAACCCCAATGGAACCTCTTCAGTGTGAAATGTTACTACCAATTACTGATTCATTCCACAGTCCATTTTCATGGTCCATTCCACAAACAGGAACCAATTGTTTCCCACATATCATCATATAGATGATTTATTAGAATAACCAAAAAAACTATTGTGGCCACATATTTTATTGGAGTGCACCACACCCTGTATGCCCTTAAACAGAAGTAAGTACCTGACTGATTCAGCAATGCTTACCCAGCAGATATCCAACCGTACAATTATTGGCTTTAGCCGGCACAGACATCAAGGGTCTGTTCAAAACATCCTGTTAATTCTGGTACACATTATGCTGTCCTGCAAAATCTCAGTTATGGTCAGCATTGCAAACAGCTGATGGCATACCTAATGTATTCACCTAATGGGTACAACAAAAGTGACCCAGATCATGGAAATCAGACCAAAAATAATTTCACTAATTTTCACTAGCAAAAGATAATACAGTATCTCCCAGGTTATGGAGTGATTTATTTATTTATTTTTATTTTTTATTAATTTTATTACAATCCATACAAAGCAATCAAGTTTTTACAAAGAGAAAAAATTAAGAACAGATCGATCCCCACCCCTGAGAGAGAGAGCAAGCCAAACGGCGTTAAATTTAAGGCTTGTAAACATACCTAAATTAATAAATTCTCTGTGCCTTATGAACTTATTTTAAAATATTACTGATTAGATCCTGCCATGTTTTGAAAAAAGTCTGTACGGAGCCTCTAACTGAGTATTTGATTTTTTCCAACTTCAAATAATATAACACATCGGTTTCCCACTGACTTAAAAGAGGAGAGTTTGGGTTTTTCCAGTTTATGAGAATAAGTCTACGTGCCAAAAGTGTAGTGAATGCAATCACAATTTGTTTGTCTTTCTCCGCTTTAAACCCATCTGGAAGAACACCAAACACAGCTGTTAATGGGTTTGGAGGGATTGTGAGTCCAAGGCTATCTGAAAGGTAATTAAAAATGTTTGTCCAGAATAATGTTAATTTGGTGCAGGACCAGAACATGTGACCTAGTGAGGCTGGGACTTGGTTGCAACGTTCACAGGTTGGATCATGCCCTGGGAACATTTTGGAAAGTTTTAGTCGAGACAGATGTGCTCGATATATAATTTTGAGTTGTATGATTGTATGCTTTGCGCATATGGAGCTCGAGTGAATTCTCTGCATTACTACTTTCCACTCCTTTTCTGATATATTAATTGAAAGATCTTTTTCCCAGTGTCTTCTTGGATCTTTGAAAGGGAGGGATTGTAAAATGATTTTATATATTGTAGAGATGGAGTCTAAGTCCTTGAGATTGAGCAATATTTTTTCCAGCATGGATGAGGGTGCAAGATGAGGAAAATCTGGAAGGTTTTGTTTAACAAAGTTTCCGACTTGAAGATAGTGAAAGAAATGTGTAGCTGGAATGTTAAATTTGGAATGTAATTGTTCATAGGATGCAAAGACGTTGTCTATATAAAGATCTCTAAGCAAGTTAATTCCAAATTTTTTCCAAATATTAAAAACTGCATATGTTTGTGAAGGTTGAAAGAGGTGGTTCTCTTGCAGGGGTGCAACAGATAGAAGCTTCTCCGTCTTAAAATGCTTTCTACATTGGTTCCAGATTCTAAGTGAGTGGAGCACAATTGGGTTATTAGTGTATTGCCGATAACGTGTGTTTATTGGAGCACAGAGCAAGGAATACAAAGAAGTACTGCAGGATTTTACTTCTATTGTGGACCAAGCCTGTGTATGTTCTTCTATTTGTGTCCAGGTTCTTATCGCCTGTATATTTGCTGCCCAGTAATAAAACTGGAAGTTAGGAAGAGCCATGCCGCCTTCTGCCTTTTGTCTTTGTAAGGTCGCTCTTTTGATGCGTGGATGTTTTGAATTCCAAATAAATGAGGTTATTGTCGAATCTAATTGCCTAAAAAATGATTTATTAATGTATATTGGGATGTTTTGAAATAAAAAAAGGAGTTTAGGAAGAATATTCATCTTAACAGTGTTAATTCTTCCAGCTAGTGTGAGATGAAGGGTTGACCATCTATGCAAGTCTTGTTTAATTTTTTCCATGCAAACGGCAAAATTTTGTTGATATAGAGCTTTATGTTTACTTGTGATGTTTACCCCGAGGTATTTAAACTGTTCTGTAATGATAAAAGGTAGGGTATCTAATCTAATATTATATGCTTGAGAGTTCACTGGAAAGAGTACACTTTTATTCAGATTAATTCTGAGACCAGAGATCTTTTGAAATTCTGTGAGTGCTGCTAAGACTGCAGGCACGGAATTTTCTGGGTCTGATATATACAGTACCATGTCATCTGCATATAATGAAATTTTCTGTTCCAGTCCTTCTCTGCTAATCCCCTTTATCTGATCAGTATTTCGACAATGTATTGCCAGTGGTTCAATGGCAATCGCAAACAGCAGCGGTGACAAGGGGCATCCTTGTCTAGTGCCACTTTCTAGTTTAAAGTAGTCTGAGCAAATGTTGTTGATGCAAACTGAAGCTTCTGGGTTAGTATACAGTAATTTAATCCATGCACAGATGTTTGGGCCAAGGTTATGGAGTGATTTAAAAGAACCCAAATTCTATATTTCAGTTTCAGCCAACATCACTGCTCTGTCATATTCATACAAACACACACTGATTCAGTCGCTCTGCCCATACTGTTTAGTTATTTCTAAGAACTCCTACTGTGTGTATAAATTCATACTTCCCACTAGCCTATAATTTTGCCTTACTTTGTGGACTATTCTCTCTTGCTTCTTTCATGCTTTAAGTGCCAAGGTCAATTTGTTGGTGAAAACACACTCTCATGTAATGGAAAAAATGATTTAGAAAGCCTAGGTGGCGAGTGATTAGACAATGAACAAAATTTAACCACAACCAATACATTATCTTCAAGATCAAGATAGATATCAAAATCTGGCATCCTTCCATTCCACAACTCAATTTTATTAAATGCATGACCTTTTAAACATGAAACAGGCTTCTTATTGCCCCTTGTAAGGCAATGTTCTTGCACTAAAACCAAATGTAAACATATAAATCCAACTTCCAGGTAATTCACCGTTGGGCTGACTTGTTCAAAATACTTACACATAAAGAACTGCTTTCTTTCAGATACAAATGTTGCTTTTCCTTCTCCTAAACAGCGAGTTGATCCAGTCAGAATGCCCCATGTGATAATCTGCCTGCTAGACACTACCAAGTAAAAGAAAAGTTCTAATAGAAGTGTAAAAATGACTTACACATAGAGAAAAAAAAGACACCTGTTTAAATCGTCGAAGTGTGGGGGAAGCGTTCTGAGAGGATTTTTAACTTTGGCTTTGGCATGTTCACACAGTAGGATGCCAGAGACAGGTTAGGCGTTCCTCCAGGTCAGACCTGCTGGAGGATGCTGTGTGTCCCGGTCAATCAAGGCAAGTGTCTCCATATCCACCTTCCATGGATAAAGTAAAATGTGCAGAGCATTTAGTTTAGTTTACTTAATTTTAAGCATGTATGGTTTGGCTTGGGAAGGGGTGTCCCAAGAATTACAAGAAAAGTAACTTACTTTCTAGAGAGGATATCAGCCTGTCCAGGGAAGCATATAGTGGTGAGCTCATGCTCGCTGTTGTGCTTGCTTTTGTGCTCGTTCGCTCGCGTGCGTGCAAGGCCTCCAGCCTATTTAATACACACCTTGCAGGGGTTGAGCATAGCATGTATGTAGAATGCACCAGTGCCAGCTGTTATTGGTGAAAGACAATGGTGTGACACAGGATTGGCTGTAAGATTTGTTTCCCTGTATAAAAGGCATGTCCTGTCTTTGGATTCAGTCGAGTGGAGAGTGTGGTTGGTATAGCTTATCTTGTTATATACCAAACATAGTGGCTTGCACCTTATTTGTATATATTTTCTTTTCTATATCTCCCAATTGTAATTTGTTTTGGTTGAGCTATCTTATAGTTTGGGTTTGCGGTGCATGTTTTGTCTGTTTCTTTTTTTTTCTTGTAAATACTTTTGTGGATTCTTGGGACTATGTTTTGTGTAGTTTCTTCCTGAGCACATTTTCTTTATTTAGGAAGACTACTGGCTTTGTGTCTCTACCAAGTTTTTGTCTTTGATTATTTTTCATTTTTGGGACTGGTAATTCACTGTAAATATTTTTTACTATTTTTGTTCGGGACATTGCTTTTTGTGATTTTTTTTTGTACACCTTTAAATAAAACCCACTATTGTTTTGAAATACCTGTCCGCCATCTCTTGATTCTGATCCGGGTTGGTCATGAACTACAAGATGCCCATTGTGTAGTCTGATGCCAACCTTGCCACTACATGGAGTGTCACACCCTGGCACAACTTTGTAATTACGATGATCCAAGTAATCCAGTCCAGTATGACATTTTTTACTTTTTTGGAAGTAATCTAACTCTGTATTTCCAGTCATGCTGTTTGGAATGCATATCTGTTAGACAATCCATGTCCTAAAATTCTTGAAATACTCTCAGCATCAACCTCAGTGCTTGTTTCCTAAACAACCAGATCATCATATTGTGATGCGTAGTTTGTGGGGTGGATAGGTTTTAAATAAATAATCATGCCCGAGAGCATGCAGGCTCAGAATTGGATGCAGGCGTGAGCGAAGGCAGGATCGGGAGAATAGAGCCGGTACAGAGGAAGTGAGGGAGGCAGCCAGGAGGAGGAGAGTCCCTAGTAATAGCAGAGGGCCAACATTAGGGGGATGAAGATGGTCACTTCAACTAAGCATATTTTTTGGAGTAGCTGGAGTGGCCTGATTCCCATTCCTGTATAAGGCCAAAGAGTGGTAGCAGGAGTTGGAGAAACAAGGTTCGGTGCAGCGCCCTGCTGGGAACAATGGACAGCAGTGACCTGAACCTGGAGCACTTCTTAAAGGTTGTCAAGGTTTTTGATTCAACCACAAGACTTGGTAGTCCCAGATTCCCACAACTCTTTGAGTAAAGACGTACTTCCTGACTTCAATTTTAAATCCCTAAATATACTTCTCCTGAATGTCCACAGGGATCAACATGAATTTTGATGACTTGGACTAGGACCTGATGTA
>JANRMT010062813.1:78764076-78785464 GCA_026402145.1 Polypterus bichir lapradei | reverse complement strand
CACTAGTATATTAAGTCTGAGGATAACATTTGTTTTAGGCTCTCTATCTCTGTAACTAGACTATTGCAGCAAGTTCCTCTGTATATGAATGATTCTGTGCCTGAATTTAAGCTCTAATAATAATGATAATAATAATACCTTTTATTTATTGGCCACTTTACTCAAGGTCACCTTACAAAGAATTAAACAGCAATAAAATATAAATAGGAACAAATAAAAATAAAATCAACATCAATACAGCAAGAAAGAGGTAACAAACTTACAACAAATTCTTTGAGAAATAATAAAATCATATTTAATATGTCAATTTTTTATATTTTGTCATTGAATCTAGTTGGCGAATACAAGCAGGGAGAGAATTCTAGAGTTGTAGAGCACTGTAAGAGAAAGCCCTGGCTCCCATAGAACAAAGTTTAATGTGTGGCACAGAAAGCTAAGATGCAGATAAGGAGAGTGCAAGAAGGGGTATAAGACTGTAAAAGATTACTAAGATAGGGAGGAGCAAGATTGTGGAGAGCTTTAAAAGTTAAGAGCAGCATTTTATATTGTATACAACAGTAGGCAGGGAGTCAATGAAGTTGAAAATAATTGGTGTAATATGTTCAGTGGACTTACAACAAATGATCATCCTTGTAGCATAATTTTGTATAACTTGCAAATGAAAGATATGCTTTTTAGGGATGCCAGTCGAAATGGAAATACAGTAGTCTATACAGGAGGTAATTAAGGCATTAACCAAAACTTCAGTACTATGTTTTGTGAAAACTGGAAAAGTCTATAAATATTTTGAAGATGAAAAATAGTAATCCTAGAAACATTATTTATATGAGATTGAAAAGGTACTATCCAGAATGACTCCCAGAATATAGACCTGGGAGAAGATACTTTTAATTGTATTGTTTATCAAAACTGGAGAGTTGTTAGCCTTAGCAAGTACAAATTTAGTGTCGACAAGGTGTACTTCTGTTTCATTACTGCTTATCTGAAGAAAATTATTCATCATTCATAACTTTGTGTCCTGTTGACAAGTAATAAGAATATCAGGAGGAAGAACAGAGGTAGATTCAGTGGATAAACAAAGCTGCATAACAGTGAAATTGAATACCATGATGCCAAAATATACAGTATTATCTATAGGAAAAAATGTAAATAAGGAAAAGAAGTGGCCCCAGCACTGAGCCCTGTGAAACTCCCAGTGTAACCACTGTACTCTCTGACCTAAAGCCCTTCACCTGAACAAACAGTCTTTTATCTGTAAGATAAGAAGAAAACCATTGATACACAAGGCCACACACTTCAAAACTGCCTAAATGTTGCAAAGTATCTGATGGGATACAGTATCAAATGTAGAACTGTGATCCAGAAGTACAAGAATCATTAAAAGTCTCATGTCTGCTGCCTGGAGAAGATCATTTATAATTTTGACCAATGAAGTTTCAGTACTATGTTTTGGATGAAAGCCAGATTGAAACTGTTCATACAGGTTATTTTTTGAAAGATGGGACTGAAGTTGAGAAGCAACTATCCTTCTATATAAAAGCGGTCGTAATTGTCCTTCCGTCCCGTGAGTGCTACGCAGGCGTGGAGTTTCACACACGCCCCGTCCATTGTTCAATGCACGATGGGATTTGTAGTTTCGTTTTTCCACATAAAAGATGATTTTCTATTCCAGACTGTGCGAGTAGCACGGAGTTTCACACTCGCCCCGTCCAATTTTGCAATGCACGATGGGATTTGTAGTTTTGTTTTTCCAGGTAAAAGATGATTTTCTACTCCAGACTGTGCGATATCTTCTTCTTCTTTCTTACTATATAAAAGCGGTCGGGATTGTCCTTCCGTTCCGTGAGTGGAAAGCGTAGCGGTATTCCGCTTATCACAGACTTACTACTTGCAGCTTGCGGTACGAAGCGACATGATGTGAGCAGTGTTCTGGTGCTCCCATTGTTCCCTTGCTTTTGTGTGGAAAAATAGACAAAATTATGTCTCTGGAAATAATTAATGTTGATGGAGTACAAATGCCTCACCGCGTAGTAAATATCAGGGGGGTTCAAAAGGGCGACCTCAATATAGAAAAAAAGTTTAAATTTCATCACAAAAATAACAGAAACTACGAGTATTAAAGTAATACCGCTCAAATGCAATATAACCAAATTAATGAGTTTGTATAAAATATCAAATTGATCTACATATTGAATTGCCTTAAGAAGTGGTCAACTTAAAAGTCAGTCGCCTTAAAAGGCGGGTCAGCCTAGTCTTTTCAAGAAGTTTTGTTGTAAATGGAAGATTAGAAACTGGTTGATAATTACAAAGATTTTCAGGGTCAAAACCAAGTTTTTTAAAATTTGTGTAACTGAAGCCATTTTTAATGAAGGAGGACCCATGCCAATGTCAAGGGAAGAGTTAATTATAGAGGTTATCAAAGGAGAAATATCTGGAGAGGAGAGGAATGAATGTCTTTAGGAACAAGACAGAATACATGTATGTAAATGAGAAGGAGATCAGTGGAATGGTGAGGATGCAGGGAGTAGAGTTGGTGAAGGTGGATGAGTTTAAATACTTAGGATCAACAGTACAGAGTAATGGGGATTGTGTAAGAGAGGTGAAAAAAGAGAGTGCAGGCAGGGTGGAATGGGTGGAGAAGTGTTTTAGAAGTGATTTGTGACAGACAGATATCAGCAAGAATGAAAGGGAAGGTCTACAGGACAGTAGTGAGACCAGCTATGTTATATAGGTTGGAGACAGTGGCACTGACCAGAAAGCAGGAGACAGAGCTGGGGGTGGCAGAGTTAAAGATGCTAAGATTTGCATTGGGTGAGACGAGGATGGATAGGATTAGAAATGAGTACAGTAATCCCTCCTCTATCGCGGGGATTGCGTTCCAGAACCCCCCGCGAAAGGTGAAAATCCGCGAAGTAAAAACCATATGTTTATATGTTTATTTTTATATATTTTAAGCTCTTATAAACTCTCCCACACTCTTATAAATATTTCCCGCACAGTTATACAGCATAAACCCTTTGTATTCTCTTAGATATTAGGTAAGATTCGTTGAAATTATGTATGTAAACGCACTGTTTATATACAGTAAAACCTAAATATTATTTTAAAGATATCGAGCGTCTCCGATATCACATATGTTACAGACATTATGACAGACAGACCACCAGCAATAAATACGTACAATGCAAGAAAAATTGTATACAGTAAAATGTGTGTACAGTGACACTAAATGTATGTACATGTAATAAGTACTGTACATAAAAAATTAATTATGGTTACTCACCAACAATGACACCACAACTTGTCCAAAAACGGTGAGTTTAATTTTATTGCACAACAAAGAAGAGCGTTACAGCTCTTCTAAAGGAGCCTCTTCAGGCGATTGTGTAGCACCGCCGTTGTTCTTCTTCCAATAGTCTTCAATCCAAATCCCTAAAGCAGATTCCATCCGGACTACTGGCTTATTACATCCAGTTACGACTTGTTTTGCGCACTGGTTAAAGGACACTGCAGCCGTAGATCTTATATTCTTTTCCTCCTTTTTAAATAAAAAGAATCGTGGACTCATTGATGCCGTAATGGCATCCTGCAGCGGTGTAGCTTTTCCCTTCCTTCAACATAACCAAAACTTTTACCTTTTCAGCAATCGTTAGCTTCTTCTGTTGGCGCTTGGGCACGGACCCTGAAGCAGTAGCAGGAGCAGATCGTTTTGGAGCCATAACGAAGGGCTTGACTATGCACAAAGATAAACACAAAAGAGCAAAAAAGTTAACTCTTTACACAGCGAAACACATTGATGCTGAATGAGCGAGACGAGACTTCCTGGTTAACGCAGCGGAATCGAAATCGGCGCTCCGTTGCTGAGCCAATCAGCACACAGGAACTTAACTGCGTGCTCCGATTGGGTAGCTTCTCAGCCATCCGCCAGTAGTGTCCCTTGTATGAAATCAACTGGACAAACCTACTGAGGAAGCATGTACCAGAAGTAAAAGACCCATTGTCCGCAGAAACCAATGAAGCAGCAAAAAATCTGTGTTATATATTTAGATATGCTTACATATAAAATCCACGATAGAGTGAAGCAGCGAAAGTCGAAGCGCGATATAGCGAGGGATTACTGTACATTAGAGGATCAGCTCAAGTTGGACGTTTGGGAGACAAAGTCAGAGAGAATAGATTGCGCTGGTTTGGACATGTGCAGAGGAGAGATGCTGAGTATATTGGGAGAAGGATGTTAAAGATAGAGCAGCCAGGCAAGAGAAAAAGATGATGGCCTAAGAGAAGGCTTATGGATGCGGTGAAAGAGGACATGGAGGTGATGGGTGTAACAGAACAAGATACAGAGGACAGAAAGATATGGAAGAAGATGACCCATTGTGGTGACCCCTAACGGGAGCAGCTGAAAGAAAAAGAAGAAGGAGATCAAAGGAGAATATATGGCAAGCAGAACTTAACAAGACTAGTAGCTATCGGATCCAGCTGACAAGTAGAGGAATTAGATTTTGTTATAAGCTCAGAAATATCATTTTCACTTGGTATACTGAATTCTGAGAATAAGGTATTTGGTATGGGAATGTAGGTAAAAGTGGAAATCATGTCATTTTCTTAGAATTGAAGATGTCCAACAAATAACAACAAAGTTTAGCAGTAAAGTTATAGTGAATGACATTTTCTGGTGGTGCAATTAGCCTATTCACTGTAGAAAAAAGAGCTCTAGCATTATTCAATCATGTACTAATAATGTTAGAATAATATACAGTTTTCACAGCAGAAAGAGCATTTTTGAAGCGTAACATATGATGTACAGTAAGTACATTCCCCTATGTACAACAAGATCTTTTTTCTTAAACAGATGCTGCAGCCGCTGGCCCATAGTTTTTATCTGACAGAGGAGAGAGCAGTATGAGTAAATAAAACAGTCCTTGTTTTTATGAGAGCCAATGTATTGAAAGCAGAAGACAGAAAAGCATTATAATGATCAATTAATTCTGATGGAATGGCAGTAACAGGAACAACAAGCTGTAGGTTAAGCAAAAAAAAAAATTCTCAGGATCTACATGCTTAACATTACGAAATGTATCATCAAACTAAACCTTTGAATCACTAAATGGTAGATTAATATCAAACATAATCATTTTATGATCTGAAAAAGGTAAATTCAAGAGGAAACTATGGGGTATACAGTAATACCAGAGCAGTAGACTAAATCTAAAATATGACCTTTGTTATTATGAGCTGAAAAATGTACATGCTGAGTTAAATTAAAACAGTTAAGTATTTCATTAAAATCCATTGTAAGTGTATCAGTTGAATTATCAAAATGTATATTAAAATCACCCATAAGGATTTGAAGACATGGCACACAGAAGTTGTTAAAGTCACAATAAATTCTGCAAGAAAAGTACTTGAAAACTTAGTGTCCATAATAACTGATCAGCAAAGCTTTACTGGAAACAGATTATTACCAGTATTTACCAGTGGTTTCAGCATGTTGTTATCGATACGTCCTGAAGTATGCAGATAAGGATGATAATGATAACATCTATCAGACCAACGTGTATAAATTGTCCCAGTGCCAGTACTGCTAAAATGAAGATGACAACGAGATCCGCGATGAATATATTTTGGGTGTAGGAGAATGCCGCAGTACAGCAGAAGATCAGAAGGCAGAGCGTAATTTACCCAGTCAATATAGTTCATCCGGAGAGTATTTTAATTTAGCAGTAGCAGCTACCGTAGCTAAAATAGTATAGAGAATGATCTGTAATAGCCAATTAGTATTTACCATGACAGATTTACAAAAACGGTCATCTAAGCAGATTCCAGATTTAAAGCAAGCCCTTATACCCCTCGCTTACCCATTTGGCCCTGTTCAGATAACATGTTAGCCAGTAGACCGTCACCATTACAACTGGAATTTACCACACAGATTCAGCAATCGACAGGAGGCAGTTTCCACCACCTGTTCATCAATGCTAAACACCAAAGCAGAGAATATAGCAAGAAAATTCAACATGGGCTTGTGTCGAAAGAATGAGGGACAGCAAGGACAGGAATGCATAGTATGTGTTGTAAATGTGTTGTAAGTGCGTGTGGTGTAAGTGCTCTTAAGTGTTTAGATTTGAAAGGGGCCTTGTTGTGCTGCTTTTATTGTGTCTCATATTGCAAGTACATGGTAAAATGCTTTACATGTATGATTATATTCAGTAAATATATGTGTACATATACATAAAATATCCAAAACTGACATTTACATTAACAAAACCATATGAAGCATGTGTGACATCCATATTTTTCACACACTGGAGACAGATTGTCTTTTTATGAAAGTAGCAACCAATTTAAAATTATTCTTAAAGGTGTTTTTAAAGTTTTAAATTAAAGAGGGTTCCTTTATGTATGGATACTGTACTTTAACAAAGACCTTTAGTTTTTTTCTATATTTAAATGCATTCCTTCTACATCCAGTATAAAATGACTTTCATTTTATGACCTTCCCATCCTTTGGAAATCTTTGGCTATGTCATTAATATTCAAGTCTAAGACAAACACTTTATTGAATTCTTAAACAGACAGCGACAGTACATACTGTTTTTGTACGAAAATCTTATTCATAATTTACAACAACAGCTCTATGGCACTGAAAACCATGGAATGAACATCCAAGTAGATAATCTATACTTTTTACCATTGAGCAGGTCTTTTTTGAATCAACTTAACATAAACTGAAAAAAAATTACATTGATTTATTGTAAAGATAAGTGAAATAAACTAATAAGGAAATATGATGTTACAGTGCTACACTAATGGTAATAAAACATTGATTCCCTACTCTATACATTAATCTTACACTTCTTGCCTTGTTTTCTTTTAACTATTGGTACTGTAATGTAAATTGGATAAAATATTTGATAAAGTGAATAATGGTAATCTTTTATACAATTTTTTGCAGTTACATTCACTGTAATAAAACAATGCTGATTGAATAAATACTACCACATTCACGTATTTTCTTTTTCTTGTAAAATTTCTACAGTTCTTTTTTTGTACAATATGGATTTAAAGACTAATCTTTATATATAATTAATGTAAAGGAAAAGTAAGTTATATCATATATACATAGTATTAAGACATATATAAACGATCACTCAGTAAAGGCACATTTTTTATTTTGTTTTTTCCAGTAGTCTGCACTGAGCACTGACAGCAGCTATTAAACTTGGCAGTATTTAAATTATGCCTTCCTTTCTTTGGTCCACATCACCAGGGGCATCATGCATAACGCTGTGCGTAGAATTCGCATTATAACATGATGTAAGCACAAAAGCCGAAATGTGCTTACGCACAGAAAAATCTAGATGCAGGAATCTGTGCATACTCCAACTTCTGCGTTCTTCCGCTCCATAAATCCCGGTCAGCGTGAAAAGTAATGCTCATGCACGCGCCTGCTGTCCCGCCTAAACTCCTCCCAGAATTACGCCTCTTTGAATATGCAAATCAATATAAATAGCCCTTAAGCTCAGTGTTCTGTGAAAAGATAATGGGAAAAGCACGGGGGAAAATATAAGAATTTCAGCGAATACCAAGTGGAGGCAAAGAAAAAACATACTATTTGTTGATTTAAACAGTGGAATAAACAACAAAAGGAAGTTGATTGAGTGACGTGTCGGAGAAACTCGAAAGCTCAAGTTCACAAAGTCACACAGTGCCAAAATAAAAAAGAAGTCACATATCAAAGTTGCAGTGAAAAGGCGAGTTGTAGCCCACCGTCTGAGCTTATTAGGGTACAGACAAAAAAAAATAGGCACACAGTGGGAAAAAAAGCACGAAATGTCAACTTTAATCTCGCAATTTCCACTTTAATCACGTAGTTTATTTTGTCATTAAAGTAGAACATCATAAACGTAATCTTAAATTCATTTAATTTACTAGTTTCTCAAATCCCATCGTAACTAAAGTAGCATGTTAAATGCTTTGTTTTGTATTTGATCTTCTATGTGCTCTATGTGTGTGAATCACTATGTGCTTCCGTTCTTTCTCTTTCTCCGACAGGACACATAATCCATTACATTTGTGATATTACAGCTCTCTGAATAATTAAAATACTGAGATGTATACGTGATATCATTTTCATGATGATTGGAATGAAAGCATGTTATTAAACATGAGAACACGATGGCACAGTGATTGTTCATGTCTCACACAAGATACTGTTGCGCCATGCATGACCTTTGATGAAATAATTTATTGTAGCAGTACTGTCTCTTTCAAACGTACTAACCTCCAATTCCTGTCGTTAGTTTTCTTTACCCAAATACCCAATCGCCACACAATCAGCTCTGTAATAGACATTAGTGCAAGTTTACAGTGGGGTAATTGTACTTATAAGTACAAACAGTTCTACAAGGAACAATTGATTGAGTGCGTTTATATTTCTTGGGATGAAACTGTTTCTGAACCACGAGGTCAGTACAGGAAAGGCTTTGAAACGTTTTGCACTGGCTTTGGCAGCATGTGCTTGATGCTGTATACCGATAATTCTCCTTCCGATCAGCTGCTGCTGTGATTCCCCACTCAGATACAGTGCTATAAATACTCCAAGTGGTGCAGTGAGAGTAATATGGAAAAAGATGATCCGCTGTGGCAACCCTTAAAGGGGGCAGCTGAAAGAAGAAAAAGAAGAAGAAGATGGTGCAGTGAGAGTAACGACGCTAAAGCGGTTATGGTATTTGGAATACTATGGCTATTCCCTGGGCCATTATATTGTTACAGGTAATCTACAATCAGATGCATTACACTAATAAACAATATGCGGTTAGTTTCAGTGTATTTATAAAGCCGTGTCAGAAATGTGGTTCTAAGAAATAAAGGTTAACCACACAGGAACAGTAGCACTGCTTTGATGCTGGGTGCTGCCAGTCTGCAAAACCGAGTGGAGAACTTGCGTACGACAGGGTATGAGGTACCTTGGAAAATTGCATGGCTTTATGTCAAGTGTAGGTTTTATACATCGCAATTTGAATGTGGAAACGTTCTTATACAACATTTCTGTGCGTACGCACCATTTATGCATGAGGCCCCAGGTGTTCACCAAGTTCTGAACATTGTCCAGGTCTTTTTTTAACTCTTTTTTCTGCCTCCTCAGTGTCTGCCATTACTCCAATTTTAGTGTCATCTGTTTACTAGAAGTTCACTAACTATACTAGAATCAATATTATCAATATAATTCAGAAAAAGTAATGGTCCAAGGACAGACCCCTAAGGGACTCTCCACTGATGTGAAGCATTCTCCTCTTTTCTGTACTCTTTTTCTCCTGTCGGTTAATCAACTACAGATCCAGTTTTGTAGGTTACATCTGATGCCAACTGCTAATAGTTTCAGAATTAATCTTTGGTGCAAGACTGTATCAAATGCTTTTTGAAGGTCTAGGTCAATTATTTTGCATGCTTTTCTTTTGTCCACTATTTTGTTTGCTTCTTCAAAAAAATCTAAAAGATTGGTTTGGCAGAACCTTCCTTCCATAAAGCCATGGTAGCTGCTATTTAGTATATTATTTTCATTTAGATAATTTTCAGATTAATAAATTATAGTTTCCATAATTTTGCATGGCACAGAAGTAAGACTTATTGGTCTGTAATTACTAGGATCCATTTTGTCTCCCTTCGTGAAGGTTGGAGTCACATTTGCAGCTTTCCAGTCCTCAGGTACTTCTCCTTTCTGAAGTGACTGCTGAAATATGCTTAATAAGAGTTTATAGATGACGTCTTCATTTATTTCAATACTTTTGGAAAAAATCCATCAAATCCAGGGGTTTTATAAATCTTCAATGTACTGGTGGCTTGAAGCACATCTCTCCTATTTTAAAATCTATGAACTCAGAGTTTGTTTTTATTTCTGTGTGAGGTACTCCACTTGTCTATTCATTTATAAATACTTAGGTGTAATAGTTGTTCATTTCATTTGCTATTTCCTTCTCATTTAATGAGATTTCTCTATTTGAGTCCCTAAGGTTTCTTAAATTCTGTTTTATCATCTTTTTATTGAAGTAGTACAGAAAACATTGCTTGCTGTTTGTCTTGGCTTCACTAGCAAGTTTTATTTTCGTTTCTTTTTAGCATTTCAATTTTTTTTTTTGTTTGTTTTAGAATCTAAGGATGAAAATATCACATTGTCCTATTACACTGCCCGAACACAGACCAATATAATATTATGCAGTGGCATGCCCAGGAAGGGTGGTTGGCTTAGATCTCCAAACGTATGAAGGTGTATAACTTTGACAGCGACTTTGCAGTATAATCGAAAATTGACCTGTGGTATAACGAGTCTTCAGCTCAGAAAGGGTGGCTGATTTTTAAATAATTGAAGGCCTGGCACGATTTTTGTGTGGGTTCATGCTCACGCAGCTGTGAGAGGTTAGTGGAGTAATTGGGGCAAAAAACACCTGCATGTGAAGGTGGAGTCTGATTCAAAGTCCAATCAAGACGCGGTGCCCATGGAGGCATATAAGAGAGAGCTGGAATGAGAAAGAGGAGAAAATAAAGAGTTCAGGAGAAACAAAAGAAGGGCACAAAATGAAGAAAATAGACTAACTAGCAAGCGATTGAGTTAGTAAAGAAAGAAAAGACAGAGGTTAAAATGAATGGAAAGAAATAATGTGACGAGAGAGACAGAGAGAGTAAGAGAGATGGAGAGCCCATGTGGGATACATGAGCCTAAGTCTCAAGGAAGGGTGCTCCTGTAGAATGAATGCCATGCAGCAGAAACTGCTTGATTGATGGCATCTCCTGCAATGGGCAAGTGTGAACAGCGGGGGAGGCATGTGTGGCTCAACACGTTACACTGCACAAATGGCAGCAGGGAACAGAGCCTAGACAGGATGGTTGACTGCACCTGTCTGTTGGACATCTCCTCAGTTGCTAGATTCCATGCTTTTAGAAGGCAGCATTGGGGCATGTGGGTTTTAAGGAACAGTGGGCTGTCTCTGGTTTTAACCTCTGGTTTTAATGGATATTTATAGGATATTAACCTTCACCTTCACCTTGATTTTATGGATTATTTATTTACAGACTGCCAGAGCACTGCACTGACTGAACACTGTTTTGATTTTTGATTGTTTTTATTAAAAGCACTGGAACACGTTTGCACCAACCCATTGTTTTGTGTGTGAGTGTCCTCATCCTTTGGGTACGTTATCAGCAGTAGTGGGTTCAAGAGGCTCTCTGGAAAGACCTGGTCCAACCTGCACCGTCACAAGACCAGCCAGAGGTTTATTTTCTCTCATTTTTGTTTTCCTCTTATCAGCTGTTAACAAGCCATATGCTAACAATAACATTATTGGACATATATTCTGGATCCTTTTATGTTAATGAATTTGAAATCACTTTTTAGCTGCGTGTTTCATCTAAAGTGTATAATTATGTAAAATATAAATGCATTTTACTTGTAAACCTGTTACAGTGCTCTAAACCAGCACTCATTAAAGAAGGATAAACAAAATATTGAGTGAAATTAAATTGAGTGTCAATTCTAAAATGGCCTCAAAGTTATTGTATGAATGTAAGCCTACAATGGACTAGTATATTGTCCAGGATTTTTTTTACATTTGGGCTTAAACTTGTTCCAACTCACTTTGATTAAGCAGTTTTGAAAATGCTACTTTATGTTATGAGTTATTTTTCATTTTTCAAAGATTTTACAAGGTTTTGGCAGCAGATGGACTGCTCTTCTAAGGCCATTCATGTCATCATTCTAGCAAACATTTCTCTGTCAAAACTCTGATCAATATTTTTTCTCATTTATTAAAGGATAAGATTTTTGTTTTTCATGTTGAAGTCATTTCTACACAATCATGGTATATATTAATTTTCCATATAAAATTGTATTATAAAATAAAACACTTTTTATATATTTAAAAAAATACCTAACATGTTATTATGTTTTAAAATGGAAGTGAAGGAGCTGGGGTCCAATTGTGAATTGTGTCCAAATTTAAGAAAACATCCATTACTCGATTCTGAGACATGCTTGTGATCACAAAAGTAAACTGTAAGTAATGAATATCATCACAGATTCTTGAAATTATTTTCTTGGAGAAAGTTTCCCATTCACTTATCTGCTCATAGAGACCATCATGGGTTGAGTTTTGACATATTCCACAGATACACCCCTAATCTGCCATCTTTCCATAGCTTCAGGTTGCATGCTGTCCTACTTTGATCTCTGCAGTTGTTTCTTTATCAGTTATATACTGCCATAGTGTATAAAAATGATACTCTGCAAAAAGGTGTGCAAATTTTCTGATACAGTAGTCAGAGATGTCAGTATGCTCTGTAATCATCCTTTTTGAGTATGTATTTGCTGTGATTCAAAACATGAGTACATGTGTACTCAAATCATATTATTTTCTTTTCCCTTACATACTTAAATCATACTTTCTTATTGGAAATTCTCATAAATGCACGCTCAACTCATATAATAATTTTTTTCCTAAATGACACCTAATTTTTGCCTATTATATTTTGGGTTGTTATGTGACATAGCCATTGCAAGAGTCTTGCTGACTGTCAGCTTGGTTTGTAATAACAAATAGTGCTCATCAGAGTTTAATTGTAGTTTGTATGCAAACTGATTACAGTAATCCCTCGCTATATCGCACTTCGACTTTCGCGGCTTCACTCTATCGCGGATTTTATATGAAAGCATAACTAAATATATAACGCGGATTTTTCGCTGCTTCGAGGGTTCTGCAGACAATGTGTCTTTTTACTTCCTGTACATGCTTCCTCAGTTGGTTTGCCCAGTTGATTTCATACAAGGGAGGCTATTGGCGGATGACTGAGAAGCTAACCAATCAGAGCACGCAGTTAAGTTCTCCTGACTGAGAAGCTAACCAATCAGAACACACAGTTAAGTTCCTGTGTGCTGAATGCAGTGTTAACCAGGAAGTCTTGTCTCGCTCATTCAGCATCAACGTGTTTTGCTGTGTAAAGAGTTGTGCTCTTTTGTGTTTATCTTTGTGCATAGTCAAGCCCTTCATTATGGCTCCAAAACGATCTGCTACTGCTTCAGGGGCCGTGCCCAAGCGCCAACGGAAGATGTTAACGATTGCCGAAAAGGTAAATGTTTTGGATTTGTTGAAGGCTACGATTCTTTTTATTTAAAAAGTAGGAAAGGAATATAAGATCTACGGCTGCAGCGTCCTTTTAACCAGGGTGCAAAACGAGTTGTAAGTGGATGTAATAAGGCAGTAGTCTGGATGGAATCTGCTTTAGGGATTTGGATTGAAGACTGCCAGAAGAAGAACAACGGCAGTGCTACACAATCGCCTGAAGTGGCTCTTTTAGAAGAGCTGTAACGCTCTCCTTTGTTGTGCAGTAAAATTAAACTCATTGTTATCGGACAAGTCATCGTGTCATTGTTGGTGAGTAACCATAATTAATTTTCTACTTACAGTACTTAGTACATATACGTACGTTTAGTGTCACTGTACAGACATTTACTGTATACTATTTTTCTTGCATTGTACGTATTTATTGCTGGTGGTCTGTCTATCGTAATGGCTGTAACATACGAGTGATATCGGAGACACTCAATATCTTTAAAATAATATTTAGGTTTTACTGTATATAAACAGTGTGTTTATATACATAATTTCAATGAATCTTACCTAATATCTAAGAGAATACAAAGGGATTATGCTGTATAACTCTGCGGGGAATATTTATAAACAGTGCGGGAGAGTTTATAAGGGCTTAAAATATATAAAAATAACCATACAAACATATGGTTTGTACTTCGCGGATTTTCACCTATCGTGGGGGGGTCTGGAACGCAACCCCTGCGATCAAGGAGGGATTACTGTACACTGCTTTGTATCTTTTATAAAAGCCTTTGATTTTTGAAAGAGCCATGTCCATCCGTGTGTCAGTACTAAGTTCAAAGTGCCTATCACGACTCTTTCCATGGCGTATCATGTGTGCCTATGATAAATAATACTGAGTAAATGAAAAAGGCAGACTATGCAATAAAGCCAAAACACAATGAACCCAACTGACGCACCACATACCAGTTACCAAATTTTATAGCTCATGCCGAGTTCCTCTTGCTAGTAATAACTAAGATAAATGTTTTTGAGTGAAAACAGGTAGACATATAATTTGATGAGGTATTTCTAAGTTATCATACAAAGTAAAAGATTTTTGATTGTGTTGCATTTTTTCAGTGATAACTGTATAGTTATCTTCAGAACAGACACAGCAATTCAAATATGGGCATCAACTTTCTATCATAGCAATAAGAACACTTTGGAATGACTTTTTGAAGTGAAACCAAGCATGTGGGGCTAAAAGCTCTAGCAGTGCACAAAATGTTTTGCTTTTCTGACCACCTAAAATTACATGGTTACTCTGTTTTGCAGTGTGTGTGCAATCAATGTGTATGAAGATCCTATATGGTACTATTGGCTTGTAAAAAGTTTTTGTTTTTTCATTTTCATATTTGGATAGGGCTGCAACGATTAGTTGACGTAATCGTCGACGCAGATTTTTTATTGTCGACGCGTCATAAACAGAACCTTCAATAGAGGCTCCAGTCACAAAGAACCACATTCGTTTTTGTAACTGCAGTGCACTACATGAACGTCTGGGGGCAGTATCATTTGTTATTGTTTGTCAAGACTGCACACAGTTCTACCAATGAAGAAGAATGTCTGAGGAGAAGAAGAATTTAGAGTAAAATAAACGTGGTCGCAATGGCGAGTCGGATAGAAGAGGGGGAAGGAGATGGAAAAAAATTAAGACAGAAACTTTCTAAATTATGGGAGCACTTCACCGAAAAAGAAAAAAAGTTTAATGCAGATTATCCAAAGAGGAGCTTTCTTTTCACAGCAGCATCACTGCGATGTATGAGCAAATGAAATGCAAGCATCCTGGAGCTGTGATGCCGCTGTCTCATGAGAATTTATGCTGGCGCTATTAGTTATTTAGGGTCAGATCAGGAGGGGAGGGAGAGCATGAACGAGACTGGGAAAATAAAAGTGAAAAAAGCTAACTTTTACAAGTAACAAATTTACACCCGATCTATTCGTTTTCAAATAATATTGCCTTAGTACAATGATGTTTTCTGATTGGTACTATTCAGGTCATACAATGATTTCTTCAAAATGTCAGATATATTTGTCTCTTTTTTTTTTTCCCCCGGTGCTTCGCGCTGACACCAGAAAGTGCGAGCTTATTCAGGGGTCTCTTTCTCTTTTTTCCCCAGTGGTGCGCGCTGACACCAGAAGGCGTGAGCTTATTCAGGGCTAGCAGGAGCACGCAGGTGGCCGGTTGCTTATGCTAGAACAAGCTTGACCTGGCGGCGATCAAAGCATATGTACTGTGCAAGGCATGTATGAGGTCCACTGAGAAAAGAAGAGCGTTCACGGCTCACCTTGTAGAGGAACATTCTTTCCTCTGCATGTCCTGTAGTCTTGTGCAGACTGGGCAATATCGGGGGGAAAAAAAAAACTCGGCCACTGATTACAACCGCAAGAAGGTATGTGAATGAATATGAATAATGTTGCACCCGTGCCACAATGTTTTCCGAAATGTGCTATAAGGTCATAAAATGAATAATTCCAAATATCATATATACCTATGTCTCTGTTTTTTTGTCAGTGCAGCTTTGACATCACGGGCCATAAGGCACATACTAATTCAGCGTAAGCAGGAACACTCAATAAAATTGAATAAAAAAAAATCAAGTGACGATGAGAAAAGAATAAGGCAGATTCGCCAGTGTTTGTGTCTCAGCTTTTATCTATCCAGATCAGAGAATTTCCAGTTCGATTGTCTCTAAACACCACTCACATCTACAGTTATTCCCAGTTTCAGATAAAAAGTAACAGCTTCAGATCCCTGGGAGTGGCGGTAGTATGTATAGTGATCGTAACTGAGAGAATAAAAGTGAAAAAAAAAAAGATAACTTTTACAAGTGCTATAAATTTACACCGGCTGTTACAGACACAAATCAAATGAATGTTTTATTGTATAATATTCACAATAAGAGCAGCTCACTACTGAAAACAGTAAATATGCGGGGGAGCTGGTTTCGAACTCACAACCTCTGGATTATAAGTAGTCAGTTCTAACCGCTATACCTGTCGTAATGTACTTGGACCTTTTGTGAAAGTGTTTATTTGAAATTTGGCCATTTACAGTGGCTGTTACAGACGCAAATCAAATGTATGTGTTTATTGTGCAATATTAACAATATGAGCAACTCACTACTTAAAACGGTAAATATACGAGGCAGTCAGGATCGAACCGGGGGACTCTTGATTATAAGTGAGCAATTCCTACCGCTGCACCACAGAAGCTATTATATCATCCTTGAACCTTTTGTAAAAGTGTTTATTTGATCTTTACACTTCAGGCTTTACACATTATTTAGTTTATGTCTACATTTTGGACATCAGGCTGACAGGTTGACAGATGTGAGCAGATGAGGTAAGACATGCACTGGAGCCCAGAACAAGATGTGCAAGCACAGGTCGAAGGCATCAAAATAGTCAGGCATGAAATAATCATGACTAATCGAAAAATTAATTAAACGATTAGTTGACTACCAAAATAATCATTAGTTGCAGCCCTATATTTGGACCCCAGCTTAATCACTTCCACTTTCAAAGGCAAGAACAGACTAGGTACTTTAATAATTCATTTTAAAAAAATGCTTCACTTCAAAGCACGATTTCATGTGGCAAAACAATATATACAATAATTGTGAAGAAATAAGTTTGACTCGGAAAATATCATATTTATCCTTAAAACTGCATGGGTCTACAGTCATTGTAATTTATAAAAGGATGCACCAAATTGCATTACATGTAAGAAGCTCATTATTGATTACATGCTGACATTATCACCCACTTGAAAGCATTCAAATGGAACTGAATAACTAGGCCATGTAATATTTTTTAGTGTGCCAAGTGTCCAGTTTCCAATAAGATCTAAACAAAGGCAGCTTTTTGCTCACATCTTCTCACCATATAAGTGTTTTTAAAGGTTATAACCTCAATTATTGTCCATGTCCCTAAAGTGAGGTAATCCATGACCTAAAGATTACCTGGGCTAGTGTATGCACAAACCTAGACTTTGGCAAATTTGCCAGTAAAATCAAAGAGATAAAAAATATTTTTCTTGTTTTTGGAACAGTTTAAGTGGTTTTGTGTATGGGCACCAAAAATTTGGTGACTTATAAGGGATGTTAAATGTTTTTATTTTTGGTTTTGATCTTTGTGTTTTTCTGGATTCCCATTTGGTTCCCAATTTCTGTCTCAATTATCATGCTTTAATGTTAAATGGCTACTACTTTAAGTATTTTCATGCTAATGACTGAATTTGTGTGGTAAACATATTGCATAGCCTCCACTATTCAACATAAAATATAAGATACATTAAGAAACAAATATCTTTGGGTCAATCATTCTTTTATAGAAATCCATTATAAACTGGCAATAAGCTGTGCGTGGCAGTTATCATTTTACATGAAGTATATGCTATAATTGCTATAAAGTGGTCTTTATTATTACTTTTATAATCCATCACTGCTTCTGCCTATACTCTCAGATAATAACTTGCATTTTTCTACAAGTAATGCTTTGCTTTTATCAATTTTATGTCAGAAGTCAAGCAAACAGAAATTGCTAAACATTCATCCATTTGACTCTTCTTTTCATTTCTTAATAAAATTCTTTGCTGTAGAAGTTAACAACATTTTGGTTCTACTACACTTCTTTACTGCTGTTATAGGTCATCAGTTACTTGTGTGTGAGGCCAAAAGAGAAGAAGATATTTAGACTTAATATTTGGGTTCCTTTCATTTAATAGCCACAGAAATGAGGAAAAAATACAGGAAAATCTGTCTAAGTTTAAGAGTAAATTTAGAGCACTTGGTGCTCAGTTTGAAGACGTTAAGCAAATGTTCATGACTTGTGTTGAAATAGTTGAACAACTGGCATCGACTGCTGATAGAAAAGCAACGGCTGCAAATTCCTAATAGAAAGTACTCGGAGGCATACTAGCTGCACTGGAAGATTGATACAGAAGGAATAACATTAAAATCAAAGGTCTCCCTGAAAACCATGAAAGTCCAAACCCAGTAAAATTCATAGCTGAACTATTCTCTATAATAATCGGAGAAAACTTCAAATCAGACACTGAGATAGCAGCAGCTTACCACATACATGGATCGAATGCCTCAAAACCAGGAAGCTTCATTGTGCGGTTTGACAAATTACAATCTAAATTAAGTATAATGTTACTTCTCATGTAGAAACAAGAAATTATATTTGAAAATAACCGCATTTGTATTTTCCCTGATTTCTCACCTTCTACAGCTGCTAAATGTTCTGCATTTTACAGTATTAAACAGTGCTTATGGAAAGCCAAGATCAAATATAGCCTCTTGTACCCTGCTAATTTGAAAGTGGACATACAAGGCAAGAAAAAGCAGAAATAAGAAAATTGATCCATACACTTTTTGAAATACAACAGTACCGCACTGTGTCAAAGCAAGGCAAAGAAGGCCTTACATGTGCTGTTTGATCCACTCACAATGAGACCTGTGCCTTAATTATACATCCTATTTCCTTCTCAGCCAATATATATATATATATATATATATATATATATATATTTTAAGTTTTAATTACAATTATATGCATGTATAGGTGTGTACATATATGTATATCTATTGTGAAAAGGAATAGACTTGACACACGTAAAAAGGTTTGGGGCAGCCACCCATATAATATTCCTAGCTGCAAAGGGTTTCTTTTGTTTAGAACAGAGTAGTTGATAGTACGGAGTCCAAGACAGAACTGTTGAAGGTTGGGAAAGATGGTGGCTTTAAGTGGTCAGTTGCTTATTGTTTAAGTGATGTAGGGTAACCAGAAGTGATGTTCTTCTGACATCAGCCTGGGCATTGGAACCGGAAGTGACATTCTTCTGGGCGCTGGAACCGGAAGTGACTTTCTTCTGGGCGCCTTGACCGGAGGTGACGTTCTTGACTCAAATAGGTTTTCCCACGGCTGGTGTGTAGAGATAACAGGAGAAGGTTTAGTGCACCCCGCCGCAAAATACCCGCGCTTCGCAGCGGCGAAGTACTGCCTTAAAATTTTTATTAAGAAGAACATTAAACCTTTTTAAACTGAGGGAAAATATACCAATAATTATTTGTTAAGGATCTCTTTGTATACCACATTGTGAGTTCGGCCCTCCGGTTGTAATATGACCAAGCTGTGCCCTGAGCTTACTCTTGAGCATGCAACGTACAGTTGGCCATGTGAACAGTAATCTTGTTTCAAATCTCACAGCTTGGATTGCTGCTGTCATAATCGGTTTGAGTTTCATGGTTTGTTTCAACTACGACAGTATTTGTAGGACTTGTGTTGAAGAGACATTCGGCATCTGTCAAGTGTTCTAAGTATACAACTGGTTTCATCGATAACTTCACATCCAGCTTTTGAGAGTTTAAACATTCATAAACATTAAAGTGTCCACTACTGAAATCGTCACCTGTCAATCTAAGACGTTTAAGAGGCATTGGCGGTTGTCGAAAGGTGTAAAATATTTGGCCATTTCGGTACACTTGAAAGCGACAACCAAACAATTCACCGGCAGCCATCAACTCACATGCAGATGCATAGGTGAAGGGCTTAAGCATTTCACTCTTATAGTGCTCCTGTGTAGTATAATTATCTCCTGTACCGTCATCAGTCCACACCTTGAACCTGTCCTAGTCATTCAATACACAAGACACAATGTTCCTCCAGATATCAAGAGTGAGCCTGATATGGCCATGCAATATGTAACAAAGAGAATGGAAAAGGTAGGTGCCATATCCGGGCATGGAAACCACTCTGTAAGTGACAGTTCTTTGATCAATGGTGATCACCTCGATAGACATGTTAATGGGGGTACGGTTGGAATGATAAAGGAAATGGGTACCTGAACAATGTAAAGTAAGTCTATAATACCTACAACAATAACTATAATCGTAATAAATGAACAATAAAACAGCAGAGAAGCCGTGGATTAAATAAAAAGGCTGTAGTTATCAGCAGGGAGACATGAATCCTGTGGCGAAGCAAGGAAGGGAATGTAGAGACTGGAGCGACGGACGGCCTTATATAGGCAGGCAGCCAACAACGTGGGAGGCGTTGGGGTGGGGGACCCAACGCCGCCTCACACGGTGCCCGAGCTGCAGGCTATGGACGTATATATGTATGTAAGTAGCATTCAGTTAGCGTTGGGAACCCGCGTACCAAATTTCTTGAAGATGGGCCCATAAGTAACAAAGACCGTTGAAAAGTTCAATATGGCGGCCAACAGTGGCATCATACCACCGAAATAAGTACGTACATCGGTTTTGGTTAGTGCAGGGAAGCCACCTACCAAATTTCGTGAAGATGGGGTCAGCCTTCTACCTACACGGGAAGTTGGAAAATTAGTGACGTTGGAAAGTTCAATATGGCGGCCGACAGTGGCGTCATACCATCGAAATAAGTACGTACTTCGGTTTCGGTTAGCGCAGGGAAGCCACATACCAAATTTTGTGAAGATGGGGCCATAAATAAGAAAGTTCAACATTGGGGACGTTGTCGACCGTTATGACCGTTATGTGTAGAATTTCGAAATGAAACCTGCTTAACTTTTGTAAGTAAGCTGTGAGGAATAAGCCTGCCAAATTTCAGCCTTCTACCTACACGTGAAGTTGGAAAATTAGTGATGAGTGAGTGAGTCAGTGAGGGCTTTGCCTTTTATTAGTATAGACTAGCAGAATACCCGCGCTTCGCAGCGGAGAAGTACTGTGTTAAAGAAGTTATGAAAAAGAAAAGGAAAAATTTAAAAAATAACGTAACTTGATTGTTAATGTAATTGTTTTGTCATTGATATGAGTGTTGTTGTCATATCTATCTATCTATATATATATATATATATATATATATATATATATATATATATATATCAAAATACCCGCGCTTGGCAGCGGAGAAGTAAAAAGAAAAGGAAACATTTTAATAATAACGTAACATGATTGACAATGTAATTGTTTTGTCATTGTCATGAGTGTTGCTGGCATATATATACACAGACAAACACATATATAAACATATATATTCACACATCATATATATATATATACATATACATACATATATACATATACACATATACAAATATAGACATATATATACAGTATATACATATATACACATATATATACACAGTTATATATATATACATATACATATATATATACACACACATACATATATATATATAGCAAAATACCTGCGCTTCGCAGCGGAGAAGTAGTGTGTTAAAGAAGCAATGAAAAAGA
>JANRMT010062813.1:78688868-78758657 GCA_026402145.1 Polypterus bichir lapradei | reverse complement strand
AGTGAGTGAGTGAGTGAGTGAGGGCTTTGCCGTTTATTAGTATAGATATATAGTATATGTATGTGTATACATGTGTAAGTGTGTGGCTTTTTTTTTTTTTTTGATTTTTTTCCCCCAAAAGGGACTGTTTACCACCATACCCTTGGTTTATTGCATTAAAACTTATTATTACATGCTCTCTGCTTACTCATGGCTACTGTTTAACATCATTCCCTGGGTTGGAGATAGGAGATAGAATCATTGGCCATAAAAATACAATGCACACATTTAGAGGCTACTATAAGTCCTTATATCCTACTTAGTTTAAACAATACAAGACACAATCTAATGCATTTTTTGATACATTACGGATACCACAGCTAGATACTTTCAGTGCAAAGGAAATGGATAAACGTCTGACACTATCAGAATTGCTAGACACTATAAACTCACTTGAGAGTGGGAAAGCACCAGGAGCCTCATGCATAACGCTGTGCGTAGAATTCACACTAAAACATGGCGTAAGGACAAAAGGGGAAATTTGTGTACGCACAAAATAATCCAGATGCATAAATCTGTGCATTTGCCAACTTCCACGTTTTTCCGCTACATAAATCTCGGTCAGCGTGAAAAGTAAATGGGCCAGATGTTTTGGCCATGCACCAAGTTAATATCATTCTGGACCAAAATCTTTAAATACCTATCAGACAGTCTTGAGAAAGGGAGGAAGGCCAACAGCCAGAGTAAAACTTTTGAGAGTAGAAAAGAGGTAAAGGAGTCTTTTCCCCCAATATAAATGCTATATTTCTAAAATGTTATTGATTAGATCGTGCCATGTTTTACAAAACGTTTTGAACAGATCCTCTAAGTAAAAATAAGAACTTTTTCATTTTTAAATAGTATATAACATCAGTCACCCACTGACTTAAAAGAGGTGGCCTAGAATTCTTCCAGTTGAGCAAGATAGGTCTACATGCTAATAGTGAAGTTAAGGCAATTACAATTTGTTTGTCCATCTGGGAGTACACCAAACACAGCTGTTAATGGATTAGCAGTGATTGTGACACCAAGGCTGTCTGATAGGCATTTAAAGATTTTGGTCCAGAATGATATTAACTTGGTGCCTGCCCAAAACATCTGGCTCAATGATGCTGGAGCTTGATTGCAACGTTTGCAGGTTGGATCTTGCCCTGGAAACATTTTGGACAATTGTAAACAACACAGATATGCTCGATAAAAGATTTTAAGTTGAATAATTTTATACTTTGCTCGTATGGCTTCCTCCCACTCCTTTTCTGAAATTTTGAGTAAGAGATCTTTTTCCTACTGTACTCTGGGATCTTTGAAAGGGATCTTAAAATATGGGATTTTAAAATATTTTTATATATTATAAACATGCTGTCTGAGTCCTCAAGACTGATCAATATCTCTTCCAGAATAGAAGTAGGTAGGAGATGAGGAAAATTGGGCAGGAATATAAAGAAGTACTGCAGGATTTTATTTCTATTGCTAACCAAGACTGTGTGTGTTCATCTAATTGTGTCGATGTCCAAGGGCCTCATGTATAAACGGTGCGTACAGACAAAAATGTTACCTACGAACGTTTCCACGTTCAAACTGTGATGTATAAAACCGAAACTTGGCATAAAGCCACACACATTTCTACAGTAGCTCATACCCTGCCGTGCGCAAGTTCTCCGCTCTGTTTTGCAGATTGGCGGCACCCAGCGTCAAAGCAGTGCTTTTGTTCTAGTGTGGTTTCCCTTTCTTTTTTAGATCCACATCCCTGACGCGGCTTTATAAATACACTGAAATTAACCGCATATTGTTTATTAGTTTAATGCATGTGATTGTAATCAACCTGTAACAATATAATGGTCCACAGAATGGTCAAACTATTCTAAATGCAATAGCTGCTTTAGCGTTGTTATTCTTACTGCACCTTCTTTTTTTTCTTCTTTCAGCAGCTCCCGTAAGGGGTTGCCACAGCGGATCATCTTTTTCCATATTATTCTCACTGCACCACTCGGAGTATTTATATCACTGTATCTGAGTGGGGAATCACAGCTCTAAAGCAGCTGACTGGAAAGAGAATTATTGGTATACAGCAGCAAGCACACGCTGCCTTAGCCATGCTGCCTATTTGAACTGCTCTCATACAGCAAATGCTCAGAGCCTTTCCTGTACTGACCTCGCGGTTCAGAAACAGTTTCATCCCAAGAACTATAAATGCACTCAATCAATCAATCATGTGCTCCTTGTACAAATATTTGTGCTTATAAGGACAATTACCTCACTGTAAACTTGCACTACAGTTATAATATTGCACAACCTGAGCCACTTTATAAAGTGCATATGATGACGATATCATTTTTAAAATGAAATGCAGCAAAATATGTTTATTATATTAAACAGATAAAATTTTAACTTCATTTAAATAATCTATATTGTTAATAATTAAACATGTGAGGACACGGTGCCACAGCGCTAGCGAGCAGCTGGCGCTCCGTTCACGGATTGTTCCTGCCTCGCGCTGTATTCTTGCTGGGGCTGGCGTGACACTGGATGGATAGATGGATAGAATAATTAAACATGTACTATGAAGATATTTCAATGTTCCTTAAACGTTTTGAAAAATTGGCGTTCTAAGCTTACAGATGGCTTAACTTCCATTACAGAGCTGATTGTGTGGCGATTGGGTATTTGGAGAAAGAAAAGTAAGGACAGGAATTCAGGGTTAGTACGTTTGAAAGAGACAATATTGCTGCAATAAATTATTTCATCGACGGTCACGCATGGCGCAGCAAGCATCTTGCGTGAGACATGAACAATCACTGCGCCACCATGTTCCCATGTTTAATAACATGCTTTTAACTTCTATCATCATGAAAATGATATCAAGTATACATCTAAACATTTTAATTATTTGGAGAGCTATAATATCACGAATGTAATGGATTCTGTGTCTTGTCAGAGAAAGAGAAAGCGCAGAAGCACGTACTGTACTGATTCACACACATAGAGCACATAGAAGGTCAAATACAAATCAAAGCATTTAACATGCTACTTTAGTTACGATGGGGTTTGAGAAACTAGTAAATTAAACAATTTAAAGAGAAAGTTTATGATGTTCTACTTTAATGACATAATAAACTATGTGATTAAAGTGGAAATTTCGAAATTAAAGTTGACAATTCCTTGTTTTTTTCCCACTGTGTGCCTATTTTTTTTCTCTGTACCCTAATAAGCTTTCATATGACACTCGGACAGTGGGCTACGACACGCCTTTTCATGCAGAGTTTGATATCTGACAACTTCTTTTTTATTTCGGGCGCTGTGCTGTGTTTTATTTCATAAACTTGAGCTTTCAAGTTTCTCCGACACGCTATGTCACTCGATCAACTTCCTTTTGTTGTTTATACTACTGTTTAAACCAACAAATAGTACGTTTTCCCTTTCTTCTACTTGGCATTCGCTGAAATTCTTCTATTTCCCCCCGTGCTTTTGCCATTGCCTTTTCACAGAACGCTGAGCTTAAGGGCTATTTATGTTGATTTGCATATTCAAAGAGGTGTAATTCTGGGAGCAGCTGGGGTGGGGCAGCAGCGTTACTTTTCACACTGACCAGGATTTATGTAGCGGAAGAACATGAAAGTTGGCTTTCGCACAGATTTATGCATCTGGATTTTTTTTGTGCATAAGCACATTTCTGCTTTTGTCCATACACCATGTTATAGTGTAAATTCTATGCATGGTGTTATGCATGAGGCCCCAGGTTTTTATAGCTTGTATAATTGCCAGTGACATGCGGTGAGGTTCATGGCTGGTGAGGCACTGACTCCTTCAAAGTTATATTTACAAATATATATAAACCCAAAACAGTAGCTTATTCACTATTCAACTGGCAGCATGCACATTGACTAATGGTTATGTATCATATCTTATCAGCATGCTTTACACACACATAGGCAAGGTACATATTTGGATAACAAAAAATGTTACATTTGTAGCGGCGACAGAGAACGGAGAGAGTGCATTTGCTCTGCAGCCTCCATGTGTTCTAAATTTGCTGTTGCAATTCCATAATTCATACTCATTCAATGCAAATGAAAGTATGGAGTGGTATACAAATAATTATTTTAATTTTGAGTTTAATTTAAATATTTAGTTGTTTTTAAAAGCTTTTAATTCTGATGCTTTAATCAATTTTAATAGACTGTTCAACAAAAGGATAACAAGAAAAACAAAAAAATAAGGTCAAAGTTAAGTTTTAAAATATTGAATTTTTTTTTTTTAAATTGAAAACCGTTTATGGTCTTACCTTTATTTGTAAAGTCCATGAGCCTATCCTACTCTTCGAAAATCTCACTTTCTTGTAAAAGTTCTCCTTATTATTCTTTAGTTTTAAAAGTCACTCTGCCTCAGTGGAGATTATTGCCAAGAAGAACAGCAGCTACAAGCACCTGTTGGGCTCACATATGCCCCCTTCAGTGCGGCACGGTACCGTCTGCCTCAACTTGCGTCCCATCAGCAAGACTCAAAGTGTCAAACACACCAGACTGTGGAAAGTTAGGGTGTATAATAAACGTGTCTGCAAATATTATATTGGCGACATACACAGAGACAGCAACAGGCACACACACGTCAATTGCATGCATCAACCCAGTGTGTGGAGGATAGTGCAGTTCGAGGTGAGGCTCGGCTCGTCGCTACTGCTCCTCACATTTCTCCTCTGTATTTGAACAGGAAATGTGCAAATTCAGCGATTTTGACTATAAACATGATTAACATTATTCGAATCATACAGAAAACAAATTTTTAGCACAGACCAATGGACAAATTTATTTTATGTTATCATTATTAGTTTTTTGCTTTTCATGATGACACCTGCCTCCCCCGACAGCACATCCCAAATAATTGTCGCCCAGTAATAAAATTGAAAGTTAGGTAGAACCATGCCACCTTCTGCTTTAAGTCATTGTAGGGTCGCCCTTTGGATGCATGCATCTTTTGAATTCCAAATAAATGAGGTTATGATTGAATCTAATTTCTTAAAAAATGTTGATAATGTATATACGGATGCTTTGAAATAGAAAAAGAACTTTAGAAACGATATTCATCTTGAAGGTGTTAATTGCATGTCTTGTTTAAGTTTTTCCTTGCAAACAGCAAAATTTGATCTTTTATTCCTCTAATTCCGACAAATTAAATCTTCCATTTCAAATGGCTGCAGTTTCTTCTGACTCTGAAAACAGAATTAAGTTCAAAATACCAAAAAAGCTGGAAAGAAATCGTAAGGAATGCATATCAGGTTTTGTGTATAAGTGGTTTTCCCTCTCCACATCCAAACATGCATATGCCCCACCTACATAAAAAAAATAAGTATCAACAATTTGGCATTTCTTCCTCTTCATATTTCTTTTTCTTTTATACTTATTGTTTTATGGTTTTCATTCATACCTATATATATTTTAAATGTTTCTTACTTTTCTTAGAAAACTGTTTTTGTTGTGCTGCTGACACACATTGTGTTTTTTGAATTGTGTGACTTTTGAAGAATTTTGACTCTGATGAAAAGTTCCTTCACAATTTGTAAAAACCCAAAGTCAATGGACTGGCCTATTTAGTTTGACTCACTTAATATGTATCAGACACCATATGCCTTACATTAATCACCATTTTCCAGTATTTTTCTCATCATCATTTACGAATGTGCTTTGGTTCTCTGCATTTTTTTTAACTTCTTTATTTTTTGCTTTTTCCTTTGTTATTACTCGTGATTTTAATATTCATATTGGTGTTTAACTGGTTTACAATATACATTAATATACTCCATTCTCTTGATCAATTCAAAAACGTTTTATGTTGCTGTATTTTGTTAGTTGTGATATTTATCAGTTGTTTTGTTTGATTTACATACAGAATTAACTATTTTATTCAATACTCTGTTGGTTGTACATCTGGTTTTTCAGTACTTTTTGCAATTGTATTATTCTATATTTACATGTATTTATTCTCACTGTCTTGATTCATACAATATTCATGATATTTTTACTATTCTTATTTATATGTATGTACTATTTTCATTTTCTTGGTTATTACTGCTTTATTCACTTTTTGTGATTTGTGTATTTGAATTTAAAGTATATCCTTTCTTTTTATTTGTATT
The DNA here is from genome assembly GCA_026402145.1 of Polypterus bichir lapradei. NCBI lineage: Eukaryota > Metazoa > Chordata > Cladistia > Polypteriformes > Polypteridae > Polypterus > Polypterus bichir. The sequence goes on along the minus strand of JANRMT010062813.1, from coordinate 78,752,509 downwards.
AGTATTTTCTGATGATTTTTCCCTTTAATTTTCAAATACAGCATATGTATAACTTTTGTTCATGATATTAATCCTAATTTATACTCAATTATTGATATTATTTCTATGAGCAGGCTTTAGCTGTATTGGCAGTTGTTTTTCTACATATACATTTTGTTTTAAACCTTAGTACACAGTTGAGAAAATTGTGAGAAAACTTTTAATTTACCCTGTGATGGCACCAGCTTCTCAGAAAAATTAGTGGACTTGCTCAGACAGCAAGCATTTAATAGTAATTAGTAATGTCTTCGTCCTCTGAGGAAGACTGATTTGTCTGGAAAAGCATAAGCCCAGAGTAGGGTTAATGTATTAGACAAGCAGGAAAAGAACGGGTTACAGTACAGTAGTGGACAGTTCAGGATGTTTTTTTGAGAGTCTGGAGTTCATAGGAGCTGTGGGGCTGCACGCAGTTGCTCTGCCAGAGATTCGCTCCTTATGTAAGTTTCTTTTTTGCGGAAGTGTCTGAAAAAGTTGCTTATCATGTGTGTCTGACCCTTCTTAATTATTATTTATTAAATTGTACCATTTGAATTTTGTTATTTTGAGTTTTATTTGCATTTAATTTATGATCATTTATGATGTCACCACATCACCATTTTAATAATTGTTTTCTTGCCAGGTGCTTTCATTTTGTGTGCTGATTTCATACACGCTGTCATACTATTGTTACTGTATTTATTGCTGGTCATGTGGACATGGTGCTTGATATTATTGCACAGTCATTATAAAAGATGGCCACTGACACAGCCTGGCATCCAAGAATTTGAGAGATTACAGAGGGAAATGATAATAATTTCATATTTGAATTTTTTGGCTTTATTTTCTTGGTCTCCAAATTTTGCTTTGAAATTTGATGTTCAGATTTTCTTCTTATTATATGCTCTGACCCTGCTGAATGCTGAAAATTCTTTTTGTTTTGCTCCTAAAGAAAGTACTTCATTTTCAGGTTTTTAAAATCAATAATTGTGCTTTTGCTATGGCATTTTCCCATCTTTGCCTCTACACCACTTTGATTGGAACAGTTCACCCAGTGCTGAAGTGTTTCAACAGTGTAGACTTAACATTAGAAAAAATATTATAATATGGAATTATTATAATATTAAAATCAAGAGACATTGGGCAAGTTGTAGTTAAATGTTGTCACAGGCCATCTGCAGAATCAGATGTCCTACTAGTAGATAGGGACAGACTGGGACCAAATGTGGAAAAAATGATGGCCAAAAAAAACCAAAAACAAAAGAACCAGCCTCTACAAAAGATAAAAATAAATGGTCCTGCCGCAGTACCAAATATACATAAATGAGGACTCCAACTCACAGAAAAATCTGGAGCTTTGTCTGACTAATAGGAGATTTAAACTCTCCTAATACACAGCCCATTACTGTGCTACCCTGCCTCTCTCCTCAGTGACCCCCCTCCTACGGACGTCCGCCCGTATCCCTATAAAGACTAGTCTATCACCTTGCCAGTCTCCCTTTGCCACAGATACAACCAATTTCCAATGTCTTGAGTTAGGGATAATACTAAAACTACACACAAAATCCCACTATAAATTAAATATAACTTCAAATCAAAACTATGGAGAAAAAATCAAGATGAACTCTGGTCAGGACATCTCGTAAGCTTCCATTTTTTTCTTGGATTATAATACCTTTACTGTAAAAAGAAAATGATTATGGTGCCAGAAAAAAAACTGTATATGTAATAATTTGCAATGGCACTAGCATTCTTAGTGTCTTAGGCTTGAACATGACTAGGTGATGCCTTAGCATCACAAAAATATAGAAAAAAAAGAAAAATAGGAACTGAAAAATCAAAACCTAATTCAAAACAAAACTCATAGTCAAAGTGAGCCCAAGGTCCTGACTCCTTAAGTACTTTTATGATGTAGCTGACATTGCAAAAAAGTTTATGTATTGAATATAAAATCCTAGATATAAAGAATTGTGTGATGACATCATGCATTGCAACATCAAATAGTAGTAAAAGACATTGTTACCATAAACTAAAATATCCTGCATCACTGAAAATATTAGCACTCATAAAAATTAAAACATCATTGTGATAATAGTAAAACAAAATGATAAAAAATAACATCCATGAGAAGGTAAAATCAAAAAAGAAAACTGCCTGCACAATTAAGTTCTCTGCCTTCCAAACTACCTTAAACATAACAGGGAGGTGCCTTATGCTAATGTGCACACTATCTCCAAGCAAACACCAGGCAAATATCTTGTCACCCAGTCTCAATACAGTATATTCTGTAACTATAAAGTTATATTCAACACTTAGAAGATACCACTTTCTGCTTGTAAAACTGTTTAACTATAGCTCAGATATAAATTGAGCTTCAAGAGTCAAATGCTTGAATCCCTTGTTTAAAACTTAAACCTTCTTTTATGGTTTTACCATCTTGTACAACAAATGTTAATGCATGCTTAATATTAGAAGTATTAGTTTTTGCCTTTATAAAGGTTTGATAAGTGTAAAACTCCCACATTTTATTTAAATCCATCAGTCTTAAAGTTATGCTCTTCTCTGTAAGTAGTTGTAACTTATTCTTTAAAATTTTGCTTATTGGTAAAACCATAATTTATGAGACTTGACTGAACTTTAAAATGCTCGTTTGCTTCTGAGACTGTTTATTTTCAGTTAAGCGTCTTCATGAAGTGGGTAACTTAGCAATGCTTTGTAAATACATGTTTTGGGATGTTGTGATCTTAAGATTGGATGACTTGACATGGGGATTATGTGACACAAGTAGTGTGAGATTTTAACTTGTACAGTTTTAAAATTGTTTCTTGCTATCCTAAATTGGTCATCATACACAGCTATTCTACCAGAAACTTTGCCATCTCTGTTCTGCATGAAAACATGAGATTAAAAAGATTACTTAGCCATCAGTACAGTAGAAACTATATGGGCTAAGCAACAGATGAAAAATATAATTTTGGAGCAGACTATTCCTAAACTCTCAGATCAAAGATTACATTTGAATGCAGTTCACGTAGTGATCATGAGTAAAACAGCAATGCTAAGTGTTCTGCTGCTCTTAACACTCAATATTTCAATATCATAAATTGAAATATCAATGTGCTGCTATAACAAGAGAATTTGTTGTTAACTAGGTCAAATTACTGAGTATTATCTTATTATTCTATGTGCTTTAGATTAATTTTTGAATAGAAACAATTTACACTCTTAAGTATGTGTGTAAGTGCTTTTTAATCTATATAAGATAGAATCAACTCTATTATTATTATTGCTAAGCTCAATGTTTTACTTAGTTTGAGGATTATATATAGATTTGCTGCCAAATAAGAAAATTATATGGATAATTTTTTTGTTTTGAAACTTTTTTTTGTGAGAAAATGTAGTTTCTTTTTTTACAACACAAAAATGAATAAATATTCAAAAGCTGTCAATATATTTCCAAATGTACACCATGACTAGTCTATACATAATTTTTCTTTAACAACTCATAATTTTTTATTGTCAAGAGAACAGTAAATTATCTGAAATGGGAATAAATCCAAGTAAATAAATCCCAATAGCTGGAGAATTCTTTTTTTTTGTTCTGTAACAGAAAAATTGCTGTCTCCTGTGGTTTGATTTAAATGTGTAAAGAATAATAATGTAATTAGGAAATAGTTCACACATTCATAATTGGCATTATCTTTCACTATACTTGTTTTATCATTAAGCTAAAACCTAATACAGAAAACAGTCCTTTAACATAATATTAAGTTACATTTTTTTTCATTATACTTGCTCCTTTATTGTTTTACTATTGCACATTTAAAATGTTGGTATAACTGATGTAAAAGAAGTAGTCTCAATATATGAAAAAAGGTTTGGGGCAGCTACCCCATATATTGACCTTGGCTGCAAAAGGACAAAGAGGTAAGCAATGATGTCCTCTGATGAAGTTCCAAAACTGAACTGATCTGGTTAGAAAAAGATGGCAGCTTTATAAGCAGAAAGAGAAAGTGATGTCATCTAGCTGGAACCGGAAGTGATTTCCGTCTGGGCGTCATAACCGGAAATGGCATTGAATCAGGCAGGTTTTCCCATATTTGGCTTACAGGGATATCAAGGGTAGGTTTATTGCACCCCACCACCCCCTGACCTGGTGGGTAATTACCTCCATTTGGTCCACTCAGCTCCCTCCTAATCGCACATGTGTAACACTGATAAATAATATAGATAATACAGATTAAAAAACAGAACAAGTTTATAGAAAAAAGAAAAAGGTAGAAGCAAAAGATAGACACAATGAACAGATAGAAGTACCTGAAAAATAAACCTAAGGAAATCACTCTTGTTAAATTAATATTTAACACATTGACACTGCATTTAATAGACTTGCTGTCTGGTTTTTATTGACTCTCATTTCATCCTTCAATCAATTTTCCAACTTTGTTTTTATGAGAATGAGGAGTCAGATTTCTTCTCACCAGAATTGGGGCTAAAGGCAGAACCCACTGTATATCCTCACTTACTCGTAACAAGTCTATTTAGATTTACCGGTCAGCAAACTGCAATGCTTGTCTTTAGATTGTGGGAGGATTTCTGGAGTCCAAGGAGGAAATTCATAAGAACAAGCTAGCAAAGCTAATGGAAATCCAGATATAGAGTGAAATGCGGAACAGGCTACTTACTACTCAGATCCTGTGATGTAAAATTTTTCTGAGCCCTAGCTTATTCCCAAAGACATTGTTTGGTGCTCATTTTCCAGCAATATGTTGTTTTACAGTATGGACTGAAGCTGATCATTTAGGAAGGTACAGGCTGGGTGACAAAACAGTTTTCAGCACATGATGGAGTTAGACTCTATCAATGCAACCATTCATTTTTAGTTTTGAATTTAAGAAAACACTGCTCCATTTCTACATTAGCCTTCATTTGCAAGAATATGAATTTCTTCTACAGATTTTTATGAGGAAAATTAAACTGCTTGTAATATTTTTGTTTATATTGTTGCAGTGCAATTCAATTTATTCACCTTTTTTAAAACAAACTTTTCTTAAGTTTTCTTTAAACCCTTTCTAAAGAACATTGTCTACATGAAATTAAAACAATTAGAGCCGAACCAGCAATTTGTCTTCAAAACTGTCAATTATGTAAGTCTCAGTGGTTCAAAATGTTAGCCTCCCATCAGGAGTGCCACTCCATGATGTTGCAGCAAGAGAGATTCATAATTTGGAGGCCTTCCATAGCCTGTAGCTTCCACTGATGCAGACTGTAGAGGACACCTGAATGCATTGGCTACAAAAACCTTCCTTCACTATAGATAACCTAACAATCTAAACCCCTATTATATTTCACTCTCTCAAAACAGTAATCTTACATGAGCATGTTGTCTTCAATGTGGTCTGTTTAAGCTGTTAATTAGTTGTAACCAACTACAATCCAGTCTACTGCCATGAATGCTCATTTTTCCATTTACTACAAGTCATTTAATAGAAAATAAAAACAAGACAAGGTAGACATTAGTCATATTTATGGCTCCATCTACTGATAAATTATGCTGTATATGACAGCATTACAGGGGAAACCGTTTTATATGACTGTATTTTATAGAAGACTGATTTATGTTTTCTATTGATGAAAACATGATTGGTAATGGCAACCTTATTTATTGAATTGAGGTCGATACCTGAAACATTCTTCCAGATATATTAATAAAGTTTGACATGAAGAATTCAACTTGCATTCTGGTCAAGGCTGATTTCTACTTAGTGTCCATTGATACTGGCATAGGCTTTAGCTTCTTGCACTGGAAAAAGCAGAATCACAAAATGGAGAGATTAAATAGCTCAGTGCAGGATACATTTGTTCACCAGGTCTCCACAAATTAAATATGATAAAATGCTGAGTGGATTGAACTAAGTGAAATATTATGGACATCTTGAATCAATATCTATTGACTCATGCTTCCCAGGTGCAAGAATGCAGTTTGCAAACTGCAGTATGTTTTCAAGTGGTGGTCTGATTTTCATCTCTTTCATGGTGGTGCAATGTTAACACTGTTCCCATGCAGTAACAAGATCAGGGTTTAGGTTCTGGGTGCTCACTGAGTGGAGTTTGGATTTTCTCCCCATGTCTGCAAGTTTTTCCTCCTGGTTCTCTAGTTTCCTATCAAACACATGTAGTTTAGGTAGATTGGTAATGCTAAATTGGCCACATTGTATGTGTATTCACTCTGTAAATGAACTAGGCACACCATTCAGTGATTGTTTCTGCCTTGTGCTTAATACTAACTGGGATAGGCTCCAGCTTCTCCACAACCCTGTTCTCAATAATTGGGTTTGGAATGTGGATGGGTGATATGGAACTTTTGCTTCTAAGTAGTGTTACAGTTGTATCACATGCACCAGAGGTAATATCATTGTTCAAGGAGTTAAACATTGACTTCTTACTGCATAATGTATCTCTTCAGACTGGGAATCTCCAAGAATGAGAAGAAAAACAAAGAAAGACAGAGCGAAGACAAAGTTGCAGAGTGCTGTATATTGTTAATGTGTACTTTGTAACTGTAGCTGTGGCATGGGAAACACTTAGTCCCATTCCCTTGTGTCCCGAACTGGAGTGCCCCCTGGTTGCCAAATGTTGGACAAACATTTAAAACACTCGCAGTATGTATACAGTGCCATCAGAAGGAAGGACCTGTGGCCTCTGATGTACACACATACAAGTTCCATTGGACACACGTTTAACTCGGACACTGTGAAAGTAAAATTCAGGGCCAGTATCAACCAAAGAGCTGGCTGAATTGTGGCTCTCTAATGAAAATGCTATTGACAAACACTTGGACTTGAACCTACCATATACAGACTTAAAAGGAAGATCATCCGAATAATAAAAAAGAATTTATGACCAAACCCTTCCGAACACCACTTTATTAACCCCCCCCATAACCCCTCCCTCCCTCCCTCACTTGTTGTATATTGCCTTTGATTCCTGTATGTCTAATCATTTTCATCAGATGATGACACCTGGTAGGTTGTCGAAAATAAAAAAAAAACTACAATGCCACCAGGTGATATCCACTCTTCAAAAGGTCAATGCTGGCAAAGCTGCTGGCCTGGATGGAGTGCCAGGAAGGGTGCTAAAGGCATGTGTAGCCCAGTTGGCAGGTGTGTTCACCGAGATATTTAATCTCTGACTACAACAAGCAGTTGTTCTAACATGCTTCAAATCTTCTACAATTGTCCCAGTCCCCAAAAAGTGTGCGGTGAAGTGCCTGAACAACTACTGCCAGTTGATGTAACACCCATAATCATGAAGTGTTTCAAGAGACTGTGCTTTCAAATATCAGATCTGTTATTCCTCCAGATCTGAATAAAAACCAGTGTACAAAAGCATAATGACAATAAAAAATAAACTCAGAAAAACATGATACTCAATAAACATTGGGCCATATTACCTTTGATTTTTAATTTAAAAAGCTTTATTAAGGAGAAGAATTATCAATGCTCTGTCCACGGTAACATTTACATTTTTTCCTATAGGAAGATGTATGGTTTTCTCTATAAATTTCATAATTTTGCTCTACGCCAATGCAGAGCGTTTATATTGCATGCTACTCTATCTTTGAATCAATGAGGTAAGGTATAAATACCAGAAAGTTAAATTTATATACCTTCACTATCATCTTGAATGATTCAGTAATATGAAGAGTAACAAAATAGATAAGTGTTTTGAGCATCTATTTTGATTCCTTTCAGTTGTTCCCTTTCAGTGACACCACAGCTATTGGAACCACTACATTGACCAAACTGTAATTACCACTGAAATGGTGTTTCAGAAACATTTGTCTAAAACCTTTTTGTTTTATTTTTTTTTTCTTTTTTGTTTTACGGTTTACTTCTTCATTTCTGTGGTTTCTTTAGTATTACATGATAGGCATGGCTTACAGGTCTACTATACTATATAAGTGGACAGAGCTCTTATTAAAAGTCAGAACTGTGATCAATGCAGCAAAATCATTGGCTCTAAGTTTCTTATTTTTAAGGGGAATTTAAATAAAAATCATTTTTTTGACATTGTCATTTGTTTTGAAACAAGTTTTCTGTTTTGAATTTGTCATCTTAGCTTTATAATGGTGCAGTTGGCTTTTTGATATTCCTGAGGGATGTGAGAGGACGTGTCTGCTAACTTTTGTGGTCAAAAATGGGACCTAAGCTGTTTGACGCAGCAGTGGTAACCACTGTGCCTCCCTGCCTCAAATAATAAAACATTTTCATGGAACGGTAATAGCAATCAACATACAACAAATGGCCACAAACCTGTGTAGCGTGCGGCTGTGGCCCTTGCCCAGCCGGGACACCTCCACGCAGGGAGGACAAGGGGAGCAAGCGCTACCTCCCCTGGCACGCTAGATGGCAACACTCCTGGATTGCAGTGGTGCCTCGGACACCCGCAGGGCTTCATGGGAGTTGAAGTGGGGTTTAGTCCTGTTGGGATCCGCAGGTGCCGCCAGGGGGTGCTGCAGCAGGAGTTGCTGAGCCCTTATGGGCAGTTCTTTCGCCACACCCAGAAGTGCTGCCAGAAATGACCAATCAAGCACCTGGAGCACTTCCTGGTGCCTTATAAATGGAGCCAGCAGTCACTTCTCGGAGAGCTAGAGTCGGGAGGAGGAGTGAAGGGGAGAAGGAAAAGAGTGAACAAAGAGACTTGTATTGTGCTGTGCTTGTGTTATACTTGTGGGGAATGGGGAAGATGTTTCCCACAAGGGAAAAAAGAAAATAAAATTCAGAGTGTGCCTTGAACTTGTGTCCCACGCTTGTCTTTGTCAGGTTAAGCTGGCTGTGCCAGCCTGGTGGGCCACATTTGCAATAACTAAAAAAAAATAATATACATCATTGTGCTCATAGAGTTGCAGTCTTCAGGACTCTGGTTGAGTGTGCCACAAAACAACTAAAGCAAACCGATATTGGAGTCCTGGCGGCCACATGCCGAATTCATATAAGGGACAAATCCATACACAATTAGCCACATGCTATGGTGCCAATTTAAAACAAACCTCAACCCTATGAAAAAAAAAATATAAACAAAAGATTTATTACTATTTATAAGGCATTTATATCTTTTTGATGGAAAAAAGTGCAAAGTAAATGCATAGATAAATCAGACACAGTTGGTAGTCTTTCTGATCTATTTGAGCAGGTGCTTTGAAAGTTTCCTCCCATAACAAAAAAAAATTATCAGAGTTATGTATACAGGGAGCTGTGCCTGTCACTACCTCATTTGTGCTACATACTGTAAGAGCATAAAATGTTTAATCCAGCAGCAAAAATATAATGACCAATGAATCTGCACTTTTATAATATTCTCATTATGGTCATAATTTACCCATCCATCCATCCATCCATCCTCTTCCGCTTATCCGAGATCGGGTCGCAGGGGCAGCAGCTTGAGCAGAGATGCCCAGACTTCCCTCTCCCCGGCCACTTCTTCTAGCTCTTCCGGGGGAATCCGAGGCATTCCCAGGCCAGCCGGGACATAGTCCCTCCAGCGTGTCCTGGGTCTTCCCTGGGGCCTCCTCCCAGTTAGATGTGCCTGGAACACCTCACCAGGGAGGCGTCTAGGAGGCATTCTGATCAGATGCCCGAGCCACCTCATCTGACTCCTCTCGAAGCGGAGGAGCAGCAGCTGTACTCTGAGCCCCTCCCGGATGACTGAGCTTCTCACCCTATCTTTAAGGGAAAGCCCAGACACCCTGTGGAGGAAACATTTCAGCTGCCTGTATTCGTGATCTGGTTCTTTCGGTCACTACCCATAGCTCATGACCATAGGTGAGGGTAATGTACCCCTAAAATGAAAATACTGCAAGGTTTTTTTGGGGATTTTTTAAAAAATGCAAGCTGGTACATATTAAGTTGCAATAGTGACATCAAACAGATTGTGCAGCATGGTAAAATGTGAGGTGGAGAACACTTACAGAATGCACTCCTGAAAAACTTTGCATGGCTGATACAGCTCTGTGATTTCATGCTGGCCTCAAAAAACATCATAGGGCACAAGGAAAAAAGTGTTTGCTAAAGCCTTCCAGACGGTGAATTTTTGGAAAAATATTTGACAAACAAGGTCACCTGCCAACAAAGCATGTTCATGGCGAAAAACGCTTTGGCAAATTTTGCTGATCAAAACTATTTGCAACACACCCTGCCAGCAGCCACTAAATAGCCATGCACATTTAAAAGCATGGAGGAATAGAGAACATTTATAAACAAAACCACAAGAAATCAAATTAATAACATATCCAAACAAAGTGTGATAATCAGAAATTATTAATGTGTTCTTAAAATGTTCTGGTGCCAATAAATGTGTGTTTGAATGAGATATGCTGTTATTCTGTTCAAGTTTGGCTACTTCATTGCACTTAAATTTGTTTAAAATGATTATTAGAACATTAAAACAATCTAGACAAGAACAAGCCTTTCAGCCCAACAAAGCTCACCAGTCCTATCCACTTAATTCTTGTAAAATAACATCAAGTCTTCCATGCTACTTGGTAGCTTATTCCGTTTGTCTGTGGTTCTCTATATGAAGAACAACTTCCTAATATTGGTGTGAAATTTACCCTTAACTTGTTTCCAACTGGTGTCCCCATGTTCTTGATGAACTCATTTTAAACTAACAGTATTGATCTACTGTAATAATTCCCACCATAATTTTAAACACTTCAATCATGTCTCCTCTTAATATTGTTTTGCTTAAAATGAAATGACTCATCTCTTTTAATTATTATTATTACTATTAGCAACCATAATTCTGTAAAAAAAATAAATAAAAAATGATGGATGTATGATTTGAAGGACAAACTGCACTATTAATAGATTTTTAAATATGAACATCCAAAAAGCAATAATTTCAAAGCTGCATTTTGCTTTCAAAAAGAAAAAAGGCAGTAAGGAGCAATGTGAAATATGTTCATGTTATATTAGTCTAATTATGAAATCCATCAATTTCCTTAACTTACAGTTTCCAATACAGGGAAACAGTTGGCACAAAGCAAAAACCTACACAAGGTAGGACACCAGTCTACTATATGGCACACTCATGAACAAAAAAAACAGTTTAACTTAATGGGATGTTCAGGCATTTTCGAGATCCTGCAGAAAACCCCAGAGCTGTGAGGTAGCATTAGTAGCCACAGCACCTCCACAGCACTCACTATTGTGACAAAATGGATTATGAATTGGAATTGGATTATTCTGATTAGTAAAATTAAATAACATTAACAGGACCTACTGAGTAATGTAGTAGGTAACATATATTCAAAAAACTTTTAGTGGAATTTACTTGTAGATGAAATGTCCAAAATAATTTTTGTTATGTACAATACATACATAATAAGCATTGTAATTTAACCTATTTGCAGTCTTAATTGTTTTTAAAAACTTAATTAAACTTAAAACACTAATGTCATCCAGAAGCTTCCATGACTGAACTTAGGGTTGTTTTGTTTTTGGAACTTTTTTACTGCTTAGGTTATGCACTATTCTACTTATTGATGTGGCAGTTTACAGTGGCAAGCATTTATTATCGTTTGATAGGGCAAGACAAGATGAACTGGAAAAACAAAAAAGGTCCTCTAATGAAACATTGCCTTATCAAGCAAAAGCAGCACTGTGATTGTCAGGACAGTTTAGAGGAAAAGAGCCAGGAAGAAATTTATCTCAGCGGGGTGCACTGTGCAGCAGGTGACACAGCTTATCTCTGACAAAAGTGTCCTCTCCTCAAGCAGTGACCTTGAGATTTAATTCGCTTGATCAATATTTACTGGGGCATAAAATGGGGGGCAGAGGAGGAGGGAGTTAGTGGATGAGTATGGTTTTAAAAGGAATTGTACCTTCTCTATCAGGGAAAATATTTTCCCCCTTAGCTACAAAGAAACGCTGCCCCTCCATTTTCACATGAACATAGCGATATTAACTTTAACACTCTGCATCTCACACCTCTTCATTAGATTAAGCACTTGCTCTGATTTGCTGAAAATGAATTCAATTTACATATTGAAAATGTAATTTAAAAAAGAGTTGAAAAAACAATAACAATGATACACTTTTCATGCCCTACTGTTCATAAGAAAAGGTATAATCAAGTATGTGTTCAAAGAAAGCATCTAGATTTTATAACCTGGTAGGTATTTCTTTTTAAAGGACTCAAGTTAAAATTACTACTATTCTATTATTTTTCATCAATAATGCAATTAAATTTCATTGATGGACAGAGTGAGCAAAGGCAGTCCATTCAATGAATCAGTTGCATAAACCATTTTTTTTAAATTACTATGAACATATTTATATTTTTAAATATATTCTTAGAGAATATATTTTGATGAAGTTTTTATAAGTTTATGAAATACTTATGGGTGACATGTTAGTACACTTTGAACCGCATTCAAGTGGTCACTATTGCACCTTCTTTGTGAAGTTTGCTTTTTACTTTCTCGTATATGAAGTATAGGCAAAAGTATTATAATTGTCCAAAAATGTGACGTCGAGATTGTAATGAATTTCGACGTTTTAGACCTCCCTGACTTTCTCGTATGCAAAGTACAGGGAAAGTATTGGAATCCTCCAAAAATTCCATTGATGAAATTTAGACCTTCCTGATTCCGAAAATACCATTTTTGGAATTATGTGTGTGTGTGTAAACACGATAACTTGAGTATGCGTTCACTTAGGTCATACAAGTATTAGGTACAAAATGTAGATTTCTTTCAACTTTTGAGCTATTTCAGCTAACCAGAAGTGATACTTTACATTTTATTCATGCATAATAATTGTTCAATATATTATTAATTTGATTTAATTTGTTGTTGATGGTTATTTAATGTACATAATATAAAAATATAATCATTGTCTTGCGGTTTACACCTCAAATATCCATCCCCATATCTGAGTATAGGAGAGAGTCTAGGGGAGACCACTCCTGATTTCTTTTCCTTGGATTGCCCCAGGGACTTTGGTTTACTGCATGAAATTTAAAAGTTTGAGTTCCTAATAAATGATACACCAAATTTAGCACAGTGTTTGTAAATTTATTTTAGCAACAGATAAACATCTAATCTGGGGTAAGTTCCTTCCATGCTGCATATGCAGTTTCACCTCAGTATGATCATGTCAAGAAAATAGTAAAGAAAAATATTTTTTAATATACACATTTTTGCTATTTGTACCTGTTGAATTAAAAACACATATACCTATTTATTTTCTAAATGCATTTTTTGATTAAAGGAAACTAGAAACAAGCCCTAGACAGGATAGCAAGTCCATCGCACAACACATGTTCTTCTAAAAGGCTAAGTTAGAGTTCACAAAAAAACCCACGGGCAAGAATTAGCATGTGGAAGAAAACTGGAATACCCCAAGAAAACACCTGTGAACATACAGAGATAACTGAGCAATGAGCTGTATGGGGTTATCAGCTTCTCTCCCCACAGACTAAACTGTGATCACATATGTCACAGTGCTCTGTATCTCTTCAGCTGCATGGATACTGACCAACTCAAGATACTTTTGAACTGTATAAAGCATGTTCATATAATAGATGAATATTTGAAACCTTAATTGTACTTATCCATCCATCCATCCATCCATTATCCAACCCTCTATATCCTAACTACAGGGTCACGGGGGTCCATATATAACAATTAAATAAGTTTTGGCCATTCAAGACTTTAATTTCACAAATGACTGGTGCCTTGTCTGAGGCAGATTCCCATCTTGTGTACAGACCTGCTTGGCATAGACTGCAGACCCCATGAGCTTTAATTATATTAAGAAGGTTTGAAAATGTAATAATTTGTTGTTACTTTTTCTTTTTCTACTATGTTTCAACAGCATATTTTATTCCAGACAAAATTGTAACATTCTAATCCACAAAATTCAACTGGTGCTAACACTTAAGCCAAATACATCTTCTGTGATTTTCAGATCTTACCAGTTTCAACCCATCTTGTGGATTCTTTATTGCCAGGAACATTATGGCAGTGCATGCACAGCTCCTTTAGCCAGTGAATCATTGGGATTCCCAAGACAATACTGTACAATTTGAATACAATGATTGCTATTCATTTTCTTTGATCATTTTGGTTACCCTGGATAGAAGGTACCATGACCTTATGCAAATTTCAATTCACAGTTCAAATCAGTAATTATAACATAACTCACATAATACTTTATAATGCTGCTACTTTTTTGTTTGATCATTCTTTTATACACACAGACTGTAAATATTGCTATAATTGCAGATAAAATGAGTTTTTTCTTTTTGATCGAGGTTCACATTTTACTATATTTCAGTCAGTACTACAAATTCCATTATAAAAAGATCATAGGAACATTCAGAAAAAAAATATTGTAAGTATTGTGTTTAAAATGGAGGTCTCAGTTTGTCAGACTTGTGGACGAAGACTTCAGACCAGACAGCAGGTGTGGTTATAAAGCAGCTTTATTTTGCAGAGTCACAGTGAGAAGAGTTTCAGAAAAGCAGACAATCAATAATACATGACAGCGTCAGGGTTCTTCTGAACCCCGTCTGTTGGGTGGGGCAAGTTTTTAAACCCCTAGAATGCGTGATTTAATATCATTATGAAATGTAACAGTTGACACTTTTATTATACACAATCCTTGAGCCCCTTCAACGCCCCTTATGCAATTTGATTTCTTGGTCCCTTTTGTTATGGCGTTCAAATGTAACCTAAGGGAAAACGTGATAAGGCAGACTCATGTGTGGAATGCTTAGACCTTGAGTCCTTTGCACAAATATTTTTCTGTTTGCTAAAACAAAGCATGCTTTTACATGGTTTCGTAAAGCTTACTTCTCAGACATGAATTAGTACAAGGGAATGAAGAGAACATTCGTCTTCCACATTCCCCCCTTTTTAGCAAACAAAAAATATTTGACCGGGGAGGGTTGAGTGGGAAAAGGTAGGAGAGGGGGATGGAGTGGAGTGGGCGGAGGAGTGTGGGGTGGCTGTGCTGATCTGAAGCATTTTTTCTTCGTGTAAAAAGTAAGCCTTTTCCATAGGGGCAATAAAATACTTGGATACAGTGTATCTTATCAAGGGAACAATACAGCAAGCTACAAGCAGGAGAACGATAAAAACAACTGTAAGAGAGATGAAAACTGACTTAAGCCCTTGACCCCAGGATCCAAAAGTGGACATAAACCATTTATCCCAAGGATTAGAAATGCCAGAATTAGTAGCTAGTTCATTAGAGAGAGCAGTCAAATCAGCTAAAGCACGGGTGATTGATCCATCGGGAGCTGTATTATTAGGGATATACGTACAGCATGCATCACCAAACATAGCACAAACGCCTCCTTTCTCAGCCAGGAGCATATCTAAAGCCAATCGATTTTGCCAAGTCATGAGGGATGTTTTATCAAGTCGCTCATGGATACCTTCAACAGCTTCTTTAGTAAAATTTAAGAATCGTTGTTGCTTGTAATAGAGGTAATTAATCCAATCTACATTTTTGTTTATAGTAACCTGAAGAAAAATAGACTCACATCCGGCAGCAACTTGGTCCCTTGCCTTGAACTTATCAGGGACTCCACGAGGGACTTCAATGGAATCAAAATACACCCCAGGCCCATGTATGGAAAACTGGGAAGGGTCCACAGAACGGGGTCGACAATGTTGGCCAGAATTGGTCGACAGACGGGAGGCAGTTAAAGGGAGAAGTCGGAAAGGCATAACAAGTTGTATTAAAGCACAAGTGCCAGTCTAGTATCTATCTATCTATCTATCTATCTATCTATCTATCTATCTATCTATCTATCTATCTATCTATCTATCTATCTAGTAAGGCAGAAGGATTTCAAGCAATTTAGACCTACGGCACATCCACCAAATATCAGCTCGTGGAGTATTCTGAGTAATCAGAAAAGTTAATAATGTGGAAGCTAAAGAGGAGGAATTAACTGGAAAAGTTTGGAAACAGAATGAGGACGGGATATTACCAACATTTGTGCCACGGGAGGAAGTGAGATTTCTATAAAAACAGGTATAATTACCTTCATGAGGCTGGAACATCGGGGGAGTCATATGAAGAGTAGGGGGTAAGAGAAAGAAAAGTGTAATGCAATTAGAGTCGGTTGGAATACAGGAAGAGATAAAAAGGGCAAGTAAGCAAGGAAGGCCAGTAGGATCAGATATGTTAGAAAGGGGAAAATGGACAGTGGCCAAATGTGGCCTAGCAGTAGCACATGCATAACAATCAGATTGATTTACTTGTCTAGCCGAATATAATACCCATTGCAGCCAACGGTTCTGATCCCCATACCCAGTTTCAATCGAGAAAGTGAAAGAAAAGGTGGAAATATTCATGACCTTGACAGGGGGCAGGTCTGGACCAGAGGTAGGGGAGATGGGTGCGTGTGTAGGGAAATGGGAGGTGTTAGTAACAGGGTTCTCAACCTTAATTTGAAATCTCCCTAGAGGATCTATTCCAGATACATATGCCCCTAAAATATAGGTTCCTGAATCATGTAAAGAGGGGCTCTTCAGAGTAATGATCAAAGGGTTACAATGGTATTCGGCACATTAATGAGGGGCATGTCCTTTTATAATAGAAAACCGGTATTTCAGACAATACTTCTGGGCCTTATAGGGTTGATAACCCCAGTCATCAGTTCAAGTATTAGCAAAAACCCATTCCCACTTGTCACAGTTACTTCCGAATCCAGAGTTTGTAACAGTTACACACACATATTTGTCAGACCAGGTCCACTGGACTTGTCGATCAGTCCCACAGTCAATAATAGAACAGAAATCAACCTGAACTGATGTGGTGATTCTGAAAGGAAAAGTCAAGGTGACCAGGGCAGTCAACAAGGAGAAGGAAAGACATAGTAGTACTACAATCAAGGGTGCCATCTTTTGCAATGTGAGATGTGAATCCAAGCAGGCAGTCCCTCAACTTTAACAGTGTGTGGTGTCGACAGCAAAACTTGGAACGGTCCTCTCCCCCGAGGGTGATGCCAATGTTTCCTTCGAGTATCTCTCACCAAAATCCAGGTTCCTAACGGAATCGGGGAGTCCTTTGATGGAGGACTAGTCCTCCAGGCCTGATTCACCTGCTCGTGGACTTAGTTCAGAGAAGCTTGGAGACCTGTAAGATTGGAAAGAAGATCATTGTCCACAGTATGCAGTGTAACATTACCTATGACCATGCTGAGTGGCATGGGCCGTCCGGTCAGAATTTTGAATGGCGACAGCCCTAACTGCCGATGTGTTCTTCCCCTTAATCCCATCAAGGCCAGAGGGCTGTTCCACGAAGCGAGCTTATAAAATCGAGGATTATTTGTAATAGCCTCGCTTGAGTTAGCCTAACAGTTCACTTCAGGCTCATTGAGTTCCACGAACAAAATTCAGGTGTATTTAATCTCCGCTAATTCAAGCCAAGCTTGATAAGCGAGGCTCGTGCGCGTCAGCGCGATATAAAAGGCAGCCTTGTTAATCGATGCTGGATAAGTAAGAATGGAAACTAAGGAAAGAGCTGTGTTTTTTTCGCAGGCAGAGCAAGAATTATTATTACAAGCCTATGAGGACTACAAAGCTATAATAACTAGAAAGGGGAACACGAGCTGTATTATCAAAGCTCGTGAGGCTGCATGGCAGAAAATAGCTGACAAGTTAAATGCATAAGAACATGATTTTAGTAACTTTTGTGTTAAGGATGTCAAACTATTTAACAACTAAATGAGAACAGTTTCAAGCCTTCAAAATGTATAGTCATTAAAATTTCCTTTTACATATGCATTTTGTTACCAGTTGTAAGGTACTTTAAGGTTATTTTAACACATTGATAAACAGGACAGCATGTTAATTATATGGGTTCATCTTGGATAAAAAGTGATATATAATTGTAATTATTAATATAATTATTAATAATGTAAACTGAAGCTTGAAATTAAAAAAATTGGAGAGAGATGTAAGTGGTTAACATCACTTTATTGTCTACATTTAGTGTTCACTGTTGTAAATGCTTCCCCCTTCCCCCAACAGGATATGAAAGATTAAATAAAAATGAAGAAATGTCTCTTAATTGTTCTTTGTTGGGGAAAAAAAAATAAATAAATGAAATTTGCAACAGAATCAACCAAAATATGTGTTTGCGTACACATCTCTCACAGCTCTACCGTCCATGTGGTCTTCCACTGCTAGGCCCTCTTCCCATTGCTCATCCGGCGTCATTATTGGCATACGCTCCTGCTGCAGTATTGCCACATTATGCAAAACTGCACAGGCTACTACAATGTCACACGCTCTGTCTGGTGTAACTCTGAGATGCCGCAGGCAGTTAAACCTGGATTTTAACTGTCCACATGTCATTTCAATGCGTGCCCTTGTCTTACAATGGGCATGGTTGAAATGTCTTTCTGCTTGTGTTGCAGGATCTGTATATGGTGTGAGAAGAAACGGTAGACATGGGTATCCTCTGTCACCAAGCAGCACACCAGGAAAAATTCCTATAATGGAAAGTAGACACATTAGACTGTAGTATAATAAACTATAGTATATTTGTGAATTTTAGTTGACTTGCCTTGTCTGAGGCTTTGAGCCAGTGAAGACTCGCGAAAAATTCTGGAATCATGTACTGATCCTGGCCATTTTGCCACAATGTTTGAAATTAGATGTTCAGCAGTGCATACCATCTGAAACATTTTAGGAAATGGTAATGACATACATTGCTAATGTTGGACGACTACACTTTCACCTCTTGTATATAAATGTGAGATATTATCAGTACTTACCTGTACATTAATACTGTGATATGATTTGCGGTTTATGTAATCAGGCTCTGTTGGACCTGCTGGAGCCTTTATCCTCACGTGTGTACAGTCAATGGCTCCAATGACGTTAGGAAAGCCTGACAAATTAAATTCAGTTACTTATCAGGTAATGATTTATGTGCTGTAAATGAGTAGATGTTTAAAGATTAAGCACCATTAATTCCAAAGAAAGTTTCCTTAATGGCAAGAATTCCTCGGCGGCCAGGAAAGGTAATGAATATATTTAAAAAGGACTTTAATGCAACGCAAACCTTCCTGATTTCACGGCACACTGTAGCTTTGCTTAAATGTTCAGCAGCTCCCACACTGTACAGAAATGAACCACTGGCAAAATAACACAAAGCAATACACAAAGACTGTGCAACCGTAAGGGCTTTAGAGCGACGTGTGTTTTTAGAAATGTAAGGTTCCAATAACTGACACAAATATGCAATACTGTGTCTACTAAATCTATAGCGCTCGTATAAATAATCATCCGCAAAATGCAACGGATCTATCCTGGGCCGAAATAATTGTGGAACCTGTTGCCTTAAAGCTCTACGAATGAGCCTCGCTCCCTCATCAACTGGATTATGAATAAATGGGCACGCCATGGTTATTCATGTAAAAGCCTTCAATGCACTCCTTGTCATTTTATACTTTCTAAGTAATTAGAATCGCTTGCATGTAATCTGTAATAATTTTATATTGGAGGGTCGATGTGTGCGAAAGAGGGAGAGAACAGCAGCAGAATAATCCCAGCCCCGCAGAATGTCGTGCTGTGACATCACATGGCTTGTCCAATCATATTCATCAAGCTAAGCTAAGCTTCACAACTAACCTGCCATGGAGCAGGCTTGTCCAAGAGCATATGTTGACATAGTAATTAAGCGGAGCTTTAGGTTAGCCTCGTTCGTGGAACCGAATTTGGAGAAATTAAGCCGGGATTATCAAAATCAGCCTGGATTTTGAGGTTAGCTCGCTTCGTGGAACAGCCCTCAGGGGTAGAGCATGAGGCCAAGTTAAATTTGTTTGCTCACAGATTTTAGCCAATTTAGATTGCAAGGTACCATTGCATCGTTCCACAATACCTCCACTCTGGGGGTGGTATTTGCAATAATGGTTAATTAATTTATAACGGAATTTACAAAGTGTGTTCCATTATCAGTTTGTAATTTCTGCGGTATGCCCCATCTAGGAATAATTTCTTTAATCAAAGCTTTGGCTACAGTTTTAGCATCATTGTGTTTAGAAGGGAAAGCTTCTACCCATCGGGAGAACACATCAACAATTACAAGACAATAACGGTAACCTTTAGACGGAGTTAGTTCAATGAAATCCATTTGGAGGTGTTCAAACGGACCCATTGGATTAGGTGTAACGGCGGGACTTATCTGGGTGCCCTTTCCTACATTAAACTTTTGACATAATGCACAGCACCTGCAGAACTGCTCTGCATATGTAGAGAAACCTACAGCTTCCCAATGTTTTTCAAAATCTTGAACCATGGCGTCTTTTCCAGCATGGTCTAGGCCATGTGCAATTTTTGCCATACCTGGAAAAGAAGCTTTAGGAAGGAAAGGTTTGTTAGTTTGCATATGGGTCCAGACTCCATCAGAGAGGGACCCTTCTTTAGATCATTTTCTCTTCTCTGTGTCCGTGGCTGCACTCTGTAAAGAAATAATTTGATTATCAGTGTCCTGGTCATTTCTCTGTTGGAATAAAGAGATTGGTGTGTTATTATACGCAGCCCGTTTAGCAAAATGATCAGCTAATTTGTTTCCTTTGCTGACAGGATCCTGTTTTCCTGTGTGAGCTTGACATTTAACGATCGCTAGCTTTGATGGTTTAGTTATAGCTTCTAAGAGGGATTCTATTAGTTTTTGATGCTGAATGGGCTTGCCAGTACTGGTCTTGAATCCCCTGAGTTTCCATAATACCCCATGATCATGGCAGACTCCAAAAGCATATCTAGAATCAGTATAGCTAGTTACAGTTTTTCCCTCTGACAACTGACAAGCTCGTGTGAGAGCTATCAGCTCAGCTGCCTGCGCGCTTAAACTTGAAGAAATTTGGTTTGCTTCCAGCAGGTGGTCACCTTTGACCACTGCATAGCTGGTTGAAGGTGTTCCATTTTCCAATCGTAAAGAACATCAATCCACAAAAATTATCTCTCCTGTTCCTAAGGGTGTTTCCTGTAGGTCTGGTCTGGGTTTTATAACCTTAGTTATTTCATCATGACAGTTGTGGGGCTCCCTGTCCTCTTCAGTTGGGAGGAGTGTAGCTGGATTTAAGGTCGAGCACCTTTCTATGGTAACGTTTGACAACGTACAGAGTACATTTTGATAGTGTATTGCCCTAGCAGTAGTGAGATGTGAGGTTTTTGCCTGTACTAAAATGGAGTGTACGGCGTGAGGCACTTTTACCACTAGGGGGCTCATGAGCACTATATCTGTACTGGCTAGCACGGCCTCTGTTGTGGCTGCTACAGCTCTGAGACAGGTTGGAAGTCCCGCGGCCACTGGATCCAATGTTTTCCAAAAATAGGCTAAAATAGGCTAAGCCTTTGTTTTTCTCCATGGAGTTGTGTAAGAACTGCATTCATATATCCCCCCTTTTCGTCCACAAACAGAGTGAATGGACGAGATAGTCAGCAGTCCCAACGCAGGCGCAAACAGTAGTGCACATTTTTTTTTTTAAGTCACATAGAGCCTTCTCAGCTTGATCATTCCATGCCACCTGACCAGAAAGGGGGAGATCAGGAGTGTTCGCTAAAGTTTGCAAAGGCTGTGCTCTTTCAGTGAAGTTTGAAATCCATTGCCGGCAGTATCCTAGAATGCCTAATACAGACATAACCTGTTGCTTTGTAACAGGTCTAGGAAGATTTTGAATGGTGTTTATATGGTCGCTAGAGAGAGCTCTTGTTCTGCAAGAAATGTCATGACCTAAATATTTCACAGTTGTTTGAACTAACTGCAGTTTTGTTTTAGAAACTGTATGGCCATTTTCTGCTAAAAATAATAACAATTTCTGAGAATCATGTGCACAATCTTCTTCCGTAGTACTACACATTATATCATCTACATACTGTATCAATACACTGTCTTTATTTGGCCAAAAGCCCTCTAAATTTTGAGCAAGAGCTTGTCCAATACACAAGGGCTTCAGTATATCCCTGAGGCATAACGGTCCATGTCCCATGGCGGTTTTGGAAAGTAAAGGCAAACCAGAATTGAGAGTCAGGGTGCACAGGAATAGAAAAGAAAGCATTAGCAAGGTCAATAACAGAGAAATAACGGGCGGACGGGGGTATCGTAGAAAGAATAGTGGAAGGATTAGGAACAATAGGTGCCCTAGGAAAAACTGCAGAATTAACTTGTCGAAGATCTTCAACAAAACGCCATGAACCGTCAGCCTTTTTACAGGTAAAATGGGGGAGTTGACTGGAGAGTATTTAATTAGAATGATTTCTCCACGTTTCACAAGATCGGAATGTACGACGGAGATGCCAGCCTCTGCTTCTGGAGACAGAGGATACTGGGTGCGATGCGGGCGGAAGGAGGATTTTGGGTAAATCACCAGTGGCTCACAGTATGCTATCCTTCCATAATTATTTTTCCCCTGGGACCACAGTGCATCGGGAAGTGAGGAAAGCCAAGAGGGATATAAAGTCTGTAATGAAAATGTTGAGAGGGTGGGATGGCATAATGAACGGATAACTGGAAGGTCATCCCGAAGTAAAACCTTAGTTATCAAATGATCTGAAGTATCAAAAATACCCGGAGTAACGTGTAGCCAGTCCTTCCTATCGAGACATTGTCCCATACATTCCCCAATTTCGACCCAGTGAACGGTGCTAGATTTGGCTAAAGAAACATGGGGAACCGAACCTCCTAAATAGAAAACGCTTTGTGAATATGTGAGGTGAACTGACGGAGCGGCTTTGGTGGATGAGAAAAAAATGCAAAGGATATGGAGGGTCTCTGGGCTAGTAGCTGAAGAGAGAAAAGATTCTAACCAAGTTGTGTCCACTTCAGCAGGGAAGTACTGGGCAGTACAATGGAGGGTGTTGAGGACTTGCAAGTGGGGAAAAAGACATGAAGGAAAAGAGTGTAGGGCTTTAAGGAGAATGGTGTGTGAGGAGATGTTTAGGGTAAAAGAGGGCTTAGTGTGGGGGGAGGTTTGGCACAGGAGTTTAGAAATAGAACAGTAAAACCCTTGTTCGGTTAGAGAAATAGAGAGGGTGAGCTTAGTCATCAGATCCCTTCCTAACAGATTAACAGAGCAGAGCTGATTTAACAAAAACCCTTGCATCGAAGTGGAATCACTGGAATAAAGCTGAACCCGAATAGGTTTAGACACCAGCAAAACATGAGGTTGTCCAGAAGCAGTAAGCACAGTCACTGTATCTTTCGAGGCAGACTAGAAAAGCAGTTTCAGTGCCATTCACCAGCAAAGTCAATAAAGGATCTGTGTCCGCATGGCGAGTGAGCAAAGGTCAACTAAAGAGAATGGCTGGGGGTCCCTGCGAATTCCTAGGACCAAAAAATATCCTCAGGTTCAGGTAAGGGAGGCAGGGGAGGAAGCTGATGTGGGCAATTGCGGTGGAAGTGTCCCGTCTCACTGCACCCGTAACAGGCATAAGATGTAGGTGCTTGATCTGAGGGGAGAGGCGGCTGAGCAGATGAAGAATTCAGATTAGGAGGCAAAAATCCACGACCTCTCCCTCGGCCTCGCCTCTGTCTTCGGAAAAATCCACATCCTCCACGTCCCCGGCCCCTGCCTGAGGCGGCTCCCCCTGCATAATAATTCATTTGTGCCGCAATTAACTTGGTCTGAGTATCTGACTCTTTTTGTTTAGTCTGTCATTCAGCATGCTCCGCGTGCCTTTTTACTTCATCAAAAGTGCCATTTTCCCATCCAATACAGGACGTGCATACCTTATTTTGGATATCACTTCTGAGTCCTGACACAAAAGGAGGAACTGCTGCCTTGACACGGTCGTCTGGGCTGTCTAAACCAGAATGGTTTGTCATCAAGTCCTGAATGCGGTGTGCCTATTCATCTACCGTCTCATCTTTCTTTTGTTTGGCAGCTGAAATAAGGGACCAGTCAGTGCCCTTTTTATATTTTGCGGCTATTGCAGTTTTCACGTGTTGCTGCACCTGTTCCACAAACTTCAACCCACTGATTACCTTAGGATCAGGCAATTCGGACACTACGTCTTTCAGCTCTTGAATATCCCAGTTAAGATGTATCATTACAGTAGTGGTGTTATCATTTCCTGGGGGTTGTGTGGGATCGTATCGGGGGTTAGGGACCTCAATTACAGGGCATGAAAATGTGGGTGCTAAAGGTTTTGGGGACTTAAACGGGGTAAAGTTTTCAGGGGACTTATCTCGGAGGGTCTTGCTTCTAGTACGTTGTGAAATGGAGGGCTTTTTGTGTGAGTTAGAAGAGCCTCCCATAGCCCCTAACAAGTGGCCGTCAGTCTCATCATCCGGATCCGTAAGTGAGGAGGGGTCGTACTGATATTGTTCATCAAAGAAATCATCAGTAACTGGGGCATTGGTAACCACAGGAGCCGTTGAGGCAAGGAGTGAATGTGGCGGTGGAAGGGGTTGTAGGTAAAGTGTTGGGGAAAAGAGCACAGGATATAAAGGGTCTTTTTTATCACTCCTCTTCCTCCTTCCTTCAGACTGGGTCCCGAATCAGCCTGCACTTTCTGTAAAGCTATAAGCAGCTCTTCCTTTTCCTTTCTAGTCTTAACTTCGGCAGCTAAAAGCTCATTCCGTTTCTGTGCTGCTTCCAACTTACGGTCATTAATGACCAATTCCCATCTGTCATACATATCCATCCAATAAGGACCTCCATTACAACAACCCTGTGTATTTCTGCACAGTATTTTTCTAATTTCCTGTATCTCACTCATATCTCTGGTTCCTTCCACTGGCCATCTACCTCCACTGTCCTTATTCCACTTTCTACATGCCTTTTTTTTTTTAAATCTAATCCTGTCTTCTTTTCAATGAGCTTTCTAGGGGACCCGACTTTCGATCCCGACGGCACACTAGGAGCCTGGTGAATCCCCGAAAATAATCCTTCCAACATTAGATTTTTAGGACCCTGGGGGGACTGTTTGACTGGCTTGCTGATTGTTTTTTTCCATAGTGAGCGGCAGGATCTCAGCAAAAAGCGACTCAGCCCTTGATAAACCCCGTTCCACCCGCCGTCCGCTCCTATCCCCGGATTACAGCTTCAGGTAACTTCGTGTCCGTTTATTCGCATCAGCAGAATCCTACATCAATATGCCCCGTGGAGTCCGGGATATGGAGGTTTTAACCTCGATCCCTTCATCAGACGTTTTGTATGCGTCAATCTGCCAGGGTATTGTCTCCGTCACCTTAGCAACCCGTTGTAACAAGAGTATGACTAGACAGCGGATGAAAAACTCGACCTCCCGTTTATTTAGACACACATTCTCTAAATACGCCCTTTCACCCCCATTCCTCTAATTTTTATAGGAGCGTGCCACTCGCCCCTTTCTATACCGCTTCACAAGGGGTGACTAGCTAACATTCACACTGTGCCGTATTCCGTAGGGTCTCAAAAGCCACTTTCTGTGAGTCCCTAGAACCCTCTTATGGGTTTGATACAGTATGCTTTCTTATTCTTTATTTTGCATATGCTTTTTATTTTTTTCTTCTTTCTTTCTATATTCGTATTACTTACGGCACACCAGTCAAACTAACGGGAATCCCCCGATCTACTCACCGTGACTCCGTCCACCTGCCTGGAAATGCCCGTCAAGTCGTGCCTCGTATCGGCTAGGAGGAGGTCAGGGACTCCCCACGCAGGAAACGCCCAAGGCAGGCCAGTCCTAACTTTTACTGAAGCTGGACCCGATCCGGCCGGAATCGGCTCCACCACGGTCCTCTGGACGATCCTGCCCAAGGAGTCGTCTGGCCGTCTCCTGCCCCACGTTTGGGTGCCAAAAACTGTGGACGAAGACTTCAGACCAGACAGCAGGTGTGGTTATAAAGCAGCTTTATTTTGCAGAGTCACAGTGAGAAGAGTTTCAGAAAAGCAGACAATCAATAATACATGACAGTGTCAGGGCTCTTCTGAACCCCGTCTGTTGGGTGGGGCAAGTTTTTATACCCCTAGAATGCGTGATTTAATATCATTATGAAATGTAACAGTTGACTCTTTTATTATACACAGTCCTTGAGCCCCTTCAATGCCCCTTATGCAACTTGATTTCTTGGCCCCTTTTGTTATGGCATTCAAATGTAAGCTAAGGGAAAACGTGATAAGGCAGACTCATGTGAGGAATGCTTAGACATTGAGTTTACTGCGCAAATATTTTTCTCTTTGCTAAAACAAAGCATGCTTTTACATGGTTTCGTAAAGCTTACTTCTCAGACATGGATTAGTACAAGGGAATGAAGAGAACATTCGTCTTCCACAGACTGCACAGAGCTTAAACCACTGGCAATTGCATCACTTTAAAACTTTCTCACCTGGGCAAAACAACTATTAGTGTCAGATTTAAATGTGTACATTTCAGAAACTGCAGACATTTTAAATCAAGCTTTACTTAACATAAAACTGAATGTAAATTGCTAATGTTCAATTGTATCCTTATCTTTATATATAATATGCTACCGTGGCTGTTCATTTGTCTGTCCAGGATTTTAAATCACCTATATCTCAAAAACCGTTTGACCTATTGACCTGAAATTTGGTGACCTCTACTATCCGCTTTCAGGGAGATGATTGATCTCCAAAGTTATTCCTCTTTTTATTTTTATTTTATTTTATTGTAGAATCAACTCTCAGAAGTAGCCAGCAGGGCGGCCATGTGGCACATGCGTACAGGCGCTGTTCTCATCCCTCCCACCTTCGCTGTCACTTCCCCTACCTCTTCATATCTTACTTCATTCTTGAGGCAGATTGAAGACTTAAGTGTCAGCTTAAGTGAAAAATTAAGGAAAATGTACTACGTAATTGCAACACAAACACTGACTTAATCAGTTTTAACATGAAAGATGCAGACGAAAGAAGAGAAGCAGTGGGCTGCTAGGGTGGAGAGAAGAAGAGCTGCTCAGGAAGCAGCAAGCGCATCAACCTACGAGCAAACGAATGCTAAACGTACAGAGAAAGAGTATGACAACTATGAATGCTCAAGTCAAGTGTATTCACTGCACCGTGCAGTGTGCCGTTACTGGTTGTTAAATAACACATAAAGATACACAATTCTTGCAATCTTGATATTGCAAAATGATGTACACTTTAAACAATGACAGTTATACGTTTTACACAGAACAAGTCACCATACAAATAGGCTTTGGCCCTTTGGTTTCTGAGTCTACGTTTGTTTTCCAGTCAAATCTTATAACTAATCCAGTCTAGCACCAGACTTTCATTTATGTTATTTTTTTATTTTGATTTGTCTTCAGTTCAAAGTTATCAAGAAATATTTTAAGAAAAAAATAATAAATAAATAAGCATACAAATAAAAGTACTTTGAAATGTATATAAAGAAAAGAACAATAAATGTGACTGTAAAAAATAAATGTGTCACAGAATATGTTTTACCAAATGCAATAAAAAATACGGCTTGAATATAAAACTGTCACTTTCTTTTGTCAAAGCTGAGAAAGTGGGCTCTGACGAGTGCTGTGTTTTAACTGATGACTCATCAGTACACCAGACTTAAGCCATCAAATTCCACATTTACAGCGGACGCTTCAGATGCAGGCTTCCAATGATGAATTCAGATTTTATAGAATTAAAGTTCTTCTTAAAAATGTTTCTTGCATTAGTAGTCGACATGCACAGTCACAGCTTTGAGATTGTGCATTATGAGCCACAAGATTTCCAAGTCAAGCAAAGCATGTATGTCTACTCTGTGGATGAGCCACAGATCAAAAAACAGTGCTAGCTAGAACCCACCCTTCACAGCTCTGAAAGTGACAGTTTTAAGTGCAAGCCATATTTCATGCTGCTTTGCAAGGAATATTACAAATCTAAATAAACGAATAGATAAGCAGCAAAAATATATTCAGTGACATTTATTTATTTATGCTCATATTGCATGGTCTTTTTCTTTATTTACTGTATTGCCACATTTCACAATACTTTTATTTATTTGCATATGTATTTATTTATTAAATTTTGCCCTAAATATTTCTCCATTCACGGTTGCTTTATTTAATCCTGGACATTTAATTGAAGAATTGTGTCAATTTGGCCTTACATTGCAAAACAATGTTACTTTAAAGTAGTTCTGCTTCATGCAGAACATTGTTAATGATGCTGTTGAAATCATTCTAACAACTAAATTGATAATGAGTCTAGATAATGGTGTTGCTTGGCTGCAACGGGATTATAGTTTATTAACAAATATGGAACTTTCCCAGCTGTGACTGAATAAGAGGTGTTAACCATTAGAGATGAAAATATTTTTGCTGTGTAAAGGGGGTGTTTTTATAATAATAATACCTTATTGCATAGGTTGAATTAGTTCAGTAAACATGTTATTGCTTTGATTTTAGAAGTTTTTTTTATACTTTTTAAAATGCTGTTTAATAATTTTCTTTACTATCAATTAGAATGCAATGACTTTGATCAATAACTAGAAGAAACTCTTAAAATCAATGATTGTGAAAATGGAATGGGGAAGAATATTTTCAGTCTGTAGTGTGTGAGTTCTTAGCAGTAGTAGTATTATCATATGTACAAAATAGAGTGAAATTCATACTTGCCTGTCAGACCAACATGTAACATGTCACCACTCTCTGATTTCACACGAAACGAAAGTATTACAATACATAATGCCAATAGTAATAGGATAATGACTTTTCAAGCTAACTTCAACTTATTCTGAATATACTAGGTGATGGCATTGTAGGAGAACACCATAAAGGAAGTAGTGCTTGCCAAATTAAGTTAGAGTATGAATGGTAAGGCCTAAGAATTATGGTGTTTAGGATAAGTGTCGCTGTACACATTATTTCTTCCCTCTGTTTAACTTTTGGAAAGGTAACATCTGTGGACGCTAGGGTTCGCTGTTGCCCCATTGAACCCACCAGACAGACGTCCAAGACACACTTGTAAACGCACAAGACGATTTTAATAATAATATTCTTCAAATACAGTGTACCAAGCACCGCACACTCCACAATTCATCCAATAATTAATAAACAATAATAATAACAACAATAATCCTCCACTCCCAGCAGCTCCGTCATACACCCTCCCAACTCCGGCTCGGTCTGCTGGGGTTTCCCAAAGTCCTTTTAAAGTCCATGACCCGGAAGTATTCCATCTCCGGGTCAAACGCCTTCTTTAGGTGCCCCGGAAGGACTGTGGGTTTCCGTCCTCGTGACTTCTACGTACTTCCGGGTTAATGTCGTGATACTGTCTTCCTGGTTCTTGGTGATCTCCCCCTGGCGGCCCCCATGGCACCCAACAGGGCTGAAGAACCGGACTCCATGTCCCATGCTGCCCTACTGGAATCCGGGGAACCATTTCTGTCCAGGGGAGCTGCCATCTAGCGTCCCGGGGGATGTAGTGCCCCAAAAAGGCTCTTTCTTCCAGTTGAGGGATGACCTGGCCAGACTGAAACGCCGTCTGTCCATCACACATCCTACAACTATTAATACTGTACCTAATCCTTTGATCACTCTGCATTGGAACAGCATGATAAAGTAAATGTTTTACGTTATAATTCTGTCCCTTACGTTAAAAAAAAGCCCAAAACTTTAAAAAGAGACCTAGTCCTTAAACTCCATTTAATCCTGGGGCCTACATGTTAAACAAGAGGGAAAGTGTTGAAATCTCTTGGCCAAGACACCAAAGTAATAATTCTGTTACAGTAACTGTTTTACTAAGTTAAACATGCAATCCAAAAAACAACTATTGAATTCAAATGACCCAAAATTTAAAGAAATAGAGGCAGACCAAGAATAAAAAAAAATGCATATATGCAAAAATCAAGAAAGAAAACCTCAGATATGGACCAATTAAAAAAAAAAATAAAGATTTACAAACAAAAATGGTCTAGGGACAAACAAACTTATAATAAACAGAAGATCAAACAGCATGAGTGTACTACTTATACAGAAGCAACAACGGTGTCAGAGAGAACCATATCAGAAGATGGCGCAGAGAGTCAGAATTCATGCAGGGCCTGTAATCATGAAGACTATTATTAAATAAATAAAGCTCAGGATGTGTAGCCAGAATTGTTTTCAAAGATCAGAGTGTTAAGTTATAAGCCTAAAAGGTACATAAATCCATAGCAAAGAAGCACAAGGCATAAATTGTAATCAAAGTGCAGGAAAATCGTTGTAACCAGTAATTTCAACAGCATGTCCATCCATTCTTGGATTGACAGGAATGTGTGGCATTGATTCTGAAACCATTGTGTAATTGACATTACAATACCATATTTCTGGAAACTGCCTTACAGCAACAGGATGTTGCATCTTAGTAACCTATATCCATGATAGTGGCATTCATAAAGAAAACAAGGTGGCACAATGGAAGAACATAAATTATTTGTAACAATGTTAAAAACACAAGGACACAAAAACAAAATTAAGGTAACCAATAGAATTCGTGACCTAAGAAACCCTGAAAACCATACTCCAATAATTTATTTGTGGCCAAGGAACTGTTGGGGGAAAAAAAAAAACACAAGCCAGATCTTGGCAATCAGCACTAAAAAACATATACTTAATCCCTCACAGCAGCCGCAGTGTTAAAAGGTTCCATTCAAAAGGGTCCACGGCGGGGTGGGTCACCCTTGGGTCCCAGGCTGCTGGGTTCTGGCCCCAGCCGACTCCGGGGTGAGTGGCTGCGGGCGGGCCTGGGGGCTAGCCGTTGATGTCTCCCGGGACTCTGCCGGCTGCTGGTTGTGGCCCCCTGGGGTGATCCTCTGCGCCTCTCGAGGGGGGGTTGGGGCTTCTCTGGTGACGGTCTCCCTGGGGTCTCCGCGCTCTGGGTGACCACTGGATTTCTGGGCTTGGAACTCCCTCCGTCTTCCGCAAGTTTTTGGGGGCAGGTCTGTGGCCCTTCACACTCACTATTGGACGTTCCTATAGAGAAACCTTACACATACAAGCGTGCGTACGCACACAGGTGCTCACATGGTGCTTTCATAAGTATGACTTGGACATCTTCAGCACATGACCTAAGGCTGTGGTTGGCCCTAAATGCCTTAGTAATAATTACTGTGTGATTGTTAGCAAACATTTTTACTTTTATATATCTTGATGTAGCTGATGCAGCAATGTTTTTGTCTTGTGTTTTTTTTTTCCCCCCTCTCTTTCTGCAGGTCTAGAAGCGGATTCTGGTTCATTTATTGTTTATTCTATACGAAAATCCTCCTTTCCCCCTTTACCTCCATCTCCTCCTTTTTCTCTTCTTTTTCTTTCATTTTTGTCTCCGTGTCCGGTTCGAATCTTAAAAACATCTGAAAATATTTCTAATAAAGTTTTGGTATCAGGCGTGACGTCAGCAGAAGCTGTAACGCTCCACCTGAGAGAAAAACTGTAAGGCTAGTCGCCAGCATTCAGACATCAATTCTGATTGCTTCACAGCCGAACAGGACACGGTAAAAAAAAAAAAAAAGGTTCCATTCACTAGGGCTTAACATTCAGAAAACAAGGAAATGTAACAAGTCAAACTAATAAAAACAGAAGACAAAAACTACAAAATGACAAATAAATAACTGTCTTGTAACACTTTAAGTTTAGTCTAGTATGCATACAAGATTAGTCTTGTTAACAGGTGTAAACAGATATAAAGGTGTCCTTTAAAGAATGAATTTTCTGCCCCCTTAAAACATATACTGTGAAGGTTCTCCACTAAATTTGGTAGTTGTGTGGATGTTTGAATAGAGAGTGGGAGCTGGCAAGACTGAAGTTGTAAGAAGTTGGCACAACGTGAGGAACTGTGTTGGCGTTATGATTGAGTGCCCAAAAGACATATGAATTAGAAATTAAAAAAAAGCAAAATTGACAAAAACAAGGTAGCAAGGTTTACCTTAAAAGGTAACCCACAGCAAACAATCCTAAATAAAATCAAATACTCAAGAACCAAATTCAGAAAACAGAAAAAAATTTGCACAATTATGCACTTTTCCAATGTCAATGAACCAGTGAAGGACATACTGTCCAGTCTACAAATATATACAGTAGGTTATGGGTAGTCCTTCAGCAGTGATGCCAGGGTGGCACTGCCTCTTGGGGTCCCACCCACAAAATACATTGAAAACAGAAGAACACACAACACATTGTAATTAATAAATTACCAGAACAGTACTAACAAAAATATACAAACACAATAAATACCTGAAAAATGTTTTAAAAAAATAAAGATGCAGAAAAGGAATATAAATATAAGCCAAGGAGCATGGCTAAAACATGACAGTCAAAGATCTGAGCAAATGTTTTTACCAGTGTATGATGGTCATCAGAAACCATTTTCCTAATCAATCTACAGAACTGATACCTATTGGTTGGACTAAAATATAAACTTTTATATCAGAATTGTTATTAACAAACCATTCTCATCCTTCATCCTGAATTCAACATCTATCTGGTTCATGTCTGGAACGTAAATAATCCAAATCACATTGGTTTTCTTTTAGTGATTGTATTATTGGTGTACTGTGTTAACTATTTGGTGGGATAATAGAAATGCCACTATGGTGTATCTCTATAAGAATATATGGTTGTTTTTTGTTTATTGTTCTGTGTACGGTTCATTAATACACTTTTATTGACTGAAGATTTTGGAAGGGACTGATTTGCGTTTGGACATAAAATTTGAATGGTAGCTTGGAGCTTGGTGTTGGCTTTTTGACACTGATAAATACAGTAAATCATAACCTCTTCCTGGTGGGCACATGAATTTTGATCTCGTAGACATATAGCGCCTTAGAAGATGACAGCACTACATATATAAACAGTCTTGTACAGAAACACATTCAATAATAGGAATCAAAAATAACTGATAAAACACAACAGAGTAAACAAAAAGATGAAAAAGAAGCCAAAGCAGTGGTAAACGTTCCCTGTGATCTTCCATGAGAGAGTTAGGTGACTTTAAAGTGCAGTTTTTAAATTCAATTAAAGTGCAGTTTTTAAATTCAATTAAGAAGTTTACTGCAGATTCTTCATTTATCCACTTTTAACTAATTTAAATAATGGTCTTAGGGAGTGTTTATTATGGCAACATTATGTACAAGGCTGAAAGCCATCTTGGAGGGCCAACAGTAAATTATAGATTTGGAAACAAATGCTGAGATCATAGATGCCTTAGAAAACACCTGGAGGAAAAAAAATCAAATCCAAAATAAAAAGCAAAACAGAAAGAGCCTAACAATAAAGTCTCCTTGAATGAGAACTTTCGCTTCAATGTCTTTAAAAAATAATGCAAAAATAATGTGAGGGATCCAATGCTAATATACCAGAAGCTGCGGCCACAATCTTATATGGATGAAATATAATAACATAACTCATTTCATAACTTTGACGTCACATGACTGGCAACACACATATCTGCCATAAACAGTATAGCTCTAGCCATGATGATGAGCACAAAATGCTGATGCCTGCCAAAACCCTTCAAAATGCTGATGAATAATAATTATTATTTCCATGAAACACATTGAAATTACAAAAGATATTCATTTCAAGCTAGAATATTCCAAAATGATAATACCACAACACACATAACTTTTTTGTTTTGCCTAAGCATTGTAGACAGGTATTGTCCTGAAAGAGGTAGTAAAATCTAATCCACTTATTGGCAGCTCTGAGAATACAGTGCTGCATTACCTTAAACTAACTCCTTTAAAATCAATCACTGATGTTAATGGAATGTTTGGTTTACTCAAACCGCACTCTTGCCTCGGCACTCAGTCTGCACATGAAAATTTCTGTTACTGTGTCATCTCGTTGTGTGTTAAATTTAGAAAGATGCCTTTTCTTTAACCAAAAGCCACTCAGCAATGAAGTGCAACTGAATGGTTAATCATTAGGTAACAACCTATTTACCCACCCCTAACTGGTGCATGCCTGCTGCTGCTCTTCTTTGTCAAAAAACTTTGTGTTAATCCTTTTCACTTTTTCTCATTTTATTTTATTCATGAATGCAAACTGATTGATTTGCAATGTCTGAGACAATTGATTTTAATCTCCTTCTGCTTAATTGGATGAAACTTTTTAATTTGCCCAGCTTGATGCCTGGTTTATGGGCAGTAAGATCTAATTTTTAGGAATATTTTGTTTTTCTTCAATATGCCAAATAATTACCAGCACCATCTGCATGTGTCTTTACTGGAGAAATGAGCTAATGCCAGTCCTTACCGATGAAACCTTTAACAGATATGGTAGCCCTGCTGGTTCCTGTGATAACCTTTTTTGTATATTTCATGCTATCAACTTTCCTTTGGGATTTAAGGTGCTAAGGCGATCACAGCTGTTGATTGCTCACAGCTGAGTACTGGAGCCTCTGAGCTCTGCTATTTGTTTTTATGTACATTTTTATTATGTTCCTAAATGTTTAGAGTGGATCAAACCTCCTGTAGTTGTATTTCCTCTTGACTCATACTGCATTACTGTCAGCAATTACCTGTGCTGCCCCATCTCATGTTCCCTGATGTGCTACTCTGCTGTTTTTTATTCAGCTTTGCTATTTCTCAGCTAAGTGTTGGTTTTCCACTATGTTGAAATACTCTTGTAATAAACTTCAATAAATAAAACACTTTGTCCAGAGCAAATGGTCAGATTGGTATGTTCTAAAAGACATTATTATTGTGCGGGTATTCAAAGTATATACACAGTAGATCAAGACATTGCCATTGTGAAGCTATAACTGGTAAGTTTAGCAGCAGCTGAATTTGTGCTGGAATGCACTGTCTTCCACAGGGTTTTGGTAATAACAGTGTCCATGTAACAAATCTGCGCTGTACTGAAATAACCTCTGGATGTGGATCTACACACAATGAACTCTTAATTGCTAATATCACTTTGCTTAACACTTTGTCTATCAATGGCAAAGCACTAGTATTGTCTAAATTCATTACTGTCATGTATTGAAATGAAAGTATGCATATTTTATGTTTTATTTTATTTATTTTAAGTTCTTATTTGTCATGTTTCATGTATTCATTTTATTTTCATTGTTTTCATAAGTTATTATGTATTGGTATACTGTTTGTTTTAATGAGAGTATGTTCCATGTTCTTTGTGGATGAAACCCCAAGGCCACCTGTCCATCCTTATTGCCTACAATGTTTTTGTGTGAACAATTTTTTTTCAGCAATTGCTTTAATGATTTAAATCTAACATTATCAAAACTAATTGCTAGCACAGAAATTCCTTTTTACATATTGTTTGTTCTGTTACAATATTTCCAGACACATTCAGCATTCTTTTAAACCAGGGGTGCCCAGACTTTTTCAGGTTTGTGAGCTACTTTTAAAATGACCAGGTTAAAATGATCTACCTACATTAAAAATGCTACATATATATATATATATATATATATATGAGGGGTGGCACGGTGGCGCAGAGGTAGCGCTGCTGCCTCGCAGTTAGGAAACCTGGGTTCACTTCCCGGGTCCTCCCTGCGTGGAGTTTGCATGTTCTCCCCGTGTCTGCGTGGGTTTCCTCCGGGCGCTGCAGTTTCCTCCCACAGTCCAAAGACATGCAGGTTAGGTGGATTGGCAATTCTACATTGGCCATAGTGTGTGCTTGGTGTTTGTGTGTGTCCTGCGGTGGGTTGGCACCCTGCCCAGGATTGGTTCCTGCCTTGTGCCCGGGATTGGCTCCAGCAGACCCCCGTGACCCTGTTCGGATTCAGCGGGTTGGATAATGGATGGATATATTTATACTCAGCAAAAAAAGAAACGTCCCCTGACTTTCAACTGTTTTTACTTTCAGTAGACTTAATGTGTAAATATTTGTATGAACACTAAAAGAGTCAACACCATAAGACATAAACTAAAAATGTTTCACAATGTGTCCCTGAATGAAGGGAGGCTCAAAATCAAAAGTACCAGTCAGTATCTGGTGTGGCCACCAGCTGCTTGAAGTACTGCAGTGCATTTTCTCCTCATGGACTGGACCAGATTTGTCAGTTCTTGCTGTGAGATGTTACCCCACTCTTCTACCAATGCACCTGCAAGTTCCTGGACATTTCTGGGGGGAATGGCCCTAGCCCTCACCCTGCGATCCAACAGGTCCCAGACGTGCTCAATGGGATTGAGATCTGGGCTCTTCGCTGGCCATGGCAGAACACTGACATTGCTGTCATGCAGAAACTCACGCACTTTTTGCCACTCCTGTCTGGCCCAGCGAAGGTGGGTTTGTGCCCATAGGCGGCGTTGTTGCTGGTGATGTCTGGTAAGGACCTGCCTTACAACAGGCCTGCAAGCCCTCAGTCCAGCCTCTCTCAGCCTATTGCGGACAGTCTGAGCACTGATGGAGGGATTGTGTGTTCCTGGTGTGACTCGGGCAGTTGTGGCCATCCTGTACCTGTCACGCAGGTGTGATATTCGGATGTACCGATCCTGTGCAGGTGTTGTTACACGTGGTCTTCCACTGCGAGGATGATCAGCTGTCCTTCCTGTCTCCCTGTAGTGCTGTCTTAGGCGTCTCACAGTGTGGACATGGCAATTTAGTGCCCTAGCCACATCAGCAGTCCTCATGCCTCCCTGCAGCATGCCTAATGCACGTTCACGCAGATGAGCAGGGACCCTGGGCATCTTTCTTTGGGTGTTTTTCACAGTCGGTAGACAAGTCTCTTTAGTGTCCTGCATTTTTAGAACTGTGACCTTAAATGCTTCCTTTCTGTAAGCTGTCAAGGTCTTAACGACCATTCCACAGGTGCATGTTAATTAATTGATTATGGTTAATTGAACATGCATGGAAAACATTGTTTAAACAATTTACAATGAAGATCTGTAAAGTTATTTGGATTTTTAAAACATTATTGTTGAAATACACAGTCCTGAAAAAGGGACGTTTCTTTTTTTGCTGAGTATATATATATATATATATATATATGTTTTATATATATATATATATATATATGTTTATTTCCTTAACATTCCCTAAAGACAGTTGACAAGTCCAATTTGGACAACCTACATAACAGAGTTCAGTGACTTCACACAAGTATAATATTAACTCTGAAGGCACGGCTGTGACTTTTTAAAAATCAGATTTTTTTATCCAAGCCTTTTTTTACCAGTTATATCATCTTATTATTTTTATTTCTGTGCTTTTTTCTCCATGTTTTAGCCAGTCTCAGTGCTCAACTGTTTGTCTCTTTTTTGCAGTAAACAGAATATAAATGAAATGGAAACTGGAATATAAATGAAATGAAAAGAAAAAATAAGAATACAGTGGTACCTCGGTATACGTCTGCTTTGGAATAAGTCCAACTTGTTATACGTCCTGTTTGGACATGAAAAATTTTGCTTGGTATACGACCTTTGTTTGGAATACGACTCGCGTGCTACCCTTATTTACCTCTCTCGAGACAAAGCCACGACTGCCCACGAGTGTCAGTGCGCCACCTCCACCTACCCAAAGCTTCATGATGCTCCAACAATGATGGATGGATTAAAAGGCAGAATTCTACGTGACCATCATCAACAAGCCTTTCCGTGAGAACCCTAAATCCAAAGAGAACTGTTTCATTTATGTTAGGTAGAATTCCCAGAGGGGACTGGGCGGTCTCATGGTCTGGAATCCCTACAGATTTAATTTTTTTTTCTCCAGCCGTCTGGAGTTTTTTTTGTTTTTTCTGTCCCCCCTGGCCATTGGACCTTACTCATTTTCGATGTTAATTAATGCTGATTTATTTTGTTTTCTTATTGTGTCTTTTACTTTTCTATTCTTTATTATGTAAAGCACTTTGATCTACTGTTTGTATGAAAATGTGCTATATAAATAAATGTTGTTGTTGCTATAACTCTGTGAAATTTCACGTGTGTGGTATAACGGGTCCGCAGCTCCTGTCAAAGCCCAGTTTTAAAATAAATAATTTCTTTCCAAAATGTTCCCAGGGCATGATCCAACCTGCGAACGTTGCAACCAAGTCCCAGCCTCACTAGGTCACATGTTCTGGTCCTGCACCAAATTAACATTATTCTGGACAAACATTTTTAATTACCTTTCAGATAGCCTTGGACTCACAATCCCTCCAAACCCATTAACAGCTGTGTTTGGTGTTCTTCCAGATGGGTTTAAAGCGGAGAAAGACAAACAAATTGTGATTGCATTCACTACACTTTTGGCACGTAGACTTATTCTCATAAACTGGAAAAACCCAAACTCTCCTCTTTTAAGTCAGT
The DNA here is from genome assembly GCA_026402145.1 of Polypterus bichir lapradei. Lineage (NCBI taxonomy): Eukaryota > Metazoa > Chordata > Cladistia > Polypteriformes > Polypteridae > Polypterus > Polypterus bichir. The sequence goes on along the minus strand of JANRMT010062813.1, from coordinate 78,714,288 downwards.
GGGAAACCGATGTGTTATATTATTTGAAGTTGGAAAAAATCAAATACTCAGTTAGAGGATCCGTACAGACTTTTTTCAAAACATGGCAGGATCTAATCAGTAATATTTTAAAATAAGTTCATAAGGCACAGAGAATTTATTAATTTAGGTATGTTTACAAGCCTAAATTTGAATTTAACGCCGTTTGGCTTGCTCTCTCTCTCAGGGGTGGGGATCGATCTGTTCTTAATTTTTTCTCTCTGTAAAAACTTGATTGCTTTGTATGGATTGTAATAAAATTAATAAAAAATAAAAATCAAAAAAAATAAAAAATAAAAATAAAAAAAATAAAAAAATAATCACCGCGCTTACGGCTTGGTGTGGGGGCATGGTGGTTTTGTGGCTGAAGCAGTTCTCAGGGCAATTCGCGATGTGGGCATTTCTCACCTAAGTGAACAGGTGAGAGACCATCCGCATTCGTGATTGTTCCTGGGGCAGCTTATCTTGATAAATAGAAGCGTGAGTCAGCTAGAAGAAGAGGAAAAATAAAGAACGGACGGGAGGTAGAGAGAGAGAGAGCGAGCGCGCATGCATGCAGAAGTGGCTGAAGTAGGCAGAGTGAAGATCAGCTGCAAGTAGGGCGACTCCCATGTTGGGAAGCAGGGGGGCCGCCAGGTAAAAAGGCACTGGGCTTCTTGTTTTTTTTTTTTTTTTTAAAGAATGCTTCCTGCTGTATTTTAACTTCGTTGTTTTTAAGATGACTTTTTTCTATTGTTTTTAACCTCTACATTTCACTTCTGATTTTATGGATCATTTATTGGAACTTTGGAGACTGCACTTTAATTTGAACACCTTGTTTTGTTGATTGTTTTAATAAAAGCACTTTGCACTTTTTCACCATCACCTTGCTTTGTTGTTACCGATGAGCTTAGCAGTGAGGCACATTACCGACGGTGTAGGGTTCAAGGGCTCCCCGACAACAGATGGGTGCATACAGCAAACCCGCATCATCACAACGTGATTTTGTGTTTTTTCACGTAAATTTGAATTGATTGTTGAAAAGTATGAAGGTGGCATGCGTATCCAGGACATGGCTGTTGCTTACCGTTTGCCGAGAACGACGGTATCTACGATTGTGAAAAACAAAGACATTATTAAAAAGTAAAGTGAGGTTAAATTTTAATTTATTTCATCTAATTGCTTTTGTATTTATGTATTTTAGTATTAAGCAGTGTTTAAATAATTAATTAAAAAATAAATAAATTTTATACAACCCCATCAATGTATAATATGCCAATAACAATAGGACTTTTTTTCATGGGAACGGATTAATCATTTTCCATTTATTTCTTATGGGAAAAATTAGTTTGGTATAAGTCCAAGGACTTGGAATGGACTAAGGACGTGTACCGAGGTACCACTGTATATGCAAAAGTGGACTTCAGCAGTCTCAAGATACTGTAAGATCCAGCATTTTTTGAAGAAATCAACTACAGCTGTTCAAGATCTAGGTGAAAGAGACACAACGTCTCAGAGAAAAGTGGAATACAGCATTCTGAAATTCCATGCGCCTCTCAAAAGTGAAATGTCTTTATTATCTTTACTATTGGGGCCCTTTAACTTAAACTCAAAGAGAGATCTAGAATACCCACTTCCACTTGTGATCTCAGTTTAACGTCACACAACTAGACAATAGTGCCTACTAGCCAGCGAGTTAATGGGTTTGGTAACAGCAATTACTTCAGAAAAGCTCCCCTGCCACGAGTTTTTTTAGTGAATTCCCAAAAGTGATCTTCCTACAAAGGCGCTGACGCACAGTCCCAGGAGAAATGTGTTCATGAATGCTAGACACAAGCAGCAGACAGGGAGGGGTAACTCCCCCTTGATGGCAACTCAAAATCCACCACACTTATGGCCAATTATATGGTCTAGATGGTACATGGTTGAGAAGTCACTTTGCAGTATTCATACCTCACAGGCAATTTTCAGTGCATACCAGCGGCTCCCCGAGAGAGTGTAAGCTCTTTTTTAGGTGGATCTCACATAGTTTCCTTATATCTCGTATTTATTTATTTTTTTAAATCTGTAAAAGCACAATTTTTTTAATAACAGCAACAGTTCCTGAAATATCCACACATTCAGACCAATACGTATGCATGTGAAATGTGTAATGTTTAGGCATCCTGGCTTTCAAAGCACCAAAACTGCTTTTGAAAATATTTAATAAATAAAAAGTAGTCATCATTATAAATTAATTTTAAACATAATCGTCCTTAATTTACAACTGCATATGAAGCTGTGAATTAGGAGACCCAAGCACTAAAGAGTTCCAAATCACTTCCAGTAAGGTCCACTAGATAAGGGTATCACTGGCAAACCCCAGATAGTAATAAGGGCAAGTATGGAATCTTTATAAAATGTAAGATTTATTCTTTACAGAAAAATATTCCAATCACAGTGAAGCTCTGTACAGCAGAAAGGCTAAATGGAATTGCCTGTAACACGAAGGCAATTCAATTCAAACAAGTCCCAAAACAGATTCTAAAAACAAAGTCAAAAAACAGGTGAAAGTAGAAAAATCAGAAATCCAATAATTCATAAAAATCACAATGAACACAAATACACTCACCAACTTCCTAGTGTATTCACATTGAATGCCAGGAACAATAAAAGACCCTCTAGAATTATCAGGTGGAGGACCGTTCTTAGTGCTGATTGGCAGGTTGCCCTGCCCCTTGAGGGACCACCCACAAAACACATGGAAGATAACAGGCAGCCTATAAACATCTATACATCCATCTATTATCCAACCCGCTATATCCTAACTACAGGGTCACAGGGGTCTGCTGGAGCCAATCCCAGCCAACACAGTGTGCAAGGCAGGAAACAAACCCCTGGCAGGGCGCCAGCCCACCGCAGGCCTATAAACATAGACATATCAAAAATTAAAGAATGATGCACATAAAATAAATTAAAGAATAAAAATTAACATAAAATAAAAAACATGAATTAGAACCCCCACATGACACCCCCAAAAGCTTTCTTTGATGAAACATTGTAGACTGAAACAGACGCTTCTTTTAATCAGTTAGATTCATTTACAAATAATGTCTACAAAGCATTTCAAACATAACAGTCAGCATGCAGAAAAATGGTATAGTTCAGAAACACTCCTCTGTATTAAGTATTATGCAATATTCCAAAATATTAAAGCAAGATGGCATCAACATTTCTCGAAGGAGCGAAGCGAGTGCAGAAAGCAAAGTACTCAGCAGATGATGTTTTGCTGATTCAAACTCTGATTTTGTTTAGAGTGATCAGGAGATTGAGCAGGAAAGTGAGGAACCGGAGTCAGCTGATTGGGCCCCAGCCAAAGCTGCCCCAGTTGATCGGCTGCCAGCCGAGCACATTTGCATAGCCAACGCACCTACAGCAAGGTTTGTCTGGGAGGAATACCCCGATATTGATCCGTGATAGCTAATCTGGCTACTGAATTTCACAAGACGGCATGGCTTGTTATTGGACACTACGGATTACTAGCTTCTGGACGACTTCAGGCTGTTCTTTACTGAGGCTGGCTTTCAGCTACAGTCAGGCGAGACAAACAGGAATACCGAGAATTTTTTTGAATCGCGGGCTTCACTTGCACATCATTCTCATTTTTCAAAGTGAAAACCCACAACAAAAGGCGAGATAAAGAGCTTTGTGGCATTACAAATAGAGATGGGACTGGACTGGTGATATACCTTCAGGGAGCACTGATCCAAACGTGCCTTATCCCCTGGTGGCTTTGAACATGACAGGTATGTACTCCTGCAAAGTTTTATTAATTTCTGGGATAACCAAAAGCAAATCCCAAGGGGTGAGCCATGTATAAAATTCATCCCCTGCTTGACATTGTTGAACCAACATATAAACAATTTTATCAGCCTGGCTGTGATTTGCCTGTGTATGAATCAATAATCAAATACAAACCCACAAAGTATGGCATAAAGGATTTTATACTGGTAGAAGCAAACATTGTAATGACATACACAGGAAAGTACTCCTTTCGTAGAGAGAACTGTCCCTTGATAAGTCAGGATGTACTGGAACTAATACAGGACTATGAACATTTGGGTCATGTTGTGTACATGGACAATTTCTATACATCACCAGAATTATTCATGGAATTACAGGTCAGGGAAATTGAGCATGTGGCACAGTGAAGATGAACAGGAGATACATGACTTCACAACTGAAGCCAGCTGAAAATGAAAAGAGGCTACAATCCTGTTTTCATGCGGGCAGAAAACCTGGTAGCAGTAGCATGGCATAATGTCAAACGGGTGACTCTTCTCTCTAGAGTACACACCAACAATACATGTGAGAAAGTAATTAGTCAAAAGGGAAACCCAGAAGGTAGAAAGCTGGACAAGCCGGTTGCAGTGAAGGAGTATAACTGTAAAATGGCCAGAACTGATTGACTGGATCAGATGCTGGGGTTGTATGCTTATGGCCATAAGTCCACCAAGTGGTACCACACTGTGTATCATTGCATGCGTGAGGTTGCACTGACAAATGGCTATATATTGTTCAAGCAGTCAAACAGTGACAGCATCATGACTACAGAAGATCTCCAAAAGACAGTGGTCAACAGCTTGCTGGCAGAGTATGTTGCATTGAATCTTGCAGAGCGAAGAAGGCCATCACAAAGAGCAGTGCCAGACATGCTGACTGTGCGCCACTTTCCTGCATACAAGGAGAAAAAGTACAAGCCTGACTGTGTTTTGTGCAGCAATAGACATTTGAAAAGGAAGCACCAATACAACCATTGCATATTGTAAGCATTGCAGTGTAGCAATGCATGCAATTGGCTGCTTTGAACGTTATCATACTTTGCAGGACTTTGCTGTGTAACATGTATGTGATCCATCCATCCATTCATTATCCAACCCGCTATATCCTAACAACAGGGTCACGTGGGTCTGCTGGAGCCAATCCCAGCCAACACAGGGCGCAAGGCAAGAAACAAACCCTGGGCAGGGCACCAGCCCACTGCAGGGCCGTGTATGCGATATATATGTGAAATCACATAGTATGTAGACTCATACAACATGCAAGACAGTGATATTTGTCAAAAATATTTTTTTTTGTTGATTGATGTGTTAAAATTGCTTTGTGTTCTTTCTTAAAAAACGTGAGTTTTTGGAAAAATATTCAGCTCAGGGAGAAAAGAAAAAAGAAATAAAAAAGAAAAATCAGCCCTAAAAGACTTAACAATAGTTTAACAAAAAAAATATATTTTGCATGTTTTGAGTGTATTACTGGATAAAAAACATATGGACTATCGAACATGAGTAATGTGAGATTTTTTTCACTCTTTCCATCAATGTTGGTTGCTATTGACTTCTATGGCATCATAAAATTTTTACTCTCCATCTTCCATGAAAACATAAGATTACATTTTTCTTGGCTATCATTACAAATTATATGTAGTATATAACATACTTTTAAAAATCATTTTTGGGAGCAGCATTCTTTTAAGCACTCATGGTCTATGCCCATTCTTTGGTAATATTTGGACACAAAAAAGTAAACTATTCAGAAAAGTCAAATAAATAGAAGAAAACTAGAATAAATAAAATAACAAGATTACTGTATACTATACCCTACAACAAAAACATAAATCTTTCTAAAGTACTTTAATAAGTATACCACACAATTCATAGTGTGCTTGAATCAGAGAGACAGGAATCTAAACAAATCTAAATTCAAATCATATTATGTAATATCTTCTGTTAAGTTCTGCTCCATACTTGTAATATTTTTATTTTTATACTGTAGCGAGGATTTGTTCTGTTCTGTGTATTGTAGTGTATTGTATTGACCCCCTTCTTTTTGACACCCACTGTACGCCCAACCTACCTGTAAAGGGGTCTCTCTTTGAACTGCCTTTCCCAAGGTCTCTTCCATTTTTTTCCCTACAAGAGTTTTGTTTTTTTTTATTGGGAATTTTTCCTTGTCTTCCTAGAGAGTCAAGGCTGGGGGGACTTTCAAAAGGCAGGACCTGTTAAAGCCTATTGCGGCATGTCTTGTGTGATTTTGGGCTATACAAAAATAAGTTGTATTGTATTGTATTGAATGACTGATTTTGAAACTGAATAGAAAAAAAAACTTACAGCCTGAGGTTTAACTCAGGTAACTCATTTTATATTTTAGTATTTCTTAAAATACTAATGTAATTAAAAGTCAAGCAAAATGACACCTTTTATTAGCTAACTAAAAAGATTACAATATGCAAGCTTTTGAGGCAACTCAGGCCCCTTCTTCAGGCAAGATGTAATACAGAAACTGGAGTTCCCTGTGTTTATATCCACACACTAGGACAAGAAACAGCATTGGGGCCCGAGTTGCCTCGAATGCTTGCATATTGTAATATTTTTAGTTAGCCAATTAAAGGTGTTATTTTGCTTGACTTTTCACTACATTCATAATGACTAACACGGTACAACACCCTAGTACTTAAAATACTAATATAAAAGTTATGATTGCATCCTTCGATTAAAAAAAAAAAAAAAAACACAAGTGATTAACTTTTTCTACCTAAATATATGTCAATATATGATCTCATATTTGACAAAAGCTGAGAAAATAATTTTGCTTAATGTTCTGTTATATATAGCAAATACTAGGTGCTTTTAACAATACCTGTCCTTTGTGAGGCAATACAAAGCAAAGGTCTTGGTTTATTTTTCAAATGTCAAGACACTTGTCAAATATCAGCCTGTTTATTGACCTTATTAGACCCTTCTTTACTGAGAAATGTCATTGGCCCTGCTCTTCTTGCTAAAGGATATTGCTCTATCCAACGAGCATTTCTGAGGAAAGCATTGCCTGATTTGTCTTTTTTTTTAATATTTAATGTGGGCCACACAAATGAAATACTGCTAACAAGTTTTTCGTTTCAAAAATTTAACAAATGTACTGGTACATGTAAGCAGTTATTTAACATAATATCAGTCAGTCAGTCAGTCGTCTTCCAACCCGCTATATCCTAACACAGGGTCATGAGGGTCTGCTGGAGCCAATCCCAGCCAGCATAGGGCACAAGGCAGGAACAAACTCCGGGCAGGGCACCAGCCCACCACAGGGCACACGCACACCAAACGCACACTAGGGACAATTGAGCATCGCCAATGCACCTAACCTGCACGTCTTTGGACTGTAGGAGGAAACCGGAGCACCCGGAGAGAAGCCACGCAGACACGGGGAGAACATCCAGACTCCACGCAGGGCGCAGTGGTAGCGCTGCTGCCTCGCAGTTAGGAGACCCGGGTTCGCTTCCCGGGTCCTCCCTGCGTGGAGTTTGCATGTTCTCCCCGTGTCTGCGTGGGTTTCCTCCCACAGTCCAAAGACATGCAGGTTAGGTGGATTGGCAATTCTAAATTAGCCCTAGTGTGTGTTTGGTGTGTTTGTGTTTGTCCTGCAGTGGGTTGGCACCCTGCCCAGGATTGGTTCCTGTGTTGGCTGGGATTGGCTCCAGCAGACCCCTGTGACCCTGTGTTCGGATTCAGCAGGTTGGAAAATGGATGGATTCAATTGTCACTAGTGTTGATCAACAAACTTCACCCATGCATTTTTTCACAAAGAACATCTTGTATTTTCTCAAGACTTTGTTCAACAAGTATTTTCCTGCAAATTCAACGTACAGCTGTCTTAGGCAAACATTTTTTTCTGGCACCACATAATGCTTCCTGAAGCCATCATAATATCACACAGCTATAGCAAGCGTGCATGGACATTTCATACATGCCTACTGTTAGATTGTCTCCAAGCTGTTTCCCTCATGTGTGATGTCACAACCAAACAGACTTATAATTGTTTAATTTGAGAAGTGCATTAGCTAAACATAATGAGTACTTCCACCGGATATATAACACTGAGTTGCTTCATGCGCCTGGAACTTCATCAGGTTGCAGGTACCCGAAGAGAGAAATCAGTAAGTAGGCTACAAAGCCAGAACAGGTAATTGAATTGAGGAAAAAAAGTAAAGAGGAAAAACACTAGGAAAAAGTAGATGTTAAATATTCACTAAAGACATCACCTCATTTACATTGGCCAAAGGAATTGAACTGTGATTGGCCAGTGCTAGCAATGTTTTATATATAAATCTCTACCTCAGTTTATGGGGTGGGGAAAAAAAATAAAGTTGAATGACACTAGAAAGAAATGGGTGTTAAATATTCATTAAAGACATCAACTTATTTGCATTGGCCAAAGGAACTGAACTGTGATGCCACAGCACTAGCAAATGTTTTATATAAGAAAATATACCTTAGTTTGTGGACTGGTGGCACATCTTTTTACAACCACTCCCAGAAAATCTGCCATACCGAGATCATGCATTAGCTAGTGGAGAAAACCACACCTGTCTTGGCCACGTTCTCCAAAACTCAGTTTAAAATGCAATAGATATCCCTACACAGGAAAACTTATCAGACATTAAACCAACAGGAACATTACCATAGACATAACTACAAACAAAAAATTTCAAGTGAAATGTTCCTGAATCAAAGCCAGCCAGGCAGGCAGGGTAAATCCGAGAAAGCTGTTTATTGTGGCTGCAACTTCATCAGGTTGAAATGCAGTGTTGCTGAATCACACTCAGACAGGCAAGGTAACTCCAAGAAAATTGTTTCACGCGCCTTGAACTTCACCCAGTTGTAGGTACCCGAAGAGAGAACTCAGCAAGTAGGCTAGAAAGCAAGAACAGGTAATTGAATTGAGGTAATAAAAAAGGAAAGAGGAAAGACACTAAAAAGAAGTAGGTGTTAAATAGTCACTAAAGACATCACCTCATTTGCATTGGCCAAAGGAACTGGACTGTGAATGTTCAGTGCTGGCAATGTTTTACATATCAATCTCTTGCTTAGTTTATGAGGTGGTGGGACATCCCCACACGGGGATCCCCACATCCCCACACGGGGAAACCTATCAGACATTAAACCGACAGGAACATGACCACAGACATGACTGCAACTAAGAAAAACATGAGATGCAATGTGTTGCATTTCCCCTCATCTAAAAATGGGCTAAAACAAATTGCTGTAGAGACTAACATGAAAGTGAACTTTTTAACATTTTCTAAGTAAAACACTATTTTCTACTGTTTACATTCAGGCATTACGTTCTTATAAGAAGGTGTAAGGTCACAATTATGAACACTGTCTTTCAGTATCTTAGTCTGGATGACAGATAACAACATAGCAATATATTTTGGCTATGTAAGGTGGAAAATACAATAATATGCCATTATATAGAATGGAATCTTGTTGATCAGTTCTTTCAGTAAGATGGGCAGTGGCATTGTGCCAATTTCCAAAAGGAGGTTAGTGGAGTCCATGATGATGACAGGACTACCGATTGGTCGTGTTTGGAGAAACAAACAGGGGTCCTCAGTTTGGTAAGAGATACACAACAGAGATGTGACAAATGTAAGGCATATGAAGTTAAAATTCAGCTTATTTGACAGTGGAATTTACCATTGGGATACGCAGCAGTGCCTCATGTGCTGGTCCAAGCTTTTTGTGCTGGGCAGTTAAGTAGGGAAGCATTGAAGGGAGGGCCTTCAACAAAGCCATGGATTGTTCCTCTGAGAGACAAACACTGATTATGTCATATGCATTTTAGTTGCTTTTAGATTAGAAAAAAAACAGCTACCACCATTCAGGTTTAGACTGCAAAAGGTACTCTGCCTTTTGTTAAAACCAACTATAACTTAAGCCCTTGTATTCACCTTAGTATGGTACATACTGTTATTTAGGTAAGCAAATATTTGTCTACAAACCATAAATGAATTGCACAAAATCCACCAGAAAGTGGTTTAGTCAGTGAGCTTTCTTTCCACCAACAAAATACTTTATTTTAATTTAAAGTTTGTTAAACTTACATTGTAGTGTTAGCTCTTCACCAGTGACTTGTGGACCAGAAACTTAATATTAGTTTAGTTGAAACCCTAAATGCACATTATTCTTGTCTTTATCTAAAGTCAGTGGTGGCTTCAGTGACTTATTCCATTATCCATAAAAGAGGGTACTTTGATGAAAGCTTTCCCATTGGGTTTTGATATGGTGAAAAAACTTCTTACTGTCTCCCTTTAGTATTTGCCGCATTACTCATTATCTGAGTATTAAAAATGAACAGAACTTTTGATACAATGGACAAGAATGGACAAGAATGCAGAAAATGTGGTATGCACTGATTAGAAGCATGTGAATGCTCCAGTTTACTATGTACTTCTCTATGCTCATGCTCTTGCATTCATGCAGGGAAATGCCAGGTATATACATTTAGGGGAACGGTTTTACTCTGTGGCTGAGCTACTTTGAAAATAGACAAAAAAACCAAATTTTTTAAAGCCTTATTTATCATTTAATTTATCTGAATGAGCTAGCATCACTTATCAAGTGGTTGTAAAAATTAATAACTCATATGCTCATGGTCTCTCAAACAGGGATATTCTTCAAAAAGCTTTATAGCCTTTTCTTCTTCTTTGAGCTAATAAAGGGTCTCCTTGATTCAAACTGAAGATCCAAGAGATGAGCCACGTTATTCTGATTTGGTCTAGGTTTCTTCCATATCTCTTGAAGGACTTTGTAGTGCCTAGCTTGCACATTGAGGAAGTCATGGCCTAGCGCTGGGTAAACACCAACAATATTCAAATTCAAAAAGATTACCAACTTTCTCCTAAAGGTGATTCACACAAAGACATAGATCTTTTTAACTTATTTGTGCCATCATCACTATCTGCATTGGCTTCACATATTACAGTTGATGTACTTGAATCACCATCATACTCAGTGTTTTCATTAGTTGCTTTAAACTCTAGACAAGTGGACAAGTGGTTTCTGGTAATGAGCTCTTCCACTTCCCTGATGACATTCTGCAATCATTTGATTAGTTGATGGAAGACTGTTTCCTGTGGTGTAAAGTGAACATTAGAACTGATTACCATGTGAAAACACTTATAGACTTTAGAAAACATCTAGTACTAGATATCAAAGATGTGTATATTCACAATTTGTAACTGAATCTACATGGGATTTACATTACATGTTGGTTTACTTCGGGTGCTCCAGTTTTCTCCCACAGTCCAAAGACATGCAGGTTAGGTGAATTAATGATCCTAAATTGACCCTAGTATGTATTTGGAGTGTGTGTGTGGGTATCTTGCGATGGACTGGCACCCTGTCCTGGGTTTTTTCCTACCTTGTGCCCTATGCTAGCTGGGATAAGCTCTAGAAGACCCCATCATCCCTGTTTGGGACTGAGCAGGTTAGAAAATGACTGACTGACTTATCTGATTATCTATTACAAGCAATTTATTTATACATATGAAAAGTTTCAAACATAGCCATGGCTGTTTAGTGCTACCCTTATCTTTCAGTATTGGATAGTAATCAATCATTCTTTTTGGCCATAACAGTCAGATCTTCATGAGTGGAATACCTTGTATTTCCCCTCTCCAGCATTTCATTAGCTTGAAGAATTAAAATCATGATCATCATGGTGTTTCTTATTAAGCAGCACCAGAGCTCTTTGGACATACTATACTTGTTAGTCCTGCCACAACTCTGAAGGTCAAAATAACACATGCAGATTTGCTCCAGATCTGTATCAGTATAAAGAACATAATTAAGACTGCTTATTTTCTCAGGAAACGTGTGATTTAGGTCTAAAGAAATGTTGATTAAATATTTTTCTTGCCAAACCCAAGGGAAAGATGAGCTTTTACATAACAAATTAATTATTTTTGGATTTTATAATTTAATAAAAATGTGCAATTTTTGCAATGTAAATTTCAGCATAATAGATAATGTTGTAGATGACTCAACCTAAAGCAAATTGAGATGTAATTTTTCACAGAATAAAGCATGCTTTAACATTATTCATGTCACCACAATGTCCCTGCAAAGCAGAAATGACTAAATTGTTAGGACAATAGGCAATCCTTGTACATTTCTTCAAAGCTGCAATTAAACTATGCATTTTTATGTGGAATTATTGACTGTAAGGCTGACCAAAATTTTGATTAATTAATTTGCAAAAATAAATTACCTCTGGATGAACTGAATACCAAATGGACTTTAATTTCAGAAAGTTATCTGGCTCTGGGAGAAGGTCCCACAAATTTTTATGCGTTAAAAGAGCATAAAACCAGCAATCATCAGCAATATTTGCAGCTGTAATCTGAGGGAGAAATGTGTTTACCAAAAACATGATTCCAAAATATGTAACACTGCATTGCACTGCTAGTTTATTACTGCAGATTCTAATAAAAATAGTGTAATTGATAAAGAATATTTTAATCAAAATTGAATTTATAAGGCGCTTATAATGGCAAATCATATGTACTATTAAAAAGATACTAATTTGATTTGCCTACCTTTAAAAATTAAGATAGTTGTTTCGTTTAAATCTTTTCTTTTTACCAGGACAAAACAATCTGGAGGGTACATAATGGTTAAAGTTACTAAAAACTAATTCAAAATGTTAACATTAACAAAACACCCTAATAGTCACCTAATGTTGCAAGCACATTACTATCAAACAATTGCCGCTAATCTTCGCAGCTTTACTAGAAGGACCCCATTATCTACTTAGGTTTTAAACAATAAAACTGTGCAAATACCAAAACATCAACTTTTAATCTCAGCTTATACTGTATATCTTTGTTCTAAAATTAACTACCACAATATAGCAAGATTATTCTCAAAATTCAAAATTACAACACACAAAAATTATGCTTCAATAATTTTATTAGCTAAATGTATAGCAACAGCATTGATTTGCCAAAATATCTCATACACAGTTTAGCGTGGTGACCTGCAAAGAGTTTACCATCAAGAATAAAAATATTACTTGGATATAAAGATATTTGGATGAAACAATACGGAGATTAGTAATGTGCTTTAGCATAATTAAATCTTTATTACTCTTCAAACATCATGAAATGTCACATGTTTATAATTCACTACATCTGACTCATCTTTGATCATTATTATGTGAGAAATCTATGCCACACAATTCAAAGGAAAATGCTAATTTGTAAACATTCAAATAATATAGTTATATATAGTTATAATGGCTAGTTGTACTTTTAAGTTCACAAGTTATTTCTGCTGTTTTTTTGCTTTAGTGCTATACAAATTAAGACAATGTGCCAGGTTGGAGACATACATTGTTGCACACATGCGCATGGGAGGCAGCTAAAGGGCCTGAATGAAAGTAGTTCCACACTGACTCATTTTCTCACTGTCTTGTAGACTGTTCATGGAAAATTCTGCCTGGCCCTGATGACGTCACTTCTGATTCGGGCCACTCTGATGAAGTCACTTCTGGTCCCGAACCTATGAAAGAGGACAGTCACAGTTCAGGCCCTTTTGATGACATCACATCTGGGTCTGAGCCTATGGAGGAAGATCCTTCTGGTTCCGGCCCCTTTGACATCATATACTGTATGGGCCTTTAAAACCACCATCTTACCACCAGTTCTGTATTGGACTCTGCGCAATCTATTTTTCTAAAAATCCAATTGCATCCAGGGTGAATGTCACAACATATTTTTATTGTTAAAATGTACAGTACTTTTTTATTATTTGCAAACCTGTTATTTGTTAATTATCTTATTACTTTCGTTCACTTCTTCGACAGTGAAGGTGAACGCAAATTCTGCATATGTGATTTAGCAGTTCCTGCGTGCTACTGAAATTGCGGAAAACAGTTTTTCAACAAGGGCAGCTACTCTAGACAATTTGCTCTGAAACTAAACATAAAACATAAAATTTATTTTTTAATACAGTTAAAACATATAAATATTCATCATCATCATCAAGTCCTTCCGTGAGAACCCTAAATCCAAAGAGGACTGTTTCATTCATGTTAGGTAGAATGCCCAGAGGGGACTGGGCAGTCTAATGGTCTGGAATCCCAACAGATTTTATTTTTTTCTCCAGCCGTCTGGAGTTTTTTTTTGTTTTTTCTGTCCACCCTGGCCATTGGACCTTACTCTTATTCTATGTTAATTAATGTTGACTTATTTTATTTTCTTACTGTGTCTTTTATTTTTCTATTCTTCTATATGTAAAGCACTTTGAGCTACTTTTTGTATGAAAATGTGCTATATAAATAAATTTTGTTGTTGTTGTTCAAGAGGGCTTATATTTTTAATATTAATACTTCATATAATAAAGATATATTAATATGAATATTGTTCTCTAATATTAGGTGCCAAATTAGAAAGCATGTGAAACTATATAAATATTGTCGATGTACCAATAATCTATACCTAGTAATATTTAATAATGGGCTGGCACTGTGTTACAAGCCTTGAATTTGAGTTGTTGACTTTGAGATCTTCTGAGACACACCAGTGCAATACAATGCAACTCTTTCTTCTAGCATTTAAAACACAAACATACACTGTTTTTAAACAGTGGTCATCTGCCAGGACACTTAACTCTAGGATACAGAGATCAAGCAGGGCTCAGAGAAGAAAATTATGATGTCCTGATCTTTTTTGGCTGTGTTAACAGAACCTTAGATGACGAGCAGATTATGCAATGTGAGCAGGATGCACTAGAAAGACAGGATACTGTACAAGAAAACTTTCATGTACGTGCTGAAATTCCAGCTGGCAGCACTTAACATCAAGGCAGGGTGCCATCTGAGCAGATGGAGAATCTGGAAAACATGGTATTTTACGATATATTTATTTCATATAGTGGGGCTAACAAAATAGTTATTTTTAGAATTGGCTGAGGCAGAACTGAATTTCTAATGTCATTATTGTTAGTATTCTGAGGAGATATGCAAATAAGAATTTAATCAAATTATGTACATTTTGTACTATGTGCACATGACAATAAACTTGAACTTGAATATGAATTTTATAGGTAGAAACTTTCATTGATATGAGTGGCAACAACAGTGTGTCCCGGAATGCTGCAGTGTTTGGTCTTAATATCCGTGAGAGACATTACCTATTCTCAGGTATTGCACAAAACACTTTTTATTTGGTTTTAAAATATACTAAATTTAATATTTTTTTAATTATTTTAATACACACTTTAAACAGTTTAATATTCATATTAATCATCAAACCCAGACTTGATACATTTATTTTTGTACAGCTGTAAATTTTAACATTTACTGAATGATGCAAGTCAATAATATTGTAGCAGATAATCTAAGGGAGCAAATCAAGGATGTTTTTGAGACTCCTGCTGGAATTAAATAGGACCAATAAACAGCATTCCAGGCCACATTTGATAATTTCCAAGACCTCCTCTTCTCAAGTACAGAATGGTAGTTTTCAGAATTTTTTTTAATCTAGTTGTCTATGAGAAGGTGGTCATATCAGGTGTTGCATATAGGGTTAAGAGCTCAAGAGCCTTTACCATTAAAACAAAATCTTTTTATTCTGTGTCATCATTTAAGAGTCTCAAGGAGTTATTTTCTATGGTGGCGCCGGAGGGCAAACAACAAAAAATGTACATAAGTGAAGAATGAAATTAAACAAGGTGACGCAAACATTCAAACAAAGTGACACACAAAATTAAATGTGGTGTCACACTCACAATCAGAGGGGTAACAACAAATTAAAGTGTACGGAAAGGGTAGGTACCTTGGTAAAACAAAAGGAAAACAGTGGTGGTAAGGTTTGTCTGTCAGTCCACAGGAAATGTTTCTGGTTAAGTGGCGTGCTGAAGGAGGGAAAATTAATTCAGAATTCTTTTTAAAATTAAATCTGTTATTTTTTTTTTCTAACTGCATATGCGTTTATTTGCCCATATATTACCGTGTTTTGTCCATTCTGTGGTAAACATGTTGGAAATTTAAACACGTTCTGTGGTTTTTGCTGTAAATCACTGGGATTTTTATCACAGCACACCATTGACGCAGATAACGTATCTGAAAATATCCAAAGTATGAATACAAATACTATTTTAAGAAATATTTTTTTTATGGTAGTAGGCTAAAATAAATCACTAAATTATTTTTTTAAAACCTGATTTTGGCGACTTTTAAACTGCAGTAGTACTGAAACTGACCCAAAACAAGTGGATAGGTGTTAGTTTAATTAAGTAGCCAATTTTTATTCAAATACTTGGGTTGGTTGTCGACTTTAGATGCAGACTTAAAACTATAAGTTACGATTGCTTGCTTGGTGATGGTATATAGTGGGGTGTCAGTGAGCCCCAAACCCTAACATGAACACACTTGTCCAGTCCCAGGTTCAAATAATCCATCCATCCATTTTCCAACCCGCTGAATCCAAACACAGGGTCACAGGGGTCTTTTTGGAGCACAAGGCAGGAACCAATCCTGGGCAGGGTGCCAACCCACCGCAGGACACACACAAACACACACTAGGGCCAATTTAGAATCAACAATCCACCTAACCTGCATGTCTTTGGACTGTGGGAGGAAACCGGAGCACCCGGAGGAAACCCACGCAGACACGGGGAGAACATGCAAACTCCACACAGGGAGGACCTGGGAAGCAAACCCGGGTCTCCTAACTGTGAGGCAGCAGCGCTACCACTGCACCACCGTGCCGCCCAGTTCAAATAATCAAAGGTTTTTTTATTTTAAACTCCCTCCAAATGTGACACGAGCAAATACAGGTCTTTCTCACAATATCTCTCTTTTTCTCTCTACTGCACTACCCTCCTCCATTCAAGCTTTGCTCCACTACCTCCCAGCTCCGACTCGCTTGAATCAGAAAGTGCGGTCTCTTTAATTACAGACCTAGGAGTACTTCCACTGCCAGGGTGACTGCTCGATGAAAGTACTTCTGGGTCACATAGAAGTCCATAATAGGGAGCTTGTCTCCCTACAGCCCCCTCTCCTGGCACCCAGTGACCCCAGCAGGGCTGCCCTGCCAGACTACATTTCCCAGCATGCCCCGCTGGCTTCTTACTGTGCACTGACCTCCAGGGCTGCTGCCATCTAGTATCAATCCATCCATCCATTATCCAACCTGCTATATCACAATTACAGGGTCACGGGGGTCTGCTGGAACCAATCCCAGCCAACACAGGGCGCAAGGAAGGAAACAAACCCCGGGCAGGGTGCCAGCCCACCGCAGCCATCTAGTATCTTGGGGGAATAAAAACCTCCAGCAACTTCTCTTTTTAATGGGCTGTCCATCCACCCTTTCCGGTCCTTCCTTCCGGGTCTGCTCCCTCTCCTATGTGTTTGCAGTATAATTGTTACAGTATTTCCACAGTGTGAGTAGTGACAAATTACATGGTTTTAAAACTTTTTAAAAGGTCACACAGAGAGTTTTGGATTTAAATTACATTTTGCGCATCAAACATATGTCATCTAGCTGACGCCAATATTCAAAATGTAAATATATATAAAAATTAATGCCAAACAAACTTTTCAATAATTTGTGTAATTTCTAAAGTGAATGTTTTTTTTTTCAGTTACAGTACATAAATGTTTCTGTGTGGTGTGTTGTTGAATGCATAACAATGTCTTAGGTTGCAGTAAAAACCAACATTTAAACAGTTTTTTGAGTTCAGAACAGCAAAGATGGAAGAAAAAAACAAGTTTCCCCCACACAAAAAGAACATGAGGCAGAATACTCAGGAAACGGCACTGGTAAGGTTACTTCAGGACAAATTTGTGTATTTTCACTCATTTGTAAAAATGCAAATAACTGATGATATTAGCATTTGCTTTGATGATTTTAATCTGATTCGGTTACAGACCATTGTTATGTTTTCTAACAAGACACTCGCATTTCACTTTTTATAGACTAACATTGGTCTGATGACTCTTGGTCCTAGGGGTCTAAAACCTCAAAGAGGCAAAACACTCCCAGTCACTCTTGACATGAAAAGCTCTGCAAGTGAAACACAGATGGTTGTTGGGAATAAAATGAAAAATTTTAAAAACACCTGAAAGAAGGTCCTTATGTTCTTTTATATCTTTTATATATATGGCGGCTTTGATGCGAAAGTAGAAGATGTGACAGATGAAGAAATAAGAACAGTTTTGTATGAGGTGGGATAAATGTAGCATGATTTAAAAAGTCACTTTACTCTTTAAAGACAACTTTTTCTTTAGTGCATGCTTTAAATCAGAATTTAATAAATTGAAATACATTTTGTGGTGGAGTAAATTATGTTGTGGATCTTAATTTCTAATCATTCATTAACTGAAATTTCTTTTTTTTTTGCATCAACAAATACATTCAGTACGTGAACATTATTATCTAATATGAAATATGCTTTGCAGATACAGGATGCTGAATTGGTAGAAGGTCTACAAAATATTGTTATGAAAAACAGTGCAATGCTTCAGACTGCTGGATGTTTTAATTTTGTTAAACAATTAAATGAAAAGGAAATTACTTTAAAGGACTATCTTCTGGGCGGCACAGTGGCGCAGTTGGTAGCGCTGCTGCCTCACAGCTAGGAGACCCGGGTCCGCTTCCCAGGTCGTCCCTGCATGGAGTTTGCATGTTCTCCCCATGTCTGCACAGATTTTTTAAATGTTGGGCTTCAAACGTGAATTTTAAAAAATTTGTAAAGCATTACTGCATCACAATCAACAGTTTGAGTACTCTCACAATGTAAATTTTATCTAGCACTCCAATTTTTTAAAGAGAGGGAAGTGGGTCCATCCTGTGAGTTTGTAAACTTAGAAGGCATTCTTTGAAAACTTAAAGACTACTTTGGTACCAGTGACAAAGTGTGATATCACTCAAGTGGCTTATTCTTAATGGAAACAAGTATACATGTCATTAGTCCTTGATTATCAGAAGTGTAAATGACCAGCATCTACCAGTATTTTGGCTAATCAAAAATATCTGGCTGATAAACTATTTTTATATTGCTTTCATTGTCAGCAAACATCTTCTTACAAATTAAGTAGTTATTCCTAATTTTGCACATGCCACAGAAGTGGTTGATGCTGAAGAGCTATTTGATTTTACATCTTACCACAGAGTTACGTTCAAAGACAACTGGTATGTTCCAGTTAAGTACTACCTTAGTGGCATTATGCAATTGAGCGCTTAAATTTGAGACACCTCAAAAGTCGGTCAGAAAGAGCTGTTATTGTTTGTACTGTATATCTACTATGCAATAGTTTGTATAAAATGATGTGGTACTATATTTCTGATACATTATCACCATTATCCAAACCTAGTAGCAGGGATTCAACCATATTTTAGAATATACTTTCTGTTTTGTCAAATGCATAGATTTCAATTGAGACTGTGTTCGGTTTATTGTGTGATGTACAAATTGTATGATTAATAAATGCCATGTAAACCATTTGAAATTTCATTGTGTTATGTCTGCTGAATTTCAATGGAAAACAAATTCATGCTAACCTCAACACTAAAGCTTGAGAATAGATGTTTTTGTCTTGAAGTAAAAATGTTTGAAATAAAGTTTAACCCTGGTGGATCTTTTATGGTCATTCCACTTAAATCTAATTAGAAATATCCCAAAAATAAGACATGAAGGGCTAATCAAGACAAATCAAGGGACATTTACTTATATTATGTTATACATACTTGTTTAGTTGGCACCAAAGTCAATTTATACCAGAACACTATATGTAAGAATATTATACTTATTTAGGTATAGATTTTGGCAGTGTGGTCATCTTGTTGAGCAGCAGCAGTTGCATTGCATCCTGGAGACTGCTAAGCAGTGTAACATCTCTGGTGAATGGTGAATGGAGATGGTCCAGGACTGCTGAATCAAATGAGTAGTTTTTAGGTAGCTGTTATGTTTTCTTGTTAAACCATACCTCGGTTACTTACCTTTTTCTGTTTTTATCAGGGTATCTATTGAAAACAGCCAACAGAAGGACACTTGTATCTTGTTTGTGAAGTCTGCTTGTCCTTATCATCAGTTGTTTACACAACCTGTTTGAATGCGGGGCTGGTCAATGCCCATTATAGGTGACAGAACTTCTTGTTTGTCTGTGTAACTGACTCTCAACCTCTCATTTGTCTCACTCTTATTAATGTGCACAGTGGCATAGTAATCAGCTAGTGTCAACTACCCGTCAGCCCACTTACTCTTTCGGCAACAGTTGTTTTGTTGATGGAGTTTATTGACCCAGTAGACACATCTACCATGTTGGGTTTAAGGACTTACAAGGACTTGTTATCACTTCTCTGATGTTCTCATTTAGTAAGACCCCTTTTTGACAAATATATATATATACTGTATAGATAGTATAGATATATATATATCTATACTAATAAAAGGCAAAGCCCTCACTGACTCACTCACTCACTCACTCACTGACTCATCACTAATTCTCCAACTTCCCGTGTAGGTGGAAGGCTGAAATTTGGCAGGTTCATTCCTTAAAGCTTCCTTACAAAAGTTGGACAGGTTTCATTTCGAAAGTCTACGCGTAATGGTCATAACTCGAAGCTTTTTTTCTCCATTTACTGTAATGGAGATGAGCTTGAAAGCCGTGGGGGCGGAGTTTCATGTGACATCATCACGCCTCCCACGTAATCACGCAGTACGTTTAAAACCAGGAAGAGCCCCAAAAAGCGCTGAAGAAAACATGCATTATATAATTGAGAAGGCAGCGAAAACAATAAGAAGCGAGCGAGTAACATATACAACCATATTCATGAGTTCTGCTACTTTGGAAACAAAGCACGATGTAAACCTAAACTTTAAATTAAGTTCATAGACAGGCTGCCGCTGGCGTTTGTAATTTAGTGCCTGCCCATATAAGGCCGTCCGTCAGCGGCAATCCAATAGAAACACTGCCACTAAATATTCATGGGTGAAGGACTGTGCTTATGCAGAGGAAGATGAGATAGTCAGGGTGGTGTTTGGCACAAACTCAGCGAAACTGTGAGAGAAAGTTTTAAGTGCCGGGACTTTGGTAACATTAGATACAGCCATGGACATAGCACGACATGGCACCAGCATAGCTGGGAAACTTCAATGCATGTACACCGAGTGACTCACGTGAACTGACGCAGTGCACAGACAAAAAGCAACAGTTCCAAAGAGCGCTGAACAAAAACTGAATTACACAATTGAGAAGGCAGCAAAAAAATATGAAGCGTCTGATACATACAAGAATATTCATAACTGCAGCTATTGCAGAAACAAAGCACACGGTGCAAAAAGTGAATGTCCCGCTAAAGGAAGACAGTGTAAAAAAAACCCGTGCATGCAGTGTGTCACATCTCAGATAAAGAGGAAGACGAGCTATTTATTGATGCAGTAAGAAACGAATCGATAAATGAAACCTCTTATCTTTACAACGATTGACAAACACGGAATGTAACTTGAACACAACACATCGTACAAATATGACTGACTGAAACAAATAATGATAATCGAATCCTTGATGACAGCAACACTCAATAACACTCACAAAACAATTACTGTATATTGACAATCATGTTACGTTATTTTTAAAATGTTCCCTTTTCTTTTTCATAGCTTCTTTAACACACTACGTCTCCGCTGCGAATATATATATATATATATATATAAATATATATTTATATATATATATATACCCCTATCTACATACTCTCAAATAGATAAGCTACACACCGTGGCGCAATTGTAGAGGTTTCGCCTCTATCGCCTACATCCGAGGTTTGATTCCTGAGAGGGGATGTACTGAGTATGTACACGTGCTTCTCGGTTCATTTTAACCTCGCATCTCCTTGGTTTGAGACGTATGAAAAAATATGCGGTTAACGCAGAATCATGTTACGTTATTTTTAAAATCTTTCCTTTTCTTAGCACAAGCACAGCTGAAAAGCTTCGATGCATGTACTCCATAACAAAAAATAACGCATTTAATCACACTTTCAATTCCAAGCAAAGGGGAACTTTTCTCAATGCATGATTTCCTGGTACATCGATTACACTGATGCACACATCACAGCTACAAAAATGTTAGAGTCGGAATGAAGCGCGTTCCTACGCCTGATCGGAGGAAAATTTCATTTTAAAAAACTACCTGAGTGAAGCCTTGATAAAAGCATGGTTTTGTGCACACTGAAAAGCAAGCAAAATTAGATGCATTACAGAAAGCGGACTTTGTGGCTCTTACTGGGGATCATTGGACTTCCGTGACCGTTAGTAATTCTAATTACATCTAATTACAAAATGTTCAATGATCACACTGTTTTAGCTTAATGTACAAAATAATTTTGGCTAAGGTTACTCAGAGTTTAAAGATTAAGTTGGTCAAATTACCTTTTATGTTTCTGACTTATTTTTTTAAGAAGAAAAACTGCACTATATGTTGAAATTTTGATTATTATTATTACATATTAATATTATTCTGCTAGTACATAATATTTGTTGGTTTAAACAGTGGTATAAACAACAAAACGAAGTTGATCGAATGACATAGAGTGTCAGAGAAACTTGAAAGCTCAAGTTTACAAAGTCGCACAGTGCCAGAAATGAAAAAAGAAGTTGTCAAATATCAAAGTCGCCGTGAAAAGGCGAGTCGTAGCCTACCGTCTGAGTGTCATATGAAAGCTTATTAGGGTACAGATAAAAGAAAAAAAAAAAAAAAGGGACAAAAGAGAAATGTCAACTTTAATCTCGAAATTTCCACTTTAATCACGTAGTTTATTTTGTCATTAAAGTAGAACATCATAAACTTCATCTTAAAATCATTCAAATTACTAGTTTCTCAAATACCATTGTAACTAAAGTAGCACGTTAAATGCTTTGTTTTATATGTGTTCTTCTATGTGCACTGTGTGTGTGAATCACTATGTGCTTCTTAAACGGGCTTTCTCTTCCTCTGACAGGACACAAAAACCATTACATTCGTGATATTACAGCTCTCTGAATTATTTAAATACAGAGATGTATAGTTGATATCATTTTCATGATGCTAGGAATTAAAGCATGTATTAAACATGGGAACACGGTGGTGCGGTGATAGTGACGAGCTGGTGCCCCATCCAGAGATTGTTCTTGTTGCCTCCCGCAAGATGCTTGCTGTGCTGTGCGCGACCTTCGATTAAATAATTTATTGCAGCAGTACTGTCTCTTTCAAAACATACTAACCAATTCCTGTCCTTCCTTTTCTTTCTCCAAGTACCCAATCACCACACAAATCAGCTCAGTAATAGATGTTAAGCCATCTGTAAGCTTAGAACTCCGATTCTTCAAAACTTTTAAGGAACACTGAAATATCTTTCTAGTACGTGTTTAATTATTCTATACATCTATCCTTCCAGTGTCGTGCCAGCCCCAGTAAGAATACAGCACGGGGCAGAAACAGTCCCTGAGCGAGGCGCCAGCTTGTTGCTAGCGCTGCAACACCGTGTCCTTACATGTTTAATTATTAACAATATAGATTTAAATGATGTTAACATTTTATCTGTATAATGCAATAAGCATATTTTGCTGCATTTCACCTTAAAAATGATATTGATATTGTTCTCAATCATATTTTTTGTAAAAATTGATCGATTTGTATGGAATGATTACAATTAATAAAAAAAAATATGCGCTAAAGTGGCTCAGGTTGTGCAATATTATAACTGTATCGCAAGTTTACAGTGAAGTAATTGTACAAACAGTTCTACAAGGAGCACTTGATGAACTGATTGATTGCATTTATAGTTCTTGGGATGAAACTGTTTCTGAATTGCAAGGTCAGTACAGGAAAGGCTCTGAAGCGTTTGCCGTATGGGAGCAGTTCAAATAGGCAGCATGGCTGTGGCAGCGTCTGTTAGATGCTATATATCAATAATTCTCTTTCCGATCAGCTGCTGTAGAGCTGTGATTCCATACTCAGATACAGTGATATAAATACTCCGAGTGGTGCAGTGAGAGTAATATGGAAAAAGATGATCCGCTGTGGCAACCCCTAACGGGAGCAGCTGAAAGAAGAAGGTGCAGCGAGAGTAACAACGCTAAAGCAGCTATGGTATTTGGAATAGTTTGGTTAAACTAACAAACAATATGCGGTTAATTTCAGTGTATATGATGTGGATCTAAAAAAGGGAAACCACAGTGAAACAAAAGCACTGGTTTGACGCTGGGTGCCGCCAGTTTGCAAAACCGAGTGGAGAACTTGCATACACCAGGGTTTGAGCTAGCGTGAAAATGTTAGTGGCTTTACACCAAGTTTAGGTTTTATTTGAGTGATTTGAGCATGGAAACAGGCATACGCACACTTTATACATGAGGCCCTAGGAAGTCAGTGACATGATAGTTAAAACCAAATGCAGAAGACTAAATCATAGTCAAACATCATTACAGTGCAACCATTAACCAACAAAACTCTCATAAAATTCACACTTGTTAAAGCGTTTTGGTTTGCTCAGCAAACATACATGAAAAGGAAGTGTTCATCATAACCTTTACCCCTATGATCCTGTGATGTCACAGCCACTCACTTCTGGGTCATTTACCTAACAACGTGGTGACAACCACACAACATTTTATTGATCACGAGGCATGATAAACGAAATGTTGACGGAAAAGATAGTAATAATTAAACTCTTTAATAATGCTTTCTGTATGCAAATTAATGTCAAAATCCTTGGGTTAAACACCTAATTATATGCACAATTTTAAGAAAGTATCTCAGGAAAGTTACAAAAAAAAAAAAAAGAGAAATGCAAATCTTAACACTAAGACATTAAAATGACCATACTCACAGCAGCTACATCAAAGAAATAACTGGAAACTGTAATGGGACTCAAGATGAAAACCCAGCTGTCAAACTCCAGTACCTTATCTTCTATAACAGAATATGGCTGATCATCCA
Source organism: Polypterus bichir lapradei (assembly GCA_026402145.1). Lineage (NCBI taxonomy): Eukaryota > Metazoa > Chordata > Cladistia > Polypteriformes > Polypteridae > Polypterus > Polypterus bichir. The sequence goes on along the minus strand of JANRMT010062813.1, from coordinate 78,689,496 downwards.
CACAAATTAATTCTACCAACTTTGTGTTTTAGCTTTTAGACTGTTTTTGTTAAATATTTAGATTTTTAAGGAACTGACCAGAAGGAGTAGTTTTGCGTGTAGCATTATCCTCTTTTGCTTTGAAAAAGTCTGTGTGTTGATGAGTTTGGTGTATCAATTTGTGAAATTAAATTCATGGTATCGAAGTTTTATACTTTAGCCACTGCACGCAAGACAATTTAAGACTGAGAAACTGTTACCAGTTATATAATTTATGCTATAAATCGGTCAAATTTAGACTTTGCTCTGATGCCAATAAAATTATAACAATTACCTGCCATTATGGATATACAGTGGTGTGAAAAACTATTTGCCCCCTTCCTGATTTCTTATTCTTTTGCATGTTTGTCACACAAATGTTTCTGATCATCAAACACAATTAACCATTAGTCAAATATAACACAAAATGCAGTTTTTAAATGATGGTTTTTATTATTTAGGGAGAAAAAAAAAATCCAAACCTACATGGCCCTGTGTGAAAAAGTAATTGCCCCCTGAACCTAATAACTGGTTGGGCCACCCTTAGCAGCAATAACTGCAATCGTTTGCGATAACTTGCAATGAGTCTTTTACAGCGCTCTGGAGGAAT
>JANRMT010062813.1:78568306-78657109 GCA_026402145.1 Polypterus bichir lapradei | reverse complement strand
ATATGGTTTTATATGTCACTCGCTCGCTTCTAATTGTTTCGCTGCCTTCTTAATTATATAATGCATGTTTTCTAAAGCGCGTTTTGTAGCTCTTCCTGGCTTTCTACGTAATGCGTGATTACGTGAGAGGCGTGATGATGTCATACGAAACTCCGCCCCTCCAGCTGAACTCTATTACAGTAAATGGAGAAAAATAGCTTCTAGTTATGACCATTATGCGTAGAATTTCGAAATGAAACCTGCCCAACTTTTGTAAGTAAGCTGTAAGGAATGAGCCTGCCAAATTTCAGCCTTCTACCCACACGGGAAGTTGGAGAATTAGTGATGAGTCAGTCAGTGAGTGAGTGAGTGAGTGAGTGAGGGCTTTGCCTTTTATTAGTATAGATATTTTTTTACTTACATTTTTTTTATGGCTGAAATATTTATTCCTGGTGTTCTGAACGGGTATTCTAGTTTTTTTATTCGTTTTTCATTTTCAAATTTGTATTTATTTATTTGATTTCTTTTATTGTATTATTTGTTTTAATTCCAAAAAGCTACCTCAAGTGGTTCGCATGATCATGCTTATTGAGGTTCTTGATTTCACTATACCATTGGTGGCGATCAGCATGTTCAATGAGGGGTTAAACTCATTGCTTATAAGAGCTCTTAGTAATAGTCAGTGCTGATAAATGAAGTGCCAGTTTTCTTTGATTTCAACTTCACTTTTGTCCTAGACCATTCACCATTCTTTGGAACTTATATTCTGAGACTTTCTGGTGTTTTGCTGTTCCCAGTTTTTACTCTAGCATTCCTTTGCTTATTCTCTTGCTTTGCCCCTTTGCTATCAACTATTGGTCATTTTCTTTGGTATTCACAAAAATCCTCAGAATATACCAACATGTCCTTAACAATTAGCTAATGGAATTTTCTAACATCCCAAAACACAAGATTTAGAGGCTCATTGGCTGTTTACACCAGATGTGTCAAGCAGTGGTGACTGTAAGAAATGCTCTCAGAAGATCCTGAAGGATGTCACTGTTCAGTTAGTAGAATGTTCAGTTAGTATTCATCTTCCTTTTATTTTTGTTGTTGCACTGCTTTGTTTTACCAGGATTCTAATTTAATAGTTAATTTACAATGATTGTTAAAATTTCAGTTTAGTAAAATTTAAATTTGATGTTGATGTGTTGAATTTAATGTGTTTTTTTGTGCCAAGTTGTAGCATTGAAAAAGAATTTATCATTCTCCCTCCATCATTTGTCAACAAATAAACATATTTGGTGCCACCTAAAATAAAAAAGTGACAAGTAAATTGTAAATTGCATAGATTTCTGTAAAACATGACTTGTTTATTAATATGCATTGACAGGATATTTTTTGTCTACTTAGCTATTAAGTAAACCATGTTTGGATGTGTGAGTATTCCCACTTAATTTAAATAAAAACACTCATTTTATATAAGACAAATATATGCAGTGGTGCATTGTATATGACGCATAGGTTTTTGGCTACTGTCCAATTGAAGTGGTGTGAATCAGCAACTAATTCCAGTTAAATGTTCTCACCATAAAAGCAAGCTGGCCAGAAAAACAGTAAAATATTTAAAAAATATAACTGCAATTAAACAGATACACTAGACTTCATTCCAAATTAAATAGACATAATAAAAACCTTACAAGTCAAAATGTCGATATCCACTGCCCACATAAAATATATTGTTTAAATTAATTGTGTTCTTTTAATATTCTTTATACTACACAGGGTTTAAATTAATTGGCAAATGTTGAAGGTCTTAGAGAGCATCAGTGAAGAAACAGAATGAAAAAAGAACTGCATGATCTCCTAATAAAGGTATACATTTAAACAATCATCACCTTATCCATCATTCTTATGGCTTAAAGTACATAAATACCACCACACAGGAAACTCAACTTTACAAGATTCTGTGTAGATTTACTCTATTTTATGTTGCTTAACTGCACACTGATGCACTCCTTCCTCCTCTATTCTCCTAATACTTGATTTCATCACATATTTGAAATACTTAATGCAGGTTCTACCAAAAATGATGAGGAACAGTATATCCATCCATTATCCAACCCGCTATATCCTAACTACAGGGTCACAGGGGTCTGCTGAAGCCAATCCCAGCCAACACAGGGTGCAAGGCAGGAAACAAACCCCAAGCAGGGTATGCACACACACACACACACTAGGGACAATTTAGAATCGCCAATGCACCTAACCTGCATGTCTTTGGACTGTGGTAGGAGTACCCGGAGGAAACCCACGCTGACACAGGGAGTACATGCAAACTCCACGCAGGGAGGGCCCGGGAAGCAAACCCGGGTCTCCTAACTGCGAGGCAGCAGCGCTACCTACTGCGCCACCATGCTGCCGGAACAGTATATGTAAATATAAATTAGGTGTAAATAAAAACACCTAATCAGCAGTATCTTCCAGCCTGTCATTCGACAGACTGCAGTTACCAATCATTAGCAGATAATTCCATAACAGTCCCTATTAAAATACTGCCTTAATCTAGTCCCCTATTCAAAATTTTAGTTAAGGTAACACACACAAATTAAACACAGCTTCAATTGGACAGTAGCCAAAGACCTATTAAAGTGTGCGGTTTTGAAAACTTTCTTTCCAATCCATAGAATACACATATATATTTGAAAGTATACACAAGTCATGTATGCAATAAAATTAATTTCTACTGCCCTTTTAAATGGAATATGGATCTGCAAGGGAAGATAGTCTTTTGTAGGACACAAAGAAACATAGGTATCAACTTATCTGAAAAAATGGTTTTTGACTTTAGGAGTAAATTACGCATATTTTTCTGTATCAGTATAGGGAATATACAAATAAACATTAAGATAGGAAATGCATTGAACTTTTACACAGTTGGAGGTATATTTATTTTTTCAGGCAGCTTGACTAACCTTTTTTTAACTACTACTACTAATGCAACATTGTATACTCTTTCTTCTTCACGGTAAAAAGGTATCTTATTTCCATTGTTTTTTGTGGAGTTTTTTAATATACTTTCCTGTTCTTCATGCTTTGTGTCTGAAAACTCCACTAACCTGTAAAATGAAAAAGATGTGCATGTTTTATAATAACTGCCATTTTCTAAACTGGACTAGTATAAGTGAGCATCCCCTATAATGTATTTACGGCCTACCCATGGTTGATTTCAAACGAAGTACTGTCAGGAAAAGGCTACAGCTGCTTGTGACCCTGTGATAGATAATTTAGGTTTTAAAAATGGATAGATGGGTTTATATATGTGTGTGTGTATATATATATATAAAAGAGTCCAAAAAACATCAAAAAAAGGTTTCCTTAACACTAGAATTTCCAGAGCCTACGAAAAAACTTGTAGATCCGGCCCACCTTAAATCTGTTCGCACCTTCTTGCCAGCATCTTTTGCCCTCTAAATGTGCTGATAAAGACAAGCTGCAAGCAGCCGGCTATTCCATCCCCCCACCGACTTGCACGAACGTGCATGAGCTTCTCCCAGCTCATACCTTGATTGATTATTTGGGAGTGAAGTGGAGTTTTAGAGTGGAAATAATAGATCGTTATTTGGAACACACGCATTTCATGTGTGTTCCGTTTCTACAGTAATCTGTGTAAACACATTTTTAAAACAGAAACGTTTTTCATATTTTAGTAGTAAATGACAAAATATAGGCATAAACTATATAATGTATGAAGCCTGAAGTCCAAAGATCAAGTACAGTAATCCCTCCTCGATCGCGGGGGTTGCGTTCCAGAACCCCCCGCGATAGGTGAAAATCCACGAAGTAGAAACCATATGTTTGTATGGTTATTTTTATATATTTTAAGCCCTTATAAACTCTCCCACACTGTTAACATTATTAGAGCCCTCTAGACATGAAATAACACCCTTTAGTCAAAAGTTTAAACTGTGCTCCATGACAAGACAGAGATGACAGTTCTTTCTCACAATTAAAAGAATGCAAACATATCTTTTCTTCAAAGGAATGCGTGTCAGGAGCAGAGAATGTCAGAGAGAGAGAGAGAGAGTGTGACAAAAAAGCAAACAATCAAAAAATCAATACATGCTGTTGGGCTTTTAAGTATGCGCACCGCGATAAAGCAGCCGCAAAGAAGGGAGCAATGTGAAGGTAGTCTTTCAGCATTTTTTTACAGGAGCGTCTGTATCCTCTAGGCAAACAGCCTCTGTGCAAACAGCCCCTCTGCTCACACCCCCTCCGTCAGGCGCAGAAAATGTCAGAGAGAGTGAGAGAGACCGAGAAAAGCAAACAAGCACCGCTCGGGAAGCACATCGTATATCATTGAGGAGTTTTAGTTAATATGTAATACATGCTCTGATTGGGTAGCTTCTAAGCCATCCGCCAATAGCGTCCCTTGTATGAAAGCAACTGGGCAAACAAACTGAGGAAGCATGTACCATAAATTAAAAGACCCATTGTCCGCAGAAATCCGCGAACCAGCGAAAAATCTGTGATATATATTTAGATATGCTTACATTTAAAATCCGCGATGGAGTGAAGCCGCGAAAGTCGAAGCGCGATATAGCGAGGGATCACTGTAAACACTTTCACAAAAGGTTCAAGAAAAAGACAACAGATTCCGTGGTGTAGCGGTAAGATTGCTGACTTGTAATCAAGAGTCCCCGGTTTGAACCCCACTCACTCCTATATCTGCCGTTTTCAGTAGTGAGCTGCTCTTATTGTTAGTATTATACAGTACACACATACACTTGGTTTGCATCTGTAACACATGGTGTACATTTATAGGACTTCTAAAAGTTACCTTTTTTTTCACTTTTATTCTCTCTAAATCACGATCATGATACATACTACCGTCCCCCCACCCAGGAATCTGACGCTGTTAGTTTTTATTTGAAACTGGGAATAACTGGAGATGTCTGTGGTGTTTTGAGATAATGGAACTGGATATTCTCTGATCTGGAGTGATAAAAGCTGACAACACAAACGCTGGTGAATCTGCCTTCTTCATATCTCACCATCACTTGATTTTTATTATTGAGTTTTATTGAGTGTTCCTGCTCACGCTGAATTAGTATGCACCTTATAGTCTATGACAGTGATGGCTAACCTTTTTGAGCCCGAGTGCCAAAACTGACGCACAAAACCAAAGAATTTCCTCAAAGTGCCAGCACGTCAATTAAACCTTAATAACAAGATTTTAGTATCTAAAAACTCTTTATAAAGTTGCCTGAACTATGTAACATCATTTTTAAAGGTTGGAATCTTTGTATTGTCAGAAAATCAATTTGATTCACAATCCTTTGGTTTTCATTTCAATTTATTGGCAATTTATAATGTTTTAATGATTTCATTCAATTTAATGAATTTAGGAAGAATTTGATTCAGTTACACAATATATTTTAAATGTATTATTCACATAACATGTCAAATGTATCCTGAGTAAAAAAAAAAGATAAACTTCTTAAAACTGTTAACTGTGTCAAGACTCGGTGTGTATTCCCAAAGAGTCTATACATGTTTTTTTGTAAAATTTACAATCAAATTTGAAAATAGTTAAATCATTACATTTCTAATAATATGATGTAAAGAAAACAAAAGAGCTTTCAATTAAACTAACCGTTTTTATTGGAAATTCCAGATTGGAATACAACAGGGCCATGTAAAGTCCCTTTTTTAAATAACATCTTTAAATAATGTTTAAATAACTTAGAAAGTGTCTTAACTGCAAACTGAAAACACTGCTTCATGTAAACATATGCATTGGGCATGCTCTGAAAAAAATTAATGTGATTTTTGTTGTTGCATGCATGCTGATAACTTGTCAATCCTTGGCTCATAGTGCGTTAATTTCAGAGCAACACATGCAGCACTCATGTCATCCGTTAATCTGTTTCTAGCATCAGATTTTATATGATTCAAAGCCGAAACCAGCTGCTCACAAGCATAGGATGACCCAAACAAAGTAAGAAGAGCAATCCCAAGTGCTTTCATGGACTTAAAATTGTCTGGCAGAGAATTCCACGCTTTTAGGATTTCATTTTCAGAACTGCTAGCAGTGATTTCATTTGTCACCCTTTTACACTCAATACGTTCAAGAGCCGCACGCAGGTCATTGAATTTACTTTTCCAGATAGAGCTTTCTTGAAATTCCAGTAGCTCCATTTACAAATTTTGAATATCCAACCACTGTAAGCAGGAAAGATCAAGATCTTCAAATGTGGACTTTTCTGGGGAAGTTATAAATGAAAGGGTTGTCTCCATCTTACGGAACTGAGAAAATCTTTTACTAAAATTCTCCTTTGCTTCGGCTACAATGGTGGAATATGCTTTGTGGATTTCCTGGTGTTTTTTATGACTGTCCACAAATGTTGTAGAATTATCCAAATGTATTTTTAGGTTGGGAAAATATTTTAGCTGTCCACTCTCAAGGTCTTTTTCAAAAACATGCAATTTTCTCTCAAAAGCTTTGATGTCACTAAACATGCTTTCTGCTGTTTTTCCCATGCCTTGTAATTTTTTGTTTAGTACATTAAAGTGGTTAGTAAAATCTGTAAAGAACATGAGGTTGGTAAGCCAGGCCATGTTGGTGAGTTGAGGATAGTCTTCCCCCTTTTCGTTCATAAATAGCCTAACTTCTTCCAAGCAGGCCACAAATCTCTCTAACACTCGTCCTCTGCTCAGCCACCGGACATTATTGTACATCAGTAAAGTGTTATATTGTGCCTGAACCTCATCAAGAAGGGCTTGAAATTGTCGAAAATTAAGAGCATGCGCCATGATGAAGTTCACCATTTTTGTTACATCTTTGAGGACATCGTCAAGTTTTTTGCTGCTTTCTTTGGCGCAGAGAGCCTCTTGATGTATTATGCAGTGAAATTGAATCAGTGGATGTTTTGCTTCCTTAGCAAAGAAATGAATGAATCCTGATGTTGTCCCCACCATGCTAGGTGCTCCATCGCTAGCAACTGAAACCACTTTTTCTGGACTTATGTCTAGTGATGAAAAAGCCTCCATCACAGCATTGTGGATATTTATCCCTTGTGTTCTTCCAGGCAAAGACAGCAGATTTACCAGCTCTTCTCTCATGATGTCACCAGTAGCATAACGCAAAATGAGCGCTAGTCTTGCATGGTTAGTAATATCTGTACTTTCATCCAAGCACATGGAGTAGAAGGGTGCTTTTTGTAAGTCGCAAGTAAGCTGTTGACTAACATCAGCAGCCATTCGCAGAACCCTATCTTTTGCAGTATTTCTGCTTAGCGGCATCTCAGAGATGCGTTGCACAATTTTATCCTTGTTTTGGAAATCATGGAAGAGTGAATTACTCCCAGCCAAAATTGCCTTTTTGATAAAATCTCCATCAGAGAGGGGCTTACCATGTTTTGCCATGCACAGTGAAATTTGAAAGCTGGCAACTGTAAGATGATTAGTTTTTGAAAGATAGTTGCTAAAACTAAGAGACTGGGAGTGATATTTCTTTAATTTTCCTACAAGGAACTCTTTTCTTTAAGCTAAACCAAGTTCAGCAACACTGTTATGGTTGGTCTCAAAGTGACGTTTGACACTTGATGTGCGAGACACAACACTTTCATTATACATAATACACAATGCTTTCCCACTGCGTTCAATCACTCCATATGTCTCTGTCCAGGCCTCTTGGAATGGTCTTCCACTATCTGTTTTTGCTTTTTTTGCTGTACTCATTTTCTTTGTTCAAGACTTCAAGTCTACAAAAAGATAAAATTTGTATAATAAAAAAAAATCTAATGAAGTGCTGTATACAAATCCGTCCCCATAAAAAAATATGTGATTGGGGAATTTTACTAATTGTAGACATCCGTTTTGGTCAAAAAATATACTGTCCGGGTGAAAACCGGACTTGTGCAACCCTAACCTGGACACCTAGACAAATAGCCAGATAATTTAATAGGTTTTTAAAAAGGAGCCCAGGTAAGTTTATAATTAACATTAGTATTATTGGTCCAATTAAACTTAGGCAGCACAGGTAGGGCAAAGTAGAAGTTTACCTAATAATAAATGATGTAGAATGCAGATTGCACCTCCTGTTCTCCTCAAGTCTCCCGCCAGGGTGGGAGGGCATGACAGAAGAACGCTCGGTGCTGTAGGCGAGTACCTGGGCGGGTTCAGAGGCGGAGGCGGGGAGTGAGACTTTGCTTCTCGCAGCCACGCGGCGGTTCAGGCAGCCGCGAGGAACACATTGCCAGGCAGGGCCGGACTGGGACAAAAAATAGGCCCGGGCATTTTAGGTTGAGCAGCCCCCTCACACACTGCCTGGCTCATAGGATACTAAGGGGAAGACAGGCAGGCTAAACATCCACTCACAGGACTGCAGCCAGCACAGGAGGATGGGCCGCGGCCCACCGGGACAATGCCCGGTCCTCCCAATGGCCAGTCCGGCCCTGTTGCCAGGTGAGCTGCAAAGCAGACACCGGCACACTCGCCTCCCACCGCGCCGCATATCTTAATTGCGGACCTTCCCGCGTGCCAGCTGCAAGGCCTTCGCGTGCCACAGCTGGCACGCGTGCCATAGGTTCGCCATCGCTGGTCTATGATGTCAAAAAAAAAAACAAAAACCGAGACATAGGTATATATGATATTTGGAATAATTCATTTTATGACCTGTATAGTACATTTCGGAAAACTTTGTGGCACGGATGCAACATTATTCATATTATTCATATTCATTCGCATAACATCTTGCGGTTTGTAATCAGTGACTGCGTGTTTTTTTCCCCGATCTTGCCAGTCCCCACATGTTGCTGTATGCTGTTTCTTTTGTACTCCAGGACATGCAGAGGAAAGAATAGTACAGAGCAGTAAGTTCAGCGGTATATGCAATCATCAGATTCAAATGTTAACAGTTCACACACACGCAGGGATCGTCCTTCCTACATTTACGACATGTGTACCTGTTACAATGTACACACTTCTCTCTATGCTGTGGTTTCTATTACAAACCTGAAAGAAAGAGACAATATACGTAAAAACATCATTAATGCAATATTATTTGAAAACGAACAGCGTCAGATCGGGTGTGAATTTATGCTGGTGCTGTTAGAGTCAGATCAGGAGCTTTTTCAGTGCGCGCAAGAACATGCAGGTGGCCAGTTGCTGTGTCCTACAACATGCTGCCGGTGATCAACACACATGTACTGTGCAAGGCATGCACGGGGGGCCACTGTGAAAAGAAGAGTGTTCATGGTTCAGCTTGCAGAGGAACTTCGTCTTCACATCTTACTAGAAAAGGCGATGGAAAAAGAAAAGGAGGATTCAACATAGACAAGCTTCTGTTCCAGACAGCCGCTTTTCCCAGAAAAGTAAACTGAGTCAGTGTCACCCCACCCTGCCCCTCCGCATTTGCTACGAGTGCTTCGGTGGCGCAATGTTATCAGCTGCTGACTGGTAATCAAAGCTTCACGGGTTCGATCCCACATGACTCCATTTTGAGAAGTGAACTGCTCTTATTCTTACTATTTTAGAATAAAAACATACATTTGATTCCAGACTGTAACAGCCAGTGTAGTTTATGATACTTGTAAAGGTTAGTTTTTTTTTTTTTATTCTCTCAGCCGCGTTCACGATCCCAACTCTCCAAACCCCCAAGAACATACCCCCAACCCCCCCATATTTGACACTGCTGTTTTCACATAGACGCGCTATAACAGAGGTAAACTCAAATCATGATGACAATTCTACATCGGATCAAGAATGCACTTTTGCCATCGCTATACTTTGTATATGTACATGGGAAGCTCTACACTCGTGACTTTACGCTGTAGGAAGTAAGTAAATAAATAAAGGTAAATAGGTAACAAAGGATGGTGCATGTGCCCAAAACATTTACTGACACGGGCATGCTCAAAAAATACACGTGTAATGCAATGAAAAGTGCATGCAGACACTTCAGTTCGCAAGCATTGGTACGAGAATGCAGTCACAAGTAGACTGCAGAGATATAGTGCGTCTTTATGTGAAAATAGCAGAGAATGAAACTGAATAAAAAAACAAAGCTAACCTTTACAAGTATCATAAATTACACCGGCTGTTACAGACTGAAATAAAATGTATGTTTTATTCTAGAATAGTAAGCTGGTACCGTTGCACCAAGGAGGCAGTCATAGCAAATGTGTGTCAATGTCGCACGCTAACACAGCTTTTTTCCTGCAGTTATATTTTTGAATAAAAGTGCACTTGTTCTGTTATATTTGTACCTTTTGTGAAAGTGTTTCTTTGATATTTGGACTTCAGGCTTCCCACATTATACACTTCTTGTCTACACTTTGTCAATTATTACTAAAACATGGAAAACGTTTCTGATTTAATGATGTGTTTACTGTGCTTAGATTGTTGTAGACACGGAACACACATGAAATACAAGTGTTCCAAATAACAGTATAGTATTTATAAAAGGTGTCATTTTGCTTGACTTCTCACTCTATACAACTCTAAGCAACTGACATGCAGGTAAACAGACTTGAGCTGAGAAAACTGTGCGGGATGGGGGGATGTGATAGCAGGCTGCTTGCTGTTTGGTGCTGATCCACACATTTACAGGACAAAGGATGCTGATGGAGAGGTGAGAAGCGATTTAAGGTGGGACAGATTTTTGAGTTTTTTCGTTGGCTCTGGTAATTCTACTGTTAACCCATTCTACAAATATACCTGGACAATGGTGGGTACTATAGCTATTACCACATGTTTCAGTTGATAACCTTACAAGTTGAAGACAGCTGAGCTTGAATTGAGGATTAGCCTTAAAGTGGAGTAGTGGCCCTGAGGCTAAGGATCTCCGCTAGTATCTGGAAGGTTGATGGTTCAAATACCCTTAATGCCAGAAGAAGTCCTACCCCGTTAGGCACTTGAGGAAGGCCCTTAACCTGAAAATTGCCTCATGGATACTGTACAATGGCTGACCCTGCACTCTGACTTTCAAAAGTCATGCAAAAAGACAGTTTACACTTGGGGATTAATAAAGTATATCAAATCAAGAATTTGGATTTCACATGTGCTTGGAAGGATTGACTTTTAGTGTTCATAATAGTATTGCCACATGTAGAGAACACTTAAATTCTTTCTTGCTGTCCAACCAACATGAAACTAATTGCCACTTTCTGATGCCATGATAAGCAAGCTTACTTGATGCACAACTTCCTCCTGTTTCCATTTCACAAGTTTAGTTATGGTCACATGTTCCAAACTGTGGAAAAAATCTGTGCATATTTCCTAACAAGAATGCGTGGTTAAAAGCAAACACAAAGTCATACACTCTAGCTGGCCCACCAGGTTTGAATATACATTATCTAAACACTTAGTCTTCCCCTGCACTAACTATCTCTCTTTTTCTCTAGATAACTGCCATACAGCAATCTTTACATGCCATTAAGGGACTACTTCAGGGGCTATTCCTTGAACTGCATCTAGAAAAGCCCCTTGAAAATCCACAGATATAATCAAAGCATTTTATATACTGTATATATAGGGCCAGAGACACTGCAGGACTAGCTACAGCCAGAGTCAACCTGTCACATGGCATCAGGGAAGCAAAAAAGCGGTACAGCAAGAAAATATCTGGACACTTTAGCAACACCAGAGATGAACAGTCTCTCTGGTGTGGCATCCAAACCCTCACTAATAACAACACAGACGTGTGAAGGTGACATCACACTGCTTAACTGCCTAAGTGGCTTCTTTGGCTGGTTCGAGACACAAAAGAGCACACCGGCACAGAAAACCATTAACCCCCCCCCCCGGGCAAGCAGGCCATACGTCTGGCCCCAGCCAGCGTGAAGAGAACCCTTTCTAGGCTCAACCCACGGAAGGCAGCCGGACAAGACAACACACCTGGTCGTGCTTTGAAGGATTGTGCTGAGGGGCTCAAGGATGTCCTTGCTAACATCTTCAACATCGCCCTGAATCAAGTTGTTGGTCCCACATGTTTTAAAGTCACAACCATAATTCCTGTCCCTAAGAAGCCCCTCCCATCTAGCTATAATGACTATCGGCCCGTAGCACTGACTTCCACCATCATGAAATGCTTTGAGCAGCTGGTTATGCAGAGCATTAAGTCCATTCTTCCCCCCTCCCAATGACCCATTTCAGTTTGCATACAGGTCACACAGGTCCATAGAGGATGCCATTTCTGCTGCTCACCATCCAGCCCTCACCCAACTGGACTCAAAGAACTCCTATGTTCGAATGTTGTTCTTAGATTTTAGTTCAGCATTCAACACAATCATTCCCCAGCAGCTAATACAAAAACTCAGCCATTTGGCACTCAAGACCTCTTTCTGCAACTGGGTGTTGGACTTTCTTAAAGGGAGGCCACAATATGTGCGAGTCGGCAATAACACCACTAAGACCATCATGTTGAGCACAGGAGCCCCACAAGGGTGTGTGCTCAGCCCGTTGCTCTTCACCCTGCTGACCCATGACTGTGTACCAATCTACAGTTCCAATCACATTGTCAAGTTTGCAGACGATACAACCGTGGTCGGCCTCATCACCAACAATGACGAAGCCAACTACAGGAACGAGGTGAGCCAACTGGTCCGGTGGTGTAAAGACTACAATCTCTTCCTGAATGTGGGAACGACCAAAGAGATTGTGGTTGATTTCAGGAGAGATCATTCGCAGCACCTCCCACTGACCATCAATTGTGTAGCTGTGGAAAGGGTGAGTAGCACCAAGTTCCTGGGGACGTACATCTCAGAGGACCTCTCTTGGTCAGATAACACCACCTCACTGGCCAAGAAAGCTCAAACCCGCCTCTACTTTCTACGCAAACTGAGGAGGGCACAAGTTCCACCCTCCATCATGTGCTCTTTCTACCGGGGCACAATCAACAGTACCCTCACAAACTGCATCTCTGTGTGATATGGAAGCTGCACTGCTTCCTTTAGGAAGTCCCTGCAACGCATAGTGGATGCGGCCAGTAAGATCATTGGTGCCCCACTGCTCTCCTTTAAGGGCATTTTCCACACCCATCTCACCTGTAGAGCCATCAGTGTTGCTGGTGACTCCTCCCACCCCTTTCACTCCCTTTTTAGCCTCCTCCCCTCAGGGAAAAGGTACCAGAGTTCAACCCCCCCCCCCCTTGCCCCCTGCCACTGGACCGTAACAAGAGTCACTATCTACCAAGTACCCTACCTCAGCTGGTATTATATAAGGACTCAATATTACATCTGCTGCTGTCTGTCTTTTTGTACATCTCATAAGCTACTCTATAATGCACCTTCTCATTTTTTTTTTACTGTAATTGGCTTTTGCACTAATGACTATTGCACATTGTACACAGGTCTGCTTTATAAGTTCTAATGTTATTTATCTTATAGTTATACTTTATACTTTTTATATTTTACTAGCAGGAGTACCCGCCGTTGCTCAGGAATGTATAACCGGTGAATTTCCCAAATGAAAGAAACAGAACATAGAAATAGAACAAACAGTTTTCTGATTCACATTTTATTGTGAAATAGACTTTTTTCTGGCATCTGAAGTGGACCTTCCAATTCTACCTGTTTTTTTCAGTGGCATGGGTATATTAGCGAAAAGCAGCACAATTATATGTTACATGGTATTACGTACGGAATAAGGATCATAGTGAGATGAATTTACTTTACTTACAATACGTTGGAAAGTGAACAAATACTTTTGTACTTTTTTTAATCACCAGTCAGTCAGAAAGAGCAACACTGAAATCGTACTGTCAGTCGGAAACGGAGAAAATAGCACCACAAATCCGGAAAGCCAGTGAGAAAGAGTAGCACTGAAACCGTACTGGGAAAAATGGCGGGGAGGGGTGCTCTGTTTGTAAGGAGTGTCTGTGTTGAACTGTGATGCTATCTAACGGATGTTGGCAATGGTAACTACAGAGAGAAGTGACATACAACCGGTGCTGCGTTTGGGGAAAATGGAGGGGGAAGGATGCTGTCTTTTTAAGGTGAGTCTGTGTTCAAACGTGCTTGCATATAACGGACGTTGGCGAATGAAATACAGCACTATCAGTACATGTGGGAGTGTGACATGCGGAAACGCGGGTGTGTCAGCCGGTCACGCGCACTGGGTCATTCACATTTTACATCCATACAGCAGTTCCTCTACACCCGATCAAAGAAGTCGACCTTCTCATACTTGGACACTTCCGCTCTCTGTTGGCAATTTAAAGAAACATGGGTAAACAGTGACGCACAGAGACCAAAGCTGCCGCTACATGGTGCCGTGGTGAACGTCTGTTGGAATGCGTGGCCATCTTGTCTATGATAAGTACGAGGACGTGTGCCGAACGTTGTGTCGGTGAAAAGGTGCCCTGTGGCTCACTACGAACATTTTTCCGAACCAAACATACCCCATGACCTTCTCCTGGTCACAAAGGAGCCCCATCCCCAGTTTGGTGCCGATCGGACGCCCGGTACAGATTTGTATGGCGGACAAACAAACATACATACATACACACACACATACATACATTGACTCTGCTTTATATATTAGATTGTACTATGAAGTTGAGAGAGAAACAGTATTTCGATTCTCCTGTATGTTCTGCACATATAGTGAATTGACAGTAAAAGGCTATTTAATTTGATTTGATATTTTGCATACATGCTGAGCATGCTGGTCCATCAGCCAGTATCTTTTTTTTAGAAATCAGAGATGTGTTAGAGAGACGGAGGTGGCACTCTATGTTTTCTGCACAGGTTAAACATTTAGTTAGGCAACAGACTCAGTCGAACAATATAAGTAAATCTATATATCAGTTATAGTTTCAGTAAATGGCTTAAGATGCTCTTCATTCCAACCATTGGGGAAGTCATCTTGTGCCAGAAAGCATTTTTTTCTTTTGAACACTTTGAACAAAAGGAACTATTACTTAGTGATGATTTAGGCAATTTAAATATGGATTTTTGTTTTAGCTAGCTGGTCCAAAGGTACAAAACAATGTTAATCTGTATTCATAGTTTCTTACTTTACTTAGGCAAATTTGACATGCCAGATTTTTTTTTCATGAATGGCAGAGGCATCTTTCCCAAGCTCCGTACATATGTTGTGGAAAAGCAGGGAACTTTTTAAAGATATACTTTTTTTAGCCAGGTTTCTATTGTTCCTATTACATCAAAGTTATGTGCAACTACATATAAATATAAATAATTGATTTTATTTTTAATACTCCTAGAATTAAAGCAAGCAATGTTTAATGCATCACTTCCTTTGGCTTTTTAACAGTCTGCTAGAACGTTAAACATTATCTTGTGTATTCGTATTTATACTACTGCCTACATTTTTATGTGAAGTTCTAAACCTGGCCTGTTCTAAACTCCTTGCCCCTGGTACCTACATTAACCAATCCTCAACTAACATACTCATATAACTCCCCAATTCATTGCTGCCTATTATGTTTAAATGTAACCTGTCACAGTGGAACAGGTCTTATATGCTCTTGTAAGAGTCTTAATATCCCATAAACCTATGCCTCTCTATCCTACACACAGATGTGAGCAACGGGTTAAGTCTTCTAATGTCCTCAATCTTCCCCGGAATAGTATGTGTCACAGGCAGAACTTCAGAGAACACCTTGTCAGATCTACTACACAGCTTGTCACCTAACTCTTTACATTTGGATGGCAGAACTGATCACCTGCCCTTATGTATATTATTTGTTCCAACATGGACAATGATGACTGAATAGGCTAAGTGCCTATCCACTCTTCCAGGGATTTTTCCTACCTGGGCAGCCGGAATGCAACACACCGTACAAGACTCTCAGTCTCTGGAGTACCCCTGCTTCTCAATCCTCCTAATTATTGAATCCCCTACTATCATTGCTTTTCTCTTTCTGGTTTTAAGGTGACCCATTTGGGCTCCTCATTTGTACCTATTACTTCAGTATTATCAGAATCACTGTCCAGCTCAACAAGGTCCTAAAGCCAGTTACTGTATAAACCTCAAATTCTGGGGTTTATTGTCCCTGAAAAGTGTGCACCTCTAGCTTCGCACTTTTGCCTGGCCATGACCTACCTATTTTTATCTCTCTGATCTGAAGTCTCCTTTTACGCCACTTTGTGGGTGTACATAATCTCCCTAAAGGACATCTGGACAAGAGCCACCAATTCTTTACTACAAAGCAAGCTAGCCTCCTCCACCTCAAGTTTAGCAACCCTGAACTTGAGGTGCTGGATCAGCTAGTATTCCCCACAGATGTAAGAATCCTGGAACCAGACTTCGTTAAGGCCAGTTTCCAAAATTTTCAGCATCATACAGGACTGACATTTGTTTAGGTGACATTTAACCCCTTTTAGAACTGAATTTAATTACGAGTTTAATAAATTACACAAATTTACACAGTGGTAGCTCTGCTGCCTTGCAGTAAGACTTGGTTTACTTCCCTGGTCCTCCCTGCATAGAGTTTGCATGTTCTTCCTTTGTCTGCATGGGTTTCCTCTGGGTGCTATGGTTTCCTCCCACAGTCCAAAGACAGGCAGGTCAGGTGGATTGGTGACACTAAATTAGCCCTAGTGTGGATTTAGTGTGTGGGTGTGAGTGTTTGCCCTGAAATGGACTGGCACTCTGTTCAAGGTGTGTTTCAGCTTTGTGCCCTGTGCTAGATGGAACAGGCGTCAGAGCCTCCCACCCCCCCATGACCCTGGTCTGGATTAAGCAGGTTAGGAAATGACATGACATGCCCAACTACAGGACCTATTTAATACATACTGTCCCTTTCTTACTGGCCTTGTATTAACTGTTTAAGGTGTTTGTACTATTAAATGTTTTTTTGCTTTCTGCTGCTATCTCAATTTAAGCCTTCTGCAGAAACTGCTTTTATTTTTTATCTTCCTCTAAACCTGTTTGTATCCGTAAAAAGCCTTTCTCTTCACACTCCAATGTGTGTCTGTATGTACTAGTATATATAATGTGTATGTATGTATTAGTATATATAGCTCTGTCAATGGGAAGAAAACATACAGTTAATAATATGAAACCTCTTATTGATTCCTTTGCAGAGAATCCCAAGGCATATTAATGCTGACCATGCACCCAGGGAGTAAATGACGTAGTTAATGATCAGTAATCGCTTCTCTCATTTCTTCACTTTAATTGGCAGATACAATGTTAACTTACTTAACTTGGTCCTTCTGGTACTGTGGCTACATGGGTCCTTTTGACTGGAAGAAACTGCAGAAGAAAGTAGATTGAGGTATAGGCAGGTGGCAAGCTAGCTGTTCCTTTTTCACGTTTACTGTATGCTTTCAAATTATGTTTGAAGGAAGGCCTATTTTTTTATACTATGTTTGCTTCTTTTAGTATAATTTCAGTAATTTCCTTGCTCTTTAACACCTTTTGTAATGAAGTAGAGCTCTCTGTGAACGTGCCTTGAATGATGTATGGGCAAGCTAAACATTAAGATCTGAACTGTTGAAATGTTCATTTAGTGCATTAGTAATTGAATAGCTTTAAGTGTGCTGAATGCTCCCCAAGTAATTTGGTGCTCTTTCATATATAATGTAGTTCTGTACACTGATTATTATCATGGTGCTTATATGCACCTTTGTAAATTGTGTCTTTTGTTATTGTGCATCTGTTTATATTGTTGAGCAATAAGTTATTTTATTGCTCCAGAGGGTGATTTGCACTTTACACTGCCCTAATACAGTATGCTACTGTAGCTAAAGCAACCTGCATTCTGGTAAAACTGACTCATGTTGTTATATGCTACTTTTAAGAAAAAGTAAAGGGTAATTGTTTTTGGTCATTTTGACCTAATCTGTTCTTTCACATGGTTGTTTAGTTGCTTCTCTTCTGGCTTTAATATTCTCAACACAGAAAACTGTTACTTTGGGATGAGTATGTTGGTAACACTAGGGGGCAAGTTGAAACAGTCTTCTTCTTTTGTCTGCTCCCGTTAGGAGTCACCACAGCAGATCATCTTTTTCCATATCTTCCTGTCCTCTGCATCTTGCTCTGTTACATCTATTACCTTCATGTCCTCTCCATAAACCTTCTCTTTGGCCTTCCTCTTTTCCTCTTCCCTGGCAGCTCTATTTTTAGCATCCTTTTCCCAATATACTCAGCATTTCTCCTCTGCACATGTCCAAACCAACACAATGTGCCCTCTCTAGCTTTGTCTCCAAGCCATCCAACCTGAGCTGACCCTCTAATGTATTCATTCTTAATCCTGTCCATTCTCACAACACTCAATGCAAATCTTAACATCTTTAACTCTGCCACCTCCAGCTCTGTCTCCTGATTTTTGGTCAATGCCACCATCTCCAACCCATATAACAAAGCTGGTCTCACTACCATCCTGTAGACATTCCCTTTCACTCTTGCTGATACCCATCTGTCACAAATTACTCCTGGCACTCTTCTCGACCCATTCCACCCTGCCTGCACTCTCGTTTTCTCCAAACTCAGATAGAGGGTATTTATCATATAATAAATCACACAACTGAGGGTAAAACACAAAGAGCAGATAGTAGATACAGTACAAGCTAATACAGAGAAAACAAATGACCTACTGACTCAACAGGATGTACTACCCAGGATTTGCATCCTAGTCTAACAAGTGGGGTTTCTTCTTTATTTTCCCACTAAACATATACTTATAGCTGAGTATTTTTAATTCCTTTCTTTCTTCTACAGTGCCCTCCAAGCTCCACAGCCACAATAAATAATCAAATAAACACAATAAGCACAATATTCTTCTCTCTCTTTTTCCTCCACATCTCCCAGCAAGCTTCACCCACCTCTACCTGACTCTGGCTCACTTACTGGGTTTTCAGCAGTCTTTTATATTGTCCTTGACCCGAAAGTGCTTCTGCTTATCCATCCATGTGACCTGCCAGCACTTTTGGGTCAGATGGAAAATTCAAGTTTTTAATCAGCCCAAAAGTACTTCAGGGCTTCCGTCCTTGTGACTTCCTAGTACTTCCAGGCTATAAGGAAAGCATGACTCCCCATGTCCTTCCACAGAACGCCCTGGTGGCACCCAACAATGTCAATGTCAATTTATTTATATAGCGCATTTAAAACAACATTGGAACGCTGTGGCCAAAGTGCTTTACAATAATAGAATAAAAGAAAACAAACAAATTAAAATAGAAATAAAATACATGAACATAAATAAAATAAATAATAAATAGAAGTAGTGTTATATAATCACAATGAGGAAACCATCAGTATTACTGAAGGCCACGGAATGCAAGTGAAAAGAAATCAGTCTTTAATCTTGTTTTGAACAGTTCTCTTGTAGACGACTCTTTTATATGATGAGGTAAACAGTTCCACAGGCGAAGAGCAGAAGCTGCAAAAGCCCTGTCCCCCTTGGTTTTACACTTGGTATGAGGGACAACAAGAGACAACTGACCAGAAGATCTAAGCACTCTGCATGGCTGGTGTAAAACACACAATTTGGATAAATAGGCAGGAGAAAGCCCATGTAAAGATTTAAAAACTAGCAACAAGATTTTAAAAGCAATTCGAAAACTGACAGGCAGCCAATGTAAAGAAGCTAAAATAGAACAAACAGAGTCATACTTTCTTGTCCCAACCAGAAAGAGAGTGGCAGCATTCTGGACCAACTGTAACCTGTGTATCAGAGATTTGCTAATCCCAGAATACAGCGAGTTGCATTAATCAAGGCGAGAAAAAATAGTAGCTTTCTTAAGATCCCTAGAAGATAAAAAAAGGCTTGATCTTACCTAATAGATGAAGCTGGAAAAACCAACTCTTGACTACAGAATTTACTTGTTTCTCAAAAGAGAGGTTACTGTCAAAGATCACACCTAGTTTGCAGACTTGAGGTTTGCAAAAGACAGAGAAAGAGCCGAGAAGTTCAAGACCAATTTGGGCTTTAGCTGATAGACCCACTATAAGCACCTCCATTTTATTTTGATTCAGATCAAGAAAATTATTAGCCATCCAGGATCTTAGTTCAGAAAGACAGTTGTGCAGTTGATTCATTGTAGAGTTGCAGACGGGAATATAAACCTGCGTATCATCTGCATAGCAGTGAAAAGAAATGTTAAATTTCCTAAAAATAGCTCCAATAGGATGAAGGTATATAGAGAATAAAATAAGACCCAAAATGGATCCCTGAGGAACATCATATCTAAGAGGAGCAGTAGACGAAAAAGAGGAATTTAAAGTCACTGAAAAGTGGCTACTAGTTAAATATGACCTGAACCAGTTAAGAGCAGCCCCTTTAAGCCCAACAAGATGTTCAAGCCGCATCAGCAATATCTCATGGACTGCCATGTCACCTGAGTCAGTAATAATAGGAATGTCATTGATTACTTTCAGGAGGGCCGTTTCAACACCATGAAAATGCCTAAAGCCAGATTGGCAGATCGCAAATAAATTATTGGAGTTAAGGTGATCAACCAATTAAATAATTCTTTCTAGAATTTTAGCCAGAAATGGCAGTTGGGAAATTGGGCGAAAATTGGCTAAAACTCCAGGGGCCTCATATATAAACGGTGCGTACGCACAGAAATTTTGCATAAGAACTTTTCCATGTTCAAATCGAGATGTATAAAACCTATACTTGGCGTAAAGCGACGCACTTTTCCATGGTACCTCATACTTTGTCGTACGCAAGTTCTCCGCTCAGTTTTGCAGTCTGGCGGCACCCAGCGTCAAAGCCGTGCTCCTGTTCCTGTGTGGTTACACCTTATTTTCCTGACGCGACTTTATAAATACACTGAAACTAACCGCATATTGTTTATTAGTGTAATTCATCTGATTGTTATTAACTTGTAACAATATAATGGTCCAGGGAATAGCCATAGTATTCCAAATACCATAACTGCTTTAGCGTTGTTACTCTCACTGCACCTTCTTCTTCTTCTTCTTCTTTCAGCTGCTCCCGTTAGGAGTTGCCACTGAGGATCATCTTTTTCCATATTACTCTCACTGCACCACTCAGAGTATTTATATCACTGTATCTGAGTGTGAATCACAGCAGCAGCTGATCGGAAAGAGAATTATCGGTATACAGCTTTAAGCACACGCTACCTCAGCCATGGCAAAACGTTTCAAAGCCTTTCCTGTATGGACCTCGCGGTTCAGAAACAGTTTCATCCCAAGAACTTTAAACACACTTAATCAATTGCTCCTTGTAGAACTGTTTGTACTTATAAGTACAATCACCCCACTGTAAACTTGCACTACAGTTATAATATTACACAACCTGAGCCACTTTATAAAGCGTGTATTTACATATGATGACGATATCATTTTTAAGATGAAATGCAGCAAAATATGTTTATTATATTATACAGATAAAATTTTAACTTCATTTAAATAATCTATATTCTTCACTGGGACTGTCGTGAAGGATAGAATAATTAAACATGTACTACGAAGATATTTCAATGTTCCTTAAACGTTTTGAAGAATTGGCGCTCTAAGCGTACAGAGGGCTTAACATCTATTACAGAGCTGATTGTGTGGCGATCGGTTACTTGGAGAAAGAAAAACAAGGACTGCAGGGGCGGCTACGCCAATATATATTGAATATAAAACAGAAAGAGAAAATAACAACACAGCTAAAAACGCCGCGCCAAATTTCGGCAAAAATTAAATGCTTGCGTCATGAGCACGAGGCGGCTATGCAGTGTCCGCAATGGACGTGGCCATCCACCGTGCATAAGATACCATATTGACATTGGAGGGCGAAGGAGCCACCAATTCTTCCTCTGCCCAGGGCCACCACAAGCCTAGAGCCGCCCTTGAGTACTGCTGCAATAAATTAATTCATCGAAGGTCGCACACAATCACTGCGCCGTGAAACCCATGTTTAATAACGTGCTTTAACTCCTATCATCATGAAAATGATATCACGTATACATCTCAGTATTTTATGTGTGTTCCGTTTCTACAGTTTATTTGATCTTTGGAAATCAGGTTTCACACATTCTATAGTTTATGCCTAAATTTTGTAACATTTATTATTAAAATATGAAAAAGTTTCTGTTTTAACAATGTGTTTACACAGATTACTGTAGAAACAGAACACACATGAAATGAATGTGTTCCAAATAACGATCTATTATTCCCACTCTAAAACTCCAGCAGTTGAGTCACTACCAGATAATCAAACAAGGCATGAGCTGGGAAAACTTAGTGAATGTTCTGCGACGGTGGGGCATGGAATAGCCGGCTGCTTGCTCTTCGTCTTATTTGGCACATTTAGAAGACAAAAGACGGTGGCAGAGAGGTGAGAACGGTTTTAAGGTGGGCCGGATCTACGAATTTTTTCGTGGTAATTCTAGTGTTAACAGCAATTTCGGCTCTTTTTCCACGACGGCAGCGGGTGCGTTTGTGTCTCCGAGGGGCATTCAACTCACTGATACAGGTGAAGAAGTCAGGACATGAATAAAACAAAGGTGGAGGTTCACATAATATCCCATCGGGAGATGAAAATTGAGAGGAAAGCAAGCCAGAAAATATGTTAAGTAAAAAATCACGATCGTAGGACAGTGGCCGTTGGGATAAACTAAAACATAAAAACAAAGTTAAAACATAGATTAGCGAGACGAGCAGACGGCCAGCCACACCAGTCGGCGCCAACAGGGCTGAGATACCGAACTCCAAGTCCCAGGATGCCCTATAGGAATCCTGGACACCGCTACACTCCAGGGGAGTGTCTTGGGGGATGCAGTGTCCAAAAGTAGCTTCCTTCTCCAATCCATCCATTCTCGGGGCGTCCCAGCTGAGCTGAGCTGCCAGCCGTCTCTTACAATATATATAGTTATTTATATATATATATATACTCAGCAAAAAAAGAAACGTCCCTTTTTCAGGACTGTGTATTTCAACAATAATGTTTTAAAAATCCAAATAACTTTACAGATCTTCATTGTAAATTGTTTAAACAATGTTTTCCATGCATGTTCAATTAACCATAATCAATTAATTAACATGCACCTGTGGAATGGTCGTTAAGACCTTAACAGCTTACAGAAAGTAGGCATTTAAGGTCACAGTAGTAACGCAGGACACTAAAGAGACTTGTCTACCGACTGTGAAAAACACCCAAAGAAAGATGCCCAGGGTCCCTGCTCATCTGCGTGAACGTGCATTAGGCATGCTGCAGGGAGGCATGAGGACTGCTGATGTGGCTAGGGCAATAAATTGCCATGTCCGCACTGTGAGATGCCTAAGACAGCGCTACAGGGAGACAGGAAGGACAGCTGATCATCCTCGCAGTGGAAGACCACGTGTAACAACACCTGCACAGGATCGGTACATCCGAATATCACACCTGCGTGACAGGTACAGGATGGCCACAATAACTGCCCGAGTCACACCAGGAACACACAATCCCTCCATCAGTGCTCAGACTGTCCGCAATAGGCTGAAAGAGGCTGGACTGAGGGCTTGCAGGCCTGTTGTAAGGCAGGTCCTTACCAGACATCACCAGCAACAACGCCGCCTATGGGCACAAACCCACCTTCGCTGGACCAGACAGGAGTGGCAAAAAGTGCGTGAGTTTCTGCATGACAGCAATGTCAGCGTTCTGCCATGGCCAGCGAAGAGCCCAGATCTCAATCCCATTGAGCACGTCTGGGACCTGTTGGATCGCAGGGTGAGTGCTAGGGCCATTCCCCCCAGAAATGTCCAGGAACTTGCAGGTGCCTTGGTGGAAGAGTGGGGTAACATCTCACAGCAAGAACTGACAAATCTGGTCCAGTCCATGAGGAGGAGATGCACTGCAGTACTTCAAGCAGCTGGTGGCCACACCAGATACTGACTGGTACTTTTGATTTTGAGCCTCCCTTCATTCAGGGACACATTGTGAAACATTTTTAGTTTATGTCTTATGGTGTTGACTCTTTTAGTGTTCATACAAATATTTACACATTAGGTCTACTGAAAGTAAAAACAGTTGAAAGTCAGAGGACGTTTCTTTTTTTGCTGAGTATATATATAGTGATTCCTTTGTAACACCTGCAATGTTAAACACCTTCCTCCTGTGAGTTTAGACTTTACCAACCATCTTGCTCCGAATTCCAAACTCCATTACTTTCTGATCCCAGAAGTCATTCCATTAAATTATGTCTTTAGGAATGATTCAATCCAGGATTACTTCACAGAGTAAGAGGCAAAGTGGCTCCTGTAAATGGTGGCTTAGTACTACCCATATTATTTTTAACTATAGTATATTCTAAAACAGAGCATCTCACAGATTGAACATGATTACCCTGCTCCTTTGGTACTGACCAGGTCCCCTTCACAGGTGATTCCTCAGACTTTTCCTTGTGTTTACACTACCATTTAAAAGTTCAGGGTCAACCAGAACTGTTCATCTTTTTGATAGAAACTGATACCTTTATTATCAAGATACCATTAAATTGCTTTAAAAATAAAGCTGAGGTATTACTACTGTTTGTAATAGCTATTACTGTTTGAAATGATGGTTACAAAGCCCCATTTTCATCAGCAATTCCTTCAGTGTTCCAATTGTTAATTATCTTAGATTATCCTTAATTAATGTCTACATGGTAAATGATTATTAGAGAAAAGTTTGCTTTAGCATTGCTGAAACCTGCTATTCTGTTAACTTGAGTTGCAAGGTTTGGAATTCCTAAAGTTCAGTTCTGGGTTCAGAAATGGCCAAAATGAAACAGCTTTCTCAAGAAACGTCTTTTTTTGCATAATGAAGGCGAGTTCATGGGTCAGATTACCAAGAAACCAAACATTTCATACAAAGGTGTCTACTGCTGACTTGAGAGAAGAGAGCGAACTGGATCTAATCAGTACAGAAGGAGAAGGCCCAGATGGACAACTGCATAAGAGAAGAAGGACATCCGAATCTGTAGGTTGAGAAACAAACACCTTACTGGTATACAGGTGATTTCTTTTTTAAATACACACCCCATACCAGTGTCATCAGCAACAGAGAAAAGACTATTCTGGGATTTGTGGGTGATGCCAGGTTTTGAATGGTATTGTAATTTTGGCGAATGTTCACTCCATTGCTGGTGTGATTTCACAAATCTGAATCCTCTAAGCTTTTTAAATTGCATAATCTCTGCAGAATGATACTGTTAGAAATATCTTTAACCAGACTGGTAAAGATTATAGCTTAATATTGGCTGCTTTACTTTCATTTAATAAATATATTTCTTTTTTTCTCTTAATATATTCCCAGTCCCATTGGGTAATAAATATTAAAATAATTAAATTTACTTTTCCTGTCATTTTCTTAAAAAGAAACCCCAGAGCTGAAAATGATTGCAATTTAACATAGACTCGGAAATAATTCCAAGTGCTGATACAGTCATAACATACCTTTTGGAGTGTTACATCTAGTGAAGTGCAAAGTGCTAATTTGATTAGAAATGTTTTTTGTTGTAGTGACTGCATGTGAAACTACTCAATAGACTTTAACAGTAAGTAAAGAATTTCCTTTAATTCAGTTTATTGCCCGGAACATCCAGTAATTTTGGAATTTCTCTGTGTACAATCCTGCTGCTGTATTTATTGAAAAAATTGAGAAACTATTTTTTGAAAAAAGCATGTATTAAAAAATGTTCAAGAAGAAATTTCCAGTTATTTTTACAAGTTATGACAAAGTGTATTTTATGCATGTTTAGTAAGCAGAAAAATTCTTCTTTACCCCTGAAAGAACTCATGACAGTCTTGTTTAGTTGTAAGTTGGAAATTCATTGCCTATATTAAGTTTTATATGTTTTATCAAAGCTCAGAAAAAAAATTACTGGCAAAGTATATAGCAGAATTTCTAAGAAATAATTGTATTAATTTTTTCTGTTTGTGTTTATTACGATGCCCATAAAAACTTGATCTTACAAGTGCATATGAGGTGATCCAGATTCAAAAAAGACAGAAACAAAACATGTCTTTTAAAATGGAAAAAAACAAATTTTTAGAGTTATTTTCAGCCAGGGTGCATGAATGCACTGTATAAACTACCTGACAGGAATCTGCATTAATGAGATTTCCTCAGGCAAATATCACCCTAGAATGCAAATGTCAGTGTAGCCTTTTTCGGATGTGCTTCCCTCATCTATTGGTGGCCCCTTAAGGTTAAAAAGTATGTGAGGAAAGGACATGAACCAGCTCTGCGGTAGACACTGCAGACACCTTGAGGGGAGATGCAATTATTACATTTTCTATATAAAACCTCTGGAACCCTTTGTTATTTATTTGTTAATGTGTTACAAAGTTCAGTGTTCTACAAAGTCAGCCCTTGGGTAATTGTAAAAAAAAAATAGCAAAAAGTAAAGTAAAGCAATGTAAAATACCAGCAGTACTAGGTGTGGACAAACTGGTGTAAATGTAAAAAATAGTTTATTTCAAATGCCCTTGGGAGTTTTGGTGAATTACTGTGGATTTTTTTTGATGTTTTGTTATTTCTGGATATTTTGAACATGTGCTCTGTTTTATTAATTTCGCTTTGGATGCTGTATTGGGACTTTGTTCATCTAGGATTGCTTCATAGTGTAACAGAGTATTTTTGATAATTAAACTTTGCATTTATTTGAAGACCTGGGGGTACCATCCATAATGCCGTGCATAGAATTCACACTATAACATGGCGTGCGGACAAATACGGAAATGTGCTTACACACAAAAAAAATCCAGATGCATAAATCTGTGTGAACGCCAACTTCCACTACATAAATCCCAGTCAGCGTGAAAAGTAACGCACGTGCCTGCTGTCCCGCCCCAACTCCTCCCAGAATTACACCTCTTTGAATATGCAAATCAATATAAATAGCCCTTAAGCTCAGCGTTCTGTGAAAAGGCAATGGCCAAAGCACGAGGAGAAATAGAAGAATTTCAGCGAATACCAAGTAGAGGCAAGGAAAAACGTACTATTTGTTGGTTTAAACAGTGGTATAACTCGAAAGCTCAAGTTCACAAAGTCACACAGTGCCCGAAATAAAAAAGAAGTCACATATTAAAGTTTCCGTGAAAACTTTGTTGCCCACCATCTGAGTGTCATATGAAAGCTTATTAGGGTACAGAGAAAAAAAAAAGGCACACAGTGGGAAAAAAGCACGAAATGTCAACGTTAATCTTGAAATTTCCACTTTAATCACATAGTTTATTTTGTCATTAAAGTAGATCATAAACTTCATCTTAAAATCGTTTAATTTACCAGTTTCTCAAATCCCATCGTAACTAAAGTAGCACGTTAAATGCTTTGTTTTGATATTCTATGTGCTCTAGTTGTGTGAATCACTATGTGCTTCACATCCTCTTCCTCGGACAGGACACAGAATCTTTGCTGCATTTCATCTTAAAAATAATATCATCATCATATGTAAATACACGCTTTATAAAATGGCTCAAGTTGTGCAATATTCTAACTGTATCGCAAGTTTACAGTGAGGTAATTGCACTTATAAGTATAAAGCATTCTACAAGGAGCACTTGATGGACTGATTCAGTGCATTTATAGTTCTTGGGATGAAACTGTTTTTTAACCGAGGAGTCAGTACAGAAAAGGCTCTAAAGCGTTTGCTGTGTGAGAGCAGTTCAATAGACAGCATGGCTGAGGAATGCTGTATACCAATAATTCTCTTTCCAGTCAGCTGTTGTACAGCTGTGATTCCCCACTCAGATACAGTGATATAAATACTACGAGTGGTGCAGTGAGAGTAATATGGAAAAAGATGATCCGCTGTAGCAACCCCTAATGGGACCAGCTGAAAGAAGAAGAAGAAGGTACAGTGAGAATAACAACGCTAAAGCAGCTATTGTATTTAGAATAGTTTGACCATTCTGTGGACCATTATTTTGTTACAGGTTAACTACAATCAGATGCATAAAACTAATAAACAATATGCGGTTAATTTCAGTGTATTTATAAAGCCGTGTCAGGGATGTGGATCTAAAAAAGAAAGGGTAAGCACACAGGAACAGTAGCACTGCTTTGACGCTGGGTGCCGCCAGTTTACAAAACCAGGCGCAGAACTTGCATATGCCAGGGTATGAGCTAACGTGGAAATGAGCGTGGCTTTATGCCAAGTTTAGGTTTTATATATCACGATTTGAACGTGGAAACGTTCTTACGCAACATTTTTTTCCGTACGCAGCGTTTATGCATGAGGCTCCTGGTTTGTGCCCCTAGCATTAAGCCCAGTGGTCAAGTTCGGGAGTGGTTTTAAGGACTTATGTATTTTGGGACTCCATGTTCGTAACAGGTACAGCACCATTGAGGACTGGGTGGTCTTTTGGCCATGAGACCCTTGCAGATGTTTGTTTCTTCTCTAGCATCTTGCTGGATTTTTAATTTTTTTTCTGTCCTCCATAACCATCTGACCATAGCACTGAACATATCTTCAGAGACCTAAAAATAACCTATATATAAGAATTCTATTTGTTACTATGTTTTTTATTTATTTATTTATATTTAACTATTTGTTTTCTTTTCTTTTTACTTTATTTAGCACTTTCAGCTACATTTTTGTATGAAAATGTGCTACATGCTCTACTTTTCTGAGCCAAAATGCTGTTTATTTAGACAGTGGTAAATATATGGTCCAATCTACAATGGACAGCAAATTTTATCAATATGGTATTTTAATCAGTTAATTTATTATTTTAGAAGAGGGTGGTAATGAAAATTGAAATAATGATACTAATCAGGAGTAATCAGGAATTAAGATACTAATCTGCATTACTAGTGAAATACATTGCAGTAATTCTTCACATTCTGTACATGTAAGTATTGAATTACTGTTTCACTTTCCAGTCTTTCTACCTTACACCTTTAACTGGACTGTCATCCACAGACCTTTGTATGTCTTATTTTAACTATTGTACTATAGGTCAGATGCTAATCTTGAAGAAAACATCCTTTCATTTTAAAGTGAAGGCAGTGCCTAAATTGTTCTTCCTTTACATCTCAAACTGTCATAGAGAAATATAGTATGTCTACTAGAAGCCCTGCATTACATGTCTTTTTGTATGCAATTATTGGTATTATAATAACTAAATACAATTCTAATGATATAATGGACCAAAATTCTGCATAATATGTAACCTAGATAACACCATGAGTAAATAGACAATAGTCTATTACACTGACACACCACATAAACCGAAATTAATCTGAAATTAGGTGCAATACCAAAGAGCTAATTCTGAAGACCATCTATTCATTTTCTGAAAACTCAGGTCACATTTATGCAAGAATCAAGATTGTCTCATACTAGATCAGGTTAGCGATTCCAGGTATGTTAAATTGTATGTCTTTCAAATGTTGTAGGTAACTGACATATCCAGTAAAAGCACATGCGTACAGCCAACATGCAGTCACTAAGTCAGGAATCAAACACTGCTTCCCATAACTGTGATACCCTGTGTACTGGCACTTCTACATAGACTCTCCAACTCTGGGCATCTGTAGATGTACTCAAACAGGTCAATGGTGGAAAAATGGTAGCACAGACCCAAGTAAATGTTCAAAAAAATAAATGTTTTTTTTTCCTCATGCCAGTAAAACCAATTCCAGTGTCATGCATTCAAAAGTAAATGCACTCTTCTGAAATGACACAGAATATTAACACCAATAAATTAAAAATATGTGCAGGTGAATATTTACAAAATTTGGAGAGGCCCTGAAATCAGAAGATGTACGGGAAAATAAGAATAACTAATGATTCTATTTTCTTCTCGTTTAAACGCAAGAAATAAAATCCAAGGGTCTGAAAAACAACAGTTATCAAAAATCAAAATTGAACAAAATAGAACAGGCAGAAGCACAGACAGGAAAAAAATCAGTGGAACAAGAAATGCCCACTAAAATTAACACCAAACTCAATCTGTTAATTTTATTCCAAATGCTAATAAGTCAAAAGATGACTCCTGCTGGGTGTCTCTCAGTTTTACATGCCAGGCCTGTTTACCTGGCCAATCTCTCACGAAGGCCCAGCATAACCCAATCAGAATCGCTGTTATGATGTTCCATCGCACTGAGCCTGTTTTCAAGTGGATTTCCCCCTAGTGCTCAGCATCTGTCTGTCATATGTGTTTGTGCGATTCTGCTGGCACATACACAATTACATATTTCAACCTTCAGTTAATTTCCTGAACTTTCTCTGAAACTTTCAAGTCTTACTTTTTGTACAAGCGGCTTGCATGCCCATTTTTCTGCCAGTAATTCTGCACATACAAACTAAATCAGATGTCCTTTCCTAGGTTGGCATGAAGGAATATCACGATGTTGGCACCCTGGTGGTCGAGGGTTTAATGTGCATGGCAGGCCCCCTCACTCCCAGCTTGAATGGCCTGCATCGTTTCTTTCCACAGCATTACTCTGTGTCACTGCCGTGCTGTTTCTTTCCTGGGGCCTTAGTGAGCCTACGTCACAGGCAAGTGCACCTAACTATTTATAAAACTAACCCTATGATACGTAGTATGACAAAATCCAAGTACAGTGGAACCTCGGTTTGCGAGCATAATTTGTTCCGGAAACGTGCTCGCAATCCAAAGCACTCATATATCAAAGCGAATTTCCCCATAAGAAATAATGGAAACTCAGATGATTCGTTCCACAACCCAAAACTATAAATATAAAAATGATTAATACAAAATATAAAGTAAAATACATAATACAAATTAACCTGTACTTTACCTTTAAAAAGAATCATGGCTGGTGTGAGTTTCTAAACTCATGTGGGATTCTACCCAACGGGACGACACGCGGAAGAGCGTCCCAAAGCAATCGCAGTCTCCCAGCGCTATAGCTGTTCGCTGTATAAGCGCATCCAAAAAGATCGCAGACATGCTATAAGCGCCTGTCTTCAATGGGTCATACAAGGAACATTATAAAGATCCCGCTACAATATATAACAGCGCTGTTGCTGTTTCAAGCTGAATAAAGCTGGTGTTAAAGTACTGAGACTCAGCTTCGTGTTTTGGGGAGCAAGATGGGGACTCGCACTTCACAGCGCACACACAGTCACAATGCTGTAGTAAACAGTATACGCTCATACGGATGTTGACTATATGAGTGAGGCACACAGACTCAGACGGAGAATAGGAGACGATTGCCAGAGAGAGAGAGAGAGACAGGCGAGCGAGATAAGGAGAGGGAGAGAGAGAAAGAGATGGGCGAGCGAGCGTGCGAGATAAGGAGAGAGAGAGAGAGACGCGCTGGGCAAGCGAGCGAGTGAGATAAGGAGAGAGAGAGAGACGCGCTGGGCGAGCGAGCAAGATAAGGAGAGAGAGAGAGAGACGCGCTGGGCGAGCGAGATAAGGAGAGAGAGAGAGAGACACGCTGAGCGAGCGAGCGAGATAAGGAGAGAGAGAGAGACTCGCTGGGCGAGCGAGCGAGATAAGGAGAGAGGGAGAGAGAGGCGAGCGAGCGAGATAAGGAGAGAGAGAGAAGAACCATCAGCTCAGTTGTGATCACATGACGCTCAGCAGACAAAGTGTATCCATACTACTCGTATTGCAGGACATCGCTCGTTTATCAAGTCAAAATTTATTAAAAATTTTTGCTCGTCTTGCAAAACACTCGTAAACCAAGTTACTCGTAAACCGAGGTTCCACTGTACTGTCTCAGCGACAGCCTTCTTCTAATGTAGAACATATATATGAAAAAATAGTATAGTGCTGTTATTTTACATTTACATTTTTTTGGCTTATTCTTGGAATGTTGGTTTCTTCAAACAAAGGTGTGCCATCATGTACTTCACTTAATTTAAACTGAACCAGTGACTTCATTCTTGTACATGAGTAAGCCCAGTCCTTCCCATGCTCACTAAGGATAAAACCAAACTCACACAGTTAACATCGCTCCAAATGCAGTTTCTTTATGTTTGTTGTAAGCAAGACATAACTAATTTACACTGTAATTATGTAGTTGTAGGTGTGTAGAAAATCCTTGACTACAGGGATATATTTATTTTTAGATCAGTGAGATCTATGATGTACAGCAATTTATGGAAAACTGCAGATTTGTAGAGATTATTTGGATATTTTCACAAAGTACATACTTCCAACCTTTTAAATATTTTTTTAAAAGCATTGTTTGTTGCTTGCCTGATATTAAGACACTGAGGTTCCTAAACTTTTTAAAATCAAGGCCTTCCAAAAGGTTGAACCATCTGGCCAGGGCCCAACACTAACCTAAACCTAATGCTGTACTGTGGAGGATACTCTGGGGTTTTGGTTTGTGCTAACAGCAGTAACACTGCATAATTATGGATGTTATTTAGTCATGCTGTTAATCAAAGCAAATGCTTAACTGGAGCAGACTGTTAATGCATGTGTGATCAAATGCTGTGTGATACCTTCTAGGTCAGCAATTCTCAACCTCAACGTACCCCTCCAGAAATTAAAACATTTTCAAGTACCATCATGTTTTTGGTGTTAAATTGTAAAGTACCAAACTTTTACTAGGCACTACTGAAGGAGTTATCTCTGAAACCCCACTCTACCCACTACATTTGATGTTTGTAACAAAGGGTTACAGATTTCTGTCGTCTATGTCTATTATTTTTCTTATGTAACACCAAATGCTTTTTTAACACTAGAATCCCTGAAATCTATTAAAATATTCAGAATGCCGGGCCACCTTAAATTCTTTTGCACCTCCTCATCAGTGGCTTTGTTTTTCAAATATGTCAATCAGCACAAGCAGCCTCCTATCCCATCCCCTACCAAGGTAGATGAAGTCAAGTCAGACGCAAAATTCTCCCAACTGAAGTCTCTTTATCTGGGAGTGAGGTGTCTGGAATTGTTTAGGGTAAATAATGTATGGTTATTTGGAATACATACATTTCATGTGTGTTCCATGTCTATGATCTAGGTAAATGTAGGATGACAGGAAATGTGAGGCAAAAAATTTTGTACACATACCTTAAACATAAACTTTATTCATGTTATAGTAATAATGACAAAATGCTGACGTGGATTGTATAATGTGTGAAGACTGAAGTCCAAATATCAAATGAACACTTTCACAAAAGGTATAACAAAACAAGTGTGCTTGTATTCAAGAATGTAACTGAAGAAAATGACTCAATTTACATGTTGTTGTCAATGTGTAAAAACCGAAGCCCAATATCAATCGACATATAACAGACATATCTGCTTGGCTGGTGAAGAGGTAAGAACTGCTCTCTTGTAATTAAAAGGTTGTGGGTTTGATCCCAGGTTCTCCCTGCATTTACCATTTTGAGTAGTGAGCTGCTATTATATACTAAATACATCTGATTTGAGTCTGTAACACCCAGTGTAAATTTTTGCTACTTGTAAAAGTTAGCTTTTTTTTTTTATTCAGTTTTATTCTTGGTAGGGGATGGGATAGCAGGCTGCTTGCTGCCAGTGCTGCCTGACATATTTGCAAAACAAAAGACGCTGATGAGGAGGTGCCAGGGAATTTAAGGTGGCCCGGCATTACAAATATTTTTGTAGGCTTTAGGGATTCTAGTGTTAAATAATTATTTTTATGTAAGAACATAGGTTTGGTTTACTATGGAATAAAAATAGTAAACCTAAATGTCCATATTTTTAATTTATAAAATTTGAAATGTTACATATAAATTCAGATCAAAAGAAGTAATAAATAAAAAAGTAAAAAATAGAAAAATAACTCATGAGTTGCATATGACTCAAAGAAAGAGCAAAGTAACTCAGAGATTATAAGAAGGCTAAGCCTGCTGCTTGGTTTACTTTTCTGTTTCTAGGTTCATCCTGCTCCTTTATTTATTTATTTTTTTAAAAATGACATTAATTAATAAGCTATGAATTGGTGTAGGCTGGAGTTGAGTAACATAGCAGAAGCACTCTGAGAAAGAGCAGTGGAATTGAAAACAACCGAACACAGCCACTGTGTAACCAATGGTCCTTTTTAGTGCCACTTTTTCCATTTATTTATTTATTGAGTTTCCCCAACAGCTTGCATACCACAGAGGTTGAGAACCACAGCTATGGCCAATAACTGAGTTGATACAGGACTAGTTTTATACCACAATTAACACTTTCAATGTGAGGTATGGGTTAACTCATATGTAATTGTGCTTGCCAAGGCGCAACTTGTGATATAACTCATAATTCCTTAGCCATTATAGATGCAACCAGTACACTAGCAATCTCTGCTGCCATGTGTTACCTACTATAGTAGATATCCATAGGATTTTTTTTTTTGATTGCAACACCTTGCAGAAACTAGTGTTATAAATAGATAGTCCATAGTTATGTCAATGCAAAAAGGTATACAGTGATCCCTCGCTATATCACTTCGACTTTCGCGGCTTCACTCCATCACGGATTTTAAATGTAAGCATATCTAAATATATATCACAGATTTTTCGCCGGTTCGTGGATTTCTGCGGACAATGGGTCTTTTAATTTATTCTACATGCTTCCTCAGTTGGTTTGCCCAGTTGATTTCATACAAGGGATGCTATTGGCAGATAGCTGAGAAGCTACCCAATCAGAGCACGTATTACATATTAAATAAAACTCCTCAATGATATACGATTTGCTTCCCGCGCGGTGCTTGATTGTTTGCTTTTCTCGGTCTCTCTGACATTCTCTGCGCCTGACGGAGGGGGTGTGAGCAGAGGGGCTGCTTGCACAGAGGCTGTTTGCTTAGAAGATACGGACGCTCCTCTAAAAAATGACGCTTTATCGCGCATACTTAAAAGCCCAAAAGCACATATTGATTTTTTGATTGTTTGCTTTTCTCTCGCGCGCGCTCTCTTTCTCTCTAAGATATTCTCTGCTCCTGACACGCATTCTTTGAAGAGGAGGATGTTTGCATTCTCTTAATTGTGAGAAAGAACTGTCATCTCTGTCTTGTCATGGAGCACAGTTTAAACTTTTGACTAAAGGGTGTTATTTCATGTCTAGAGGGCTCTAATAATGTTAACAGTGTGAGAGAGTTTATAAGGGATTAAAATATATAAAAATAACCATACAAACATATGGTTTCTACTTCGCGGATTTTCATCTATCGCAGGGGGTTCTGGAACGCAACCCCCGCAATCAAGGAGGGATTACTGTAAAACTGCTGATGTTTTAAAACAACTAGATTTGTTGCATCATAAATACTCTAAAGATTATGGCAGTGATCTAGATAGTGATACTCAGCTGGATGATGTGGAACCTGTAGGCTCTGGTACTGATATGGATATTTTCCCCCAATGTGTTACTTCATTACAAGGCGTCCAATTTGTCACAACCGTCAGGACAGCATTACATAGACATTCTGCCACCCACTGGGTGCAAACTGTCACCAACAACCAAGTGCGTTGTGTGAAACAAGAGTGGATAATGTAAAGAAACGTTATATTTGTTGCACATGTGCTTCTAATCTTTCACTCTGTGTGGTGCAATTCAATGATTCTTCTTCAAATGGAGACTTTTAGGCATGCTGCTGGACAAAATAAGGTAAATAACAGTTTCTTTATATGTTTCATTGGATTTATGTACATTTTTATGATTTGACAGAGTTACTGTTGAAAGTTAACCTATTGCTTTTTAATACATTTTGTCTGAGTTTTGATAGAGTTCATTATTTATGGTTTAATGAATTGACTTATACTACAGCATCCCAGTAAAAAGTGGTCCAGCAATCAATGTGTTACAACATTTTTAGGTATGTTTATTTAAAAACTACAAGACTCAATTTAAAGACCATATTTAAAATTTGAATTTTTTTTTAATGCAAATCTTGCCAAGAGTTCTGTATGCCCATCTCCCCTAAAGCACAGCCTGGCCCCCACTTTGAAAAGCATTGCTTTATTCCTTCACTGCGCTGCATTTGGTATTGAGCATAATCATACACAATATACCCTGTAAATAGCAAAATCTAATAAAAACACTAAAGGGTTTCAGCCATCACAAATCAATGATGAATGATAGCTGGAACTCTTTCAAATGGACACTTCAAAGTTTTTAAGCGCTTAAAAGAGAAAAATATTATATGCATTAATAAATGTGCACTGCATGATGATGGAGGAGCAAAGAAAATTATGCTTATGAATGCAAAAGCAAAGTGCCTGCTTTTCTTTAATCAATAAGCTCAGGAATCAAATACATCTCTAGATAAAAAAAATAATAAAACTTGAGCACTCTTGAAACATAAACAAAACTATAAATATTTAGAAGTTAACAAAGCAGTTAGGTTTCTGCATGACACCTTTCTTCTTTACAATTTTGTGCCCATACTACAAGTATGTCCACTCTGTTGAACCAATTTTTGCCACATCTGGTGCCTAACCAATGGTGGCTTGAGGGAGGCAAATATTCCTTGTTATTAAGTAAAAATGTTATATTAAAGGATATACTGTTAATACTAATAAAAGTAAGGAAGTTTACAATTCGGGTTTTATCTCATATGATCAATATTTTTTGTTCAACATCTCTCACAGTGAGGAACACCTATTCAAAGTGCTTTACCATACC
Source organism: Polypterus bichir lapradei (assembly GCA_026402145.1). NCBI lineage: Eukaryota > Metazoa > Chordata > Cladistia > Polypteriformes > Polypteridae > Polypterus > Polypterus bichir. The sequence goes on along the minus strand of JANRMT010062813.1, from coordinate 78,620,701 downwards.
AAAATATACAAAAATAAGAAAGACAAGGTTATAAATTAGACTTTTATATGAAAATACCTATGACACCCTTTAGTGCCGCAATTCAGCGATGATTGCATTATTGCTCTGTTACCGATCCAAATCAGGGAATGCCTTCTAACTCACACAATGAGATCTAAGGTAACAGCTTTAAATTCTGAGATATTTTTCCATTAGTTCTGTTGCAATCAATTAATTCAAAGTCACAGTCATGGCATTGTCTTTAGGATGACTAGGGTCAAATTCTGACAGCAACCATACAAAGATTACTTTCCCTAGGGTCTAACAAAATGACATTTAGAAGGGAGACAAATTACAGCTGTACTAGAGGGCAGGGGAGTGGAATTTTGTAATTTCAGGTGCACAGAGTGCTGATCTACTCACTACTGAAAATAATGGATTTGAATGCTGACATGTACTGTATATATGTAGTCATTTATAAAAGATAATCACCTTATCATCTGCACCAGATTAAAAATTAATACAACAATAATAAATACAGTAATATAAAATATTATACCAGCATTATGCCCATTAAATAAGCTATTTATTGCATATTAAATTTCTATTGGGGAATCCAAAACAATACACTTTTCTTTAAGGTAATGCAGAAATATAGCTGAAAGATACTATGTAATTATTATGACGATCTTTCAATAACCATGTTTTAAGGTTTTATCGGTTTTGTTTAGTTCAAGGCAGAACCTATAGCATGGCACTTAGGTGACAGCACCCATAAGCATTTTGACTGGTGGGTAGGGCGGAATTAGAAAGAAAAAGTACTAATATAGTGCCATCAAGTTCCATCATTTCTTGAAGTTACCGTATTTTATGCTCCTTAAAAAGCACCTGACCATTAGACACACCTAGGTTTAGAGGAGGAAAACAAGAAAAAACATTCTGAACCAAAGGGTGTACTAATATATTTAATAAAATATAGAAGAATAATATTTCAACCATATAACGTCAACAGCGGAATTAAGAACCATCATCACTATCATTAACAAATGAGGAGAGACTATAAGGTTTAAGTACTCTTCTAGTTTTCTGGAAACCCCAAGAACTTCTCATCGCTAGTGTCAGAATTTATAAAGCTCATTTGCTTACAATCATTTTGCAGGAGCACGTACCTATCATTGCGCGGCATAACCTGTCTAAAGCCACCAGGGGACAAAGCACGTTTGGACCAATGCTCCATGAAGTTATATCGCCGGTCTAGTCCCATCTATATTTGTAATGCCACAAAGCCCTTCATCTCGTCTTTTGTTGTGGGTTTCCACTTTGAGAAACAGGTGCAAGTGCAGCCCGTGATTCAAACAATTGCTCTGCATACCTGTTTGTCTCGTCTGACAGTAGCTGAAAGGCAGCCTCAGGAAAGAACAGCCTGAAGTAGTCCAGCGGCTGGTAATCTGTCTAGTCCGACAGCAAGCCATGCTGTCTTGTCTTGTGAAGTCCGGTAGCCAGTTTGGCTCCCACGGATCAATGTCTGGGTATTCCTCCCACATGAACCTTGCCGTAGGTGCATCGGCTGGTGTCTGATCAGCTGATGCCAGTTCCTCACTCTCTTGTTCGATCTCCTGATCACTCTCAACAAAATCAGAAAAATCGGAGTCCAACTCAGCAATAATGCATAAAACATCGTCTGCTGAGTATTTTGTTTTCTGCACTCGCTTCGCTCCCTCATGAGATGTCGATGCCATCTTGCCTTTGTTTACATTTCGTAACTCATGCACACGCAAGGATTAGATGCCGAGTCAATGAGTCTAACATTCCTCCAAGCAGAGAGGGAATGCCTGTAATGTAATGATGAGTTTTGTCACCATTGACAGCTGATTGTCGCCCTCTACCCCGGAAGTCGACTTTTGTCGGGTAATACACACCACGGTCTGTGACGCAATATTCGCTCCATAATCGCACAGACATTTCCACCCGTTCTTTTGGGGATAAAAAAGTGCGTCTTATGGAGTGAAAAATACGGTAATTAATGTTAATTGAAATTTTCTTGGTTTGAAAAAATTTCTTGTATTTCATCACTGCCATCTCAGTTTCCTTTTTGTGTGATGTTGTTGTGATCCTTACAACATGAAACACATGTCTTCCAAATAATATATTATTTACCCTATACAACTCCATGCACCTCACACGGAGATAAACAGATTTGAGCTGGGAGAACGTTTTGCCCAAGTTAAGCTATGCTGGTGAGGGGATGGGATAGCAGGCTGCGTGCTGCTTGTGCTGATCGACATATTTACAAATCAAAAGATGCTAATGGAGAGGTGCGAAGGAATTTAAGGTGGCCCGGGATTACCAGGTTATTCATATGCTTCAGGGTTTCTAGCGTTAAAATCCACCCATCGGCATGTCATGAATGACTTCCTAACCCACAGTTTTACAGTTACTCATTGCACATTATTTAATTTAATATATCTTTGTCTGATGCCTAAAACTCTCTTTATTAGGTATCAATTACAAACTAGGTATCAGCGTATCTTTTATTCAAAATCATTATTCATGTATAATTACTTCTGTCATGTCTTGTTTCTTATGTTTTCACTTCTTAGTTTATGTTTCTTACTTATCCCCCTCACATTTCTCATTTATTCCCTACTTCCTATTTTATAACTGAAGGTAAAGTGTATGATGTATCAAGATGAAGCCGTTGTCTTTTTGACTTACCAGTTCAGTGGTATTATTTTCAAAGACGATTGGCCATTTATAATTTTGGATCTAGCAGTTTTAAAATGTATTGTTTTCATGTGCTAGGGACCTGGGGAATATTCCATGAAGCATAGTTAGCAAGTATGCCTTACTTAAATCAACAAGCACTTTCACAGTCTGCTTCATACTAGGCTAAAAATGAAGTTTAGTGCAGTGTTGTGAATAGAGAGTTTATGAATTCCCAATAGATGAGAACATTTCAGGTTTTTTTAAGCAAATATAGTGTTGCTGTATTTTATTTTAAATGAATATGTTTATTACCAAATAGTGAACCATTATGTGCTAAACTATCTACTGAAAATGTCAAGAATTAATGATAAATCACATTTAAATTACCTGTATTTCATTATTGTCTATATCAGTAAACTTCTAGAACCAAGTACCACATGAAAGTTCATAGTAATGTAATGCACAAGAAAAACTTTCCTTTTTAAACTTTTGGTACAAAATAACATTATGCACGATGCAGCCCATGGCATAGCAATGTGCTATTCAAGCAGTGTGCCACCTGCACAATATGCTGCAAACCTCAAAATCAAATGAAGAAGGAAAACAAAACTGGCAACCCTCTACACCATGAAGCACTATGGTCAATAACATCCCACCTCATATACATGTTAAATGAGAAGGCTCTTAGAAATTGGTAGTGGAAAGTTCAAATGCTTTAGTTCATATTAAATAGAAAGTATGTTGATTCACATTCCAGATGTAGGTAACACTGAAATAGCATGAAAGAAAAATCTTACAATTGAATTAAAACATCTACATACAATTTTTTTGGTGAAAAAACTAATTGATAGGTTATTGGGATACTATATAATATTGGCATACAGTATGGCCATACCTTCTTAGGTGAAATTTAGTCGAAATTGTAGCAAATGTATTATTTTTTTCTTGATTACTTTTCTTACTATCATTGTGCAAGAAAGTATATGATCAAAATATTAGCCATCTTAGTTACATTAAAATGTAGAAAAAAAGTAAATGTAAATAAGTAAGACCACATTTCCATACAATTACATTATATTATGAAAAATTTCCTGACAATAATAAAGATGTATTCTGTCAGATTAAAAAATAAGAGTTGGTATTGTGTTTTGTTAAATGTTAAGAAAAGGTTTTTGAATGTCTGTCCATTTAACTGCTTTTTCCTTTTTACTGTAATGATGAGTTTAATTTTCAAGCATTAATAATGTACTGAATATGTTTTTATTTTGGATGAGCAATAATTGTAATTTTTTTGACATAGCAAAATATGTTTTCTAATTCTAAGATTACCTGGTATTGTACAAAATGTTAACTAGTCAATGTGTAATCCTTAAAAATATGTACTGGAACACACAGAAGTATTTTTCAATTTTGTTTTGTATGTTGGGTCTCTTTTTTATTTGTACAGTATATGTACTGCTCAGTGTTCTCAGGTGCAATGACTATCATCAATGCAATGATTAAACAATTATATTATTAACAATATGGTCTTCCATTTACTTTATTGTAACAAGAAGCTCCTCTACAGACCATCCTTCCTCACCTAGACTATGCACTGTGAAAACCTGCAGCGAACGATTTGTCTCATTCTCAAAGTAGTAAAACCAGATGCTTTGTTAGATTATTTGTAAAGTCAGATGGTTGCTTGGATTCCTGCATCACATATTTGGCTGTGCTTGTTTTAATCACCCTGCCAGTTATGTGACTTTGATAGTGTAGTAGAAATTAAATTGTAAATATATTAAAGAAAGAAATCTTGTCCTCAAATTAGGACTTCTTTAAATCAGGAACCATGCAGGAGGAGACTTGTCCATTGCATCCTTTATTTCTCTTGTGATGAGAAAGCATTAATCACAGTAGTCTGTTACAGAATGAAATATGGGCAGTTTATTTTATTATTTTTTATTATCAGTATTAATTTATTTATTAGTTTGTTTATGAACAAATTATTTACATAACAGTATTGATTAATGCATACATTTACTGATTGGTTTGTTGGCTTACACACAAGTAACTTATCCAAATAAAAGTCCATTCTATTACACTCTTGTTCTTCTTATAACTGTTAGGTTCAGCTATTATCCTTGAAATCTTCATGTATGTGACAACTGTCCAGTCTTGTTGTTTACAGGACATATTCAGATCTCTTAATCATCTCCTGGTACATTTTGTGTATTACGTCAACCATACTCCATGTACATTCTTGTCTTTTATTTACTTAACCATTTAGTAGTTCTCTTCATGACATTTTCTAAAACACATGCTTATAGTAGTCATTCCTATTTCTGTGTAAGTCACTTGGTGTTTGACTCTCTGGTAAAATATAAATACTAGCTCCAACAAATAACCTTTAGCCGTCACAAATGAGCGTGCACTTAACTCCCGGATCTTACCTTAATATAACATAGCAGCAGCAGGATTAGCAGTAGTAGTTGTCCTAGTCAACCACATAAATGCTTAACAACTACTAAATAATTTACATTTTATGCATTATGGAATTAAGTCAATTAATTTAATTCATTATATTTACACCTGAGTGAACAATTACGTTTTTTAATAATTGTATCAAATATTCTTATTTGCAGTTACACCTTTTTCATTTGTTTTGTCTTCTGGATTTCGTTAATGTACTGTAAAGTGGATGTGTTGTCATAACAGAATGACCCATAGTCAGACCTGCGTAACCTGCTGTAAATGTAGTAAAGCCCCTGCACCAAAATCCCATGAAATTACTTTTTTTTTTTTTTACTTTTTTTTTTCTGTTGTATTCCACCCAAATCAAAAACATTTTCAGGTTTAGTAAATTGCCACTTCTAAACTGGCCCCTGGTGGCTGAATGTGGGTGTGTGTATGTGACAGCTGGGCCTGCAATGGACTGATGACTTTGTTTTAGCTCAGGATTTACATTTTTGTCTTTTTCATGCATAGTATTTGCTGTTTAGTGCAGAGTATGGCCACTTTGTTCTTCTCTTGTTATCAGTTTTGTGCTTTTGTAGTTAACAAGTTTCCAACTGTGCCACCTTCTTCTTGTGGAGCTCATTTTAAACTAACAATCTCGATCCACTGTAGTAACTTTTTTTCACAGATTTAAACACTTCAATCTTGTCACCTCTTAAACTTTGCTTAAACTGAAAAGTTTCACCTCCTTCAGTATTTCCTCATAACTCATCCACTGTAGACTCAGAATCAGCCTAGTTTCTTTTCTCTGGGCTAGAAAGCAATTTTGTAGCCTACAGATCAAAACACTACATAGCACTTGAGGTACAGACTCACTAGTGTGTTTTTAAGGATTAAACATAATGTCCTTTGACTTGTACTCTACTTACTGTGTCCTATAGCCTAATGTTCTGATAGTTCAGTTTGGAACATGATTAAAGTTTTTGTACATGACAACTCCAAGTTATGTATCCTTGTATAGAAGAAATGAAGAACATTAGAAATTAATTCCTTATCCAACCATGGAGACTATGGATAACCAAGCCTACTATAGTCATTTAATACAATGTCCCAAACTGTTTTATGCCTTCTTTATGGCTAACAGAAAAAAATGCAAAATCTGTTCTTATTTATTTAGTCAACCTACTTACCATTTTAAGTGATTGTTTCTGTAAATTATCATAGTCTCTTTGAATATAACTTTGGGAAGCATAGAGTGCAAGGTGGTAATGACATTCATCAACTGCACGCAGCTTACGAGTAACAAGAAGACATGAGACTTAATAATAATAATAATTCATTACATTTAGATAGTGCTTTTCAACAATACAGATATTATTAAGCCACATTATAAAGTATATCTGCAATTCACAAGTAACTGAGTTATACAAAGCTGGTTTTGATGCATTATGCCAACATAAGGGGTTCAGAAGCAAAACTACCACTGCAAGCTTCAGATTGTACGGTGTGATGAGTATGTCAAGAATGACATCATGCTAAAATTGCCAGTGGTGGTCATGTGGTTTGAAACAGACCATTGATTATGGGCTACAATAATTTCTTTACCAGCTGACTACAGCATCCATCAGTCCGCTTATGGGCTCTGTTAACACAGATCAGAACCCTTGGGACTGTAGTCTGTTTCAGAAGTGTTGTAGGTATTATACTCAATATTAAAAAAATCAAGAGTAGAACATTTTTTACAAACAAATCATAATACATATATCTTCAATCCAAATAATACAGCTAAAGATAGTAGGGAGATGCAGTCTGTTCTGGGGGCACTGGGCACGATTTAGTAAACGCCTTTGACAGGACACTAGTGCATTCCAGCAAATGTATTATGCTATTATGAAATTATATTAAATGGGTAAACAAAATAGGACAGACCAAGAGGTTATGTTCCTGTTCCTTTAGTAAGCGTTCCAATTATTTCTAATACCATATCTCAATCCACTTGGTTTATTCGTATTTTATTTGACTTTGGTAATTGATTACTTTTTACATCATAAAATCACAACCTAAAAACTAAACTCCAGTCATTCTTCATCTATAAATTATGCATAAGCAACTTTTTTCTTTAACAGGTGATTTGTTATTAGACTGTTGTTATGTTTTGCTCAGGAATCTTGGCCTCAGGATTTTTTTTTTCTCTTGTTTTTCTTATAGTGTTGTTTTAGTTTTACCTTCTTATTACTCTTAACAGTTTTCTTTAAGTGTCTGGTGTTAGGTTCCTTTTGTCTTTTAAGTCTCATGTTAACTATATTATTAATTGGCATGTTTATTGGGGGAAGGGCAGGGCCCCTCTTTAAGTTACATGCTCCAGATACTTTAAATCTCCTTTTAGATTGCCTCTGGGACTGCTTAAAAAAGGTTTCTGCTACTTAGTGAGTCGACTGCTATTAGATTCATTCTGTTCTTTTGATCCATTTTGATTTTAAGTCAGTAGTCTCTCAACCACTAAGCTTTGATTTTTTTCCTTTGGCTTATTTAAAGCTTTGTTTTTTGTATTAGGGTTGTGGGTTTGTTATCTCAGATTTTCAAAAGTCAGTTTTGTATATTTCTTTTAATTCCTGTCATTTTTTGTTTGCATTTTTGAACCTTTGTATTTTTAAAAAATTTATTTTTATCTACGTTTCCATAAATATATTAAATAATTAATAGCTGTGTTTATTGGGCCAGAGTTTTGATACTTTCCTCCCCTTTTGGGGCGTTGCCTTTTTTGGCCTTGGGCCTAAGCCATAACATCCCTCACAGTAGAATGATGTGCTTCCATATTTACTTTACAACTCCAAGGTGCATAAAATAAACCCTAAAAAGCATTTAGTTGGTTATATACAAAATGGTGCTCTGCCAAAGATTGTTAAGCCTAGTTAATATTTGTATATTATTTTTAAAATGTTAAATGTGTACCATTTTATTTATATATAGACTGAGCCTGAGAACAATTTAAATGCTAATAAAAATTTAAAAGTAGAGTAGATACATCTCTTAAGAAAAAAAAAAAAACACAAGTATGTCACTCACAGTCTGATAGAAAATATACATAACACTATTTTAAGAAATGCAAATCAGAAACCTAATTATTTGTATTAAATACCAGTAGTTTTGTGAAAATCTGGATAATGAAGGAAAATTAAATTATACTCATTCTGGCTGTGCCCTAAGTGGTATAAACTGGTTTAACAATTCAAAATATAAAGAAATGTCCCAAAATATATCAAAATGTCCTACAAGGGAGAGGATAACTGCAGCCCCCTAGCTGGTAAACAGAACAGCAGCAAAGAATATTTGTAAAGGAAGAATTTATTTAACAAAATAGGAGAAACGGGGCAGAAATGCTCAAAACATCAACAAAGAATTTACCTAAAAAGAACTCAAAAGAAACAGAATCTGAGTAAACAATTTTAGGCAAATCCAAGTAAACAGGTAAGACAATACAGTAACTATCAATACAAGAAATAATGTTTACAAAAATATTCCTAATATAAACGAAATGAACCACTGGCTGGAGTTCTGGCCTTCAAATAAAGGAAGTTGGAAGACTCCATAGCAGTGATGTCAGTGTCTCCACCCATTCAACCTCCACCCACTAAGGAAACATATTTACAAAGATAGTACATGATTACAAAAATAACAGAAAAAACAAGCAAAAAAATAATAGTTCAGAAATAATAAAATACATAAATAAACATCAATATGTAATATAATGGTATTCTACAGGCATGTGCACTATGAAAATAGCACAACATCAGACATGGTTCTGCAAGAACAACAGAAACATTTTAATGAAACATTAATTAATCCATGTGTAATGATCCCAGTTAAGTGGCAGGAAGAGGAGTATGGTCATTTTTAAAAATTATATAATACTATGAACTTATCAGTAACTGCTTAATTACAAATATAAAAGAAACACATCTCCCCCTTTGTTTAATCCCCTTATGGTACAATATCATAGACAATAAAATATACCACTCCAATATATGCCAACTTTGACTCTTCATTTAAACCCAGCAAGATATATCATAAAATCATATAAAATTGTTCCACAACCAAAATAAACAATTACTTTGCATATCTGTGCCTACCAATGTGCACGAAATCTGTAACCCAGGCTGAAGTACTGAGAAGCAATCTTAAATTTGAGAATGTCTGCTGTGTTTCCACCTTCTGCCTAATTAGCAAGAATGTCGAAAGGACCTAAACTCTTTCCCTGCTTCAGAGCAACACCTCTCTATCACAGACACACTGTGAAAAACACACTGTCTCATTCTTCACTTTCATACATGTGTTTCCAAGCAACAGGCCCTGATAGCTACCCTGTCAAATTGTATAATAAAATTCAATTAAGTTATCTCCCCTTTTATTAGCAACATTTTCAATATGCTAACAATCCTATTGTCCTTCATTCACTCAGAATATGGAACCAATGTAGGAAGTACTTCAAGATATAGAAGCTTTTATCTGTCGCACCTCCACATGATAACCACCTTTTTCCACAATGCACCTCCACATGATAACCACCTTTTTCCACAATCTCAAACTTACACAGTTTTTAATGTTTGACAGAAGTACAGGATTAAATTAGAGATTTGTACATAGATAATATTGATCAGTCTTGAGGACTCAGACAGTATTTCTATAATATGTACAAATATTTTTAGTCCCTTCCTTTCAATGATTCCAGAGTACAGTGGGAAAAGGATCTCTTACTCAGCATTTCAGAAAAAGAGTGGAAGGCAGCCATGCACAGAATTCACTCGACCTCCATATGTGCAACACATATAATTATTCAACTTAAAATCTTTTATCGAGTACATGTATGTCATTTAAAATTGTCTAAAATGTTTACAGGGCAAGATCCAATGTGCAAACATTGCAGTCGAGCTCCAGCCTCATTGGGCCATATAATTGGGCTTGCACCAAATTAACAATTTTCTGGACCAAGATATTTAAATGCCTATCAGACAGCCTTGGTGTCATAATCACTTCTAATCCATTAACAGCTGTGTCTGGTGTACTCCCAGATGGACTTAAAGTGGAGAAGGACAAACAAACTGTGATTACCGTTATTACCTATTAGTACATTCACTTATCTTGCTCAACTGGAAGAATCCTTTCCCACCTCTTTTAAGTCAGTGAGTAACTGATGTTATATATTATCTGAAATTGATAAAAATCTAATTCTGACTTAGAGGATATGTTCACAGCAGTGGACCAACCATGCCCGGGGTTTATTTCCTGCCTTGCGCCCTATGTTGGCTGGGATTGGCTCCGGCAGACCCCCATGACCCTGTAGTTAGGATATAGCGGGTTGGATAATGGATGGATCTGTTCAGAACTTTTTTAAAACCTGGCAAGATCTAATCAATAACATTTTAGAATAAGAATTTATATTGGGGGGAAAAGATTTCTCTTCCCTCTTTTCTATTCTTAAGGTTTTACTCTGGCTATTGGCCTTCCTATCTTTCTCTTGGGTGGAGGTTGAATCGAATTTAGAATTTAGTTTTGTTAAGTTTGACTTGTTTGTATGGAATTATACTTTCTTTTAATGAATTCAATACAAAATAATAACACAAACTGATCCATTGGATGATGTTTATTGTTATTGGATGGACAATTGTCCATCGATGCTAATCCTTCTATACATTATGTTCAAGATTTCATAATTGAAAAATAAACTTGGATATTTGGCTTTTAATTATGATTGAGTCCATTCAGCTGACCTACCTTCCATTTTTATTTTAAACTAATCTATTTGTCATGGAGATGTATCCTTTCAAACTAGTAGAAGTGTATTTAGTCATCAGTTTTTGTCCAAAGCTATTCTTATTCTTGCCACTAAAACACAATTGTGTCTGTTATTGTGGGATCAGTCTCTTGTCTTTAGTGTTCATTCTGTGTTTTTCTCTGTCTGGTTTCTGTTGAACTGGCAAACCAGAAAATATCAACTGTCCCATGTTTGTCCAACTAACTGCCCTACAATCAAAGAGAGCGGCTATCATCTGTTCATGTGGCTGTCCAACAAAATGGATAGGACCTCTCCTGTTTCTTTGCAGCTAGTCTTCCATCAAAAAATTTACAGCTGTCTTGTGTTTATCCAGTGTCACACACGTGCGACTAGGAGTGAGCTAAATGGACCAAGTGGAGGTGATTACCTGCCAGGCCAGGGGGTGGCAGGGTGTGTGACGATGAGGGTTCAGCTCCATGCTCCCATCTGCTGTTCGGGAGCCCTTGAACCCAACACCGTTGGTAATGTTACCGATGAGCTAGACAGTGAGGCAATAACAATGGAGTAAGGGGATGATGTATGAAGTGCAATGTGCTTTTATTTAAAACAGTAAAACAAAACAGTGTTCAAAGTTAAATAAAGTGCGGTGGTTTAAAAAGTTCAATAAATAATTCATCAAAGAAATGTGGATCGTGGAGGTTTAAAATCAAAATAGAAACAAAAAAATCCTTTAAAACAATGAGAAGGTTAAAACACAATGCAGGAAGCAGTCTCCTTAAAAACAATGGCAAGTCCGGTGCTTCTTTTACTCGAGCGTCTCACCTGCTTCTCCCATTTGGGATCTGCAGCAGGCGAGACGCTCTCTCTCTCTCAGCTGTCCTTCATTCACTCATCAACACGGGTCTGGAGGCCTCCTGATTCCTGGCTTCGGTCGCGCACTCATCCCAGGCCCGAGAGTTGGTTCTCACCCAATGGCCAGGATGCACACGCTGGGGAATCCACCACCAAATCTCCCAACTCCCACTGCCTTCCCAGTCTTACGCAGCCAGTCACCCTTCATTGGTCACTCCTGCTACTCGTTCACTCAGCGGGAGTGAACACTACTACGACTCCCACCCAGGCGTTGGACAAATACCCAGGCTTCCACACAGCTACCTGCGAGCACTCGCTCGCTCGCTCACCCACACCATCTCTATCACTTGCTCGCTCGCTCTCCTGCTTTCTCCAGCAACCTCCTTTTCCTTCTCTTTTCTTGTTTGTTCTTCTCCCTCCCTAGCCGACTCGCGATTCTATATATTGAGAGGGGCCATAGCAGCTGCAGCAAATTAGCAACCCCAGGAGCAATCACCGATGTGGGCAGTCTCTCATCTAGTGCACAGGTGAGGGACTGCCCACACCTCAGATCGCCCTGAGATCCGCTACATCCACCACACCCCCTCACTAAGCCCTAAGCGCAGTGATTGCTTATTTAAAAAAAACTGGCCTTTGCTAAAAGAGCTGTGGACCCATAACACCACAGGGTTTTCTAATCCTGTTTCTGTTATTTCTGCAGATCAAATACGGGAAAACCTGCCTGATCTGACGTCACTTCCGGTTCCGGCACCCAGACTGATGTCACTTCCAGTTCCGGCACCCAGACTGAAGTCATGTCCGGGTTACAGAATATAAAAGCCTCCATCTTGCCTAACTAAGTCAGTTCATTCTGAGAACTCAAGCAAACAACATCATTGTGTTGAATATAAATCTTTTGCAGCCAGGAACAATATACGGGTGGCTGCCCCAAACCTTTTTTAGTGTGTTGAGACTCGTTCTTTTACACCAGCTAAAGGTGATGGTTGCTTTATCTTTGTCCAGTTGAAAATGACCCATAGTTTAGGTTTCTGCTTTTGACATTTGCTTTACTTCGCTTTGAATTTTCATTACTAGTAAATGATTGTCTTTGAGGAGATTTACTGGCTAAAACTGTTTACTTTGTTTTTCGATTGCAATTCTCTTCATGAGCCAAGAACATAGTTTCTGCTATTTGATTCATCTGGCAAAAAGTGAATATTTTTAACTAAACTGTACAGCTGGATTATGATATCTGTCTGGAAGCAGGCAACAGAAACTGTGTTTTCTTTTCTCATCTCAAATTAGCATAAAATAGTGTGCATGTAGTTTCTTATGCTGTTTTCTTTTTTTTTCTATTTTGAGCCAAATTTGTCAGACTACATTATTTTTTAAATCTAGTTATGTCACATTTGAATCACGTTGGCAGTGAATGATTTGCAAAAAGTGAATTTTTAACTAAAAGAAACTTGCAGTGTTGGTCTCTGGCAGAAATTATCCTATCATACATAAATTACATCCTTATGTAAGGATCAATTAGTAAAATCAACAGTTACAGGCATTGATGAAACAATCACAAATGTTAATTGTAACACAATAAATTTGCCAATTGCACTTTCTTTCAAATCAACACTTATGGCTGCCAGACACTGAAAAGCTTTTTTCTTTTGCCTTTTTTAGCTGAATTAAATTAACTCAGATATTTGCAATTGTGCAATGTACTGCTAAGTTTTAGATGGGGCAGAAGATTAGCAAATACATATTTAATATTATGCCTATACATACTGCAAAGTTTTTTTTTTTTGTTGTTTTTTTTGCAGTTGCATTACTTCTTTCCACTTTGTGCAACACCAGTTAAAATGTACTATTCAAAATTATTATTGTTAATTTCATGTTTTTTCTTATTAAAAATAGTAATTTATACTTTGTTGTGCTGCAAAAATGTAAAAACACTTAGAGCTACTCAAGTTTGTTTTCTAACTCATAAAAGGAAAAAAGCAATGGGATTTGTTCTGCTTTGATGGGCTAAATAGTTCTTTTCTTCTTGTTCTCCTTTTTTAACTTTAAGACACTTTACTGGCATTCTGGAATAAAGCTGATCCTTCAAACGAAGGCTTCCCAGAGGTTTTTTTTTTAAGTTTAAAAAAGCAGCATTTTCCATTCTTTTGTTAGTGCAGATGGATTAAAACAATAAAAAACATTTGGACTATAGGTGCTTTATTTTCCTCTTTGTTGATACTCTTATGTTCTTATATTTGAACATAGTGTCCTAGACAGAAAAGACTTTGGTACAGAATGAATTCAAGGTGTGTTGAGAAAGAAAAAAAAGCAGGTCCTTGTCTTAATACCATAAACTGTATATGGGTTTGAGACATGAAGCCTAGCTTCTTTAATGGATGTCTCTTAAAACATATACTGTAAGCTTTGTGTCAGACGGAAGTTTTGCAGTATTAACCTCTAGTTTACTTTAAAAAGCATACAGCCTGACTGTTAATAAGTTCTTTAGTTACCGCTGAAAAACGGTTGACAGTAAAGAACAGTTAACAAAAAAAGAAAGATAATTAGAAAAGTTCTGAAATATTTTAACACTATGAAAATATTTTTGATCCACTCATTCAATTCCTTAACCCAATTACCACAGTACTGTGCCACAGGAAACTGGAGTCTGTCCTGTTTGGACAGCTCAGGTCAGATAAAGGACTCCGTTCAAGGCAGGAAGCCAATCCACTGCCGTGTTCACTCATTTACAGATACACCTCAAAAGAGGGTTAAGAATTCCAATTAATGTGTATGCTAGATATATGGGAGAAAACTGAAGCACCTGGGAAAGTTATATATACATGGTAAGGAGTTACATACTTCTCACAATCAGACTTGAAACTATAAGACAACAATGGTAACCATGACATTGCCTTGCCATCCTAAGCTAATTCTATTTTTAAAAACAACAACACATATTGTTCATCAGTTGTACATTTTAATACAGAATACTGTTCATTCTGAAAAAGTATAATGATTACACAATAATTGCATTTTTATTAATATGTGAATTTCGGAAAGGACTCATTTTCCTACTATAGTTTTAATTTTGCACTAGCCTACAATATGTGTCAAAGACAGGAACTGTACTAGAATAATTTAAAAATTTTAAGCATCTCTTGCCCCACTATGTATGCCTTCAGCACCTTTCTTCAGTATTCGTGTGTATCTGAACATCTCTACACCGCAGTTCCCTTTCTCAAGTGTACTCCCAAAAAGCCTGCTTCTCAGAGTTAGTCATTACAGTATGTTTGAGGTGTCCTTTTCACCTCCTATTGGGTTTTATACTTTCTGTCTTTGAAGGCAACTCTCTCAGCATGCTCCTTTTATTCTTTCTCATGCATCTCACACTCACACTTCTTTTCTTTTCACATCACCAGTGGCATGATATTTCACATTTTTTGCATGACAGCTCCAGATAATTATGCTTAAAACAGCATTACATTATTTGCTGTTAGATTTTATTAACCTAGGCCAAAGCCAGAAGCTGTCTAAGCCATTATGGAAGCTCGCTGTCACGTCATTTTCCAAGCCACTTAATCCAGACCATGGTTGTGTCGTGTGTTAGGTCCAGCCCACAACACAAGACAGAAACAAACTCTGGACAGAGCGTCAGTCCATTGCATGGCAAACCCACACACCAGACACACATTAGGGCCAATTTAGCATCACCAATTCACCTAACCTGCATGTCTTTAGGACAATGGGAAGAAGCTGGAGAACCCAAAGGAAACCGATGCAGACATGGGAAGAACATACACACTCCATTTGGGGAGGGTCCGTGACGCAAACCCTGGTCCTTTCACTGTAAGGTAGCAATGCTACCACTGCTCCACTGTACTGCAAAACTGGACTGTAGTACACATTGTCACAGTCACGAGTAGGAGGCAGCTAAAGTGCGTAAATAATTGTAATTCCTCAACAGACCAGGGGGCAGCAGGGAGCACTGACTGTCTCTCTCAGTTCCTTGCAGACCATTCTCGGAAAATTCCACCAGGTTCCGGGAACCTCTGATGACATCACTTTCTGGTCCCGATGACATCACTTCCAGGGCCAGCCCCAATGAAGATGACACTTCCGGGGCCACCGATGTCGACACTTCTGGTTCTGACAACATCACTTCTGGGTTCCAGCCCCAGTGATGATGTCACTTGTACTGGACTTTAAAGTCGATATCTTGCCTCCAAACAATCAGTTCTGTCTTAGACTCAAACCAGTGAACATCTCTTACATTACCTTACATTTTAACAAAATTCAAATGTGTAAATATGTCACATATAAAATATTTACATTCAGAATATGTGCCTCTAAATTTGTTGAACTACAAATAGTACAAATAAAACTTTTTCCTTCCCATTTCAGCTTACAAATACAGCTTTGTGTGTTTTCCTTGTTTGGCATCCATAAGTTAAAATAAATGAGCAAGTTAATTTATTCAGAGAAAAACTCAAAACTTATGCTGTAAACTTGATATTGTGTATAATAAAAAATATGATTATCATGGTGTCCATTATTGTTATTTGCTATGCAAATTCAATAATGTGATGAATAATACAGTACGAAAACTAGATTGTGTCCTGCTTTCAGGTTTTACTTTTCCTTATTATTGGAAGTGCAGTCTTTTCAAGCTACTATAGTTTGTCATGCAAGTTCCCACTGAATCAAACCATTTGCTCTTGAAAGCTGCAGTAAATCCATCAGAAATCCTTATGTGTACCATATAATTTCATCACTTAACTCATTCAATGAAAAAACTTTAACTTTGCTCCCCAAAGAGCATTGAACAATTCAATCTATGCATTTCAATATTTTATTCACAAAATGTAAACCATTGGGCATGTATTTTTCAAGTGATTTCTACTTTCCAGTCTTGAACCCAATGAGAAAGAAAAAAAAACAGTATTAACTGTAATAATTATAAGTATTTACCTCACAAAACCAATGACTGTATTTTGTGTTAATCATTCTGCAGAGAGCTATATGATTTATTACTTCTATATGATTTGTTCTTCATTTAGGTAGAAAAGAATTACGTTTGTGCACAGAATTATTAGATAACTTGCATTCTTTTATGAGAAAATGCTGATCTCTTGATACTAACAGAATACCCTGTGATATTATAAATCAATGTGATAGTTTCTGAATTCTTCCTTAAAACCATAAGAAACATGTCCCTTATGGATTAATAAATGAGGATTTATTAATCTAACCAAACAAAATCTAATGAAGATATTAAAGTTATAAGAATGTAATTTCTTTATAACTAATGTACTACAAGAAACTGCTTTAAACTGGTCTTGTGTGTGTGTGCTGATAAGAGAGTATTTCTTAGGAACGTGAGTGCCCTAACCTATATATATAATTCACTAAGGCAAGACACCCATGGAAAGCACGCCGGAAGGAGCCACACCCACCAACTCCAAGACCATTGGATACGACGACAACTCGCAGAGCCACGCCCACCAACTTGGACACGACGACACAGAAAAACCGGCGTCATTTATATTCGTCTGTCGTAGAGGCCACATGCACCTCCGAGCCACGTTGACTGTTCATAGAGGCATGTTTCTCGCGGAGGTGAATCGCCATATGCAGCATGTAAAACGGTTTGCGAGGGGTATCCCATGGAATCCTTAAAACGATCCTTTACAACTGAGGTTAAAACACAATGAAGTAAGCAGTCTTTAAAAATCAAGTTTTCGGTTATGACGCACGACCACATGCACCATATAGCAAACTGTTTTACACACTACATACAGCAATTCGCATCCGCGACAAACATGCGTCTTCTTAGATGCTCCTGCAGGAACACGGAAGACATGAGTTACAGGTGCATCTGGACTGTGCAAAGACGACAACGACTCAAGTGCCGAGTCGTAGGTGGGCACATGAGCAGTCAGTGCATACTGAACGAGAAATCAGCAGACTAGCATGACGGAGGGAATGGAATGGACGTCCTTCTCCTCTCCTCCCGTTCCACCCTCTGCGCCTCCGCACCGTCCACCCCCATCCTTACGTCTGGGAGGAGAAGGCGCAATTGCGGTCCGCCAGTTTGCAGTCACGGACGATTGTGTGTTGGTTCGTACCGTGCATTGTTACAATGTTGCTGTTCTTGCTGAGTTATTACATTACCGACTTTTCAAATGTTAATTTTCTCCCTGTGCTTAAAAATCATTAAAAAACTGGCCTGATTATCCGGCGTATGGTACACCGCGGGTTGGCTAATAGCTCTTTATTTGGATAAGAAACTCTGTGCACTTTTGCATGTAATAATCAGGATTTAACCGTAATTTACAGCAATTTATGTATGACCTTAAAATGAACTGTCATGTGTCTTTCTCTTTGGCTAATCAATAAGCTAGATAATAAAAAGATCTGACCAGGCAGTGGCACTGAGCTGGGGGTCTGCAGTCTCTTTAACTCACCAAGAATAAAGAAATTGCTTTTTATTTTAAATTGGTGTTTTTGTCTCCCATCGTTTTTCGACTTCAGAGTCCACACCAACAATATCTCTTTTTCAACCCATAGCACACGGAAATTATCTTAAAATCTGTTTTCATATAATATAACCTATATCCTATTTACTATTTGTGCTTTTTGAATCAATTTGTAACAGTTGATTACTCATTAAAGAGTTTATTTTAATGTTTCAACATTCAGTTATCTTGATTTAATAAAGACATTTGCATTACCAATTAATTTACAGGTTTCCACAATATTAACCTTTACACAGGCAAATGCAAAACTTTTCTTTTTTCTATTGTTGGCCAATACTAATGGGAAACTGAGTGCTATCACTCATATCGGATCTTGAATGAATTCTCCAGGACCTCGCCAGAAAGAGGAAGAAAAAGAAAGGACTAATTGGTTATGGTACGCAGGGCACCCTTGACCAGCTAACTGAGAGAGCAAGATAAGGAAGGAGTGGCAGGGGGCTAATGCCAGCCTTTGGGGCCTACAGATAACATGAAAGAGATATAAAAAAAAATGGATCATTCTGCCTGAAGTACAGTAAAAGGCAGCCAGTCCAATAGCTATTTTGATTGTTGAGTCTTTTTAAAGACCACTCAAGAATTACGGTGTAGTTACTCTGGGTCCACAAATACAACTAGAGTTAGAGAATATATTGCACACACGATATAACAGGCAGAGAAGGATGTGGTTTTAAGGCTTCTTTCTACCATTATACCACTGAGCTTACATTTAGTAGAGTAAGCAAAAGAGTCCAGAATCTAAAGACAGACTGCAAAAGAGACCAAATTGGAAAGTGTGAAGAGAAAGTTCTTTAAGGAACTTGGAACATTTTAAAGTGGGGAGGTCATTCCACAGCCAGTCAGGGTTTTGTTTGGTTTTGATTTTTTGCTCTTTAATTTTACATTTCTTAACACGATAATAATTGTTTCTTTAGTTTTTCGGGAAATAAACACATTTTTTGATAAATAGGGTGCTTTGAAGTTATGACTGAAATAGTGAATGGTAGTTTAGGCCCAGTTCATCAATTAACTGACACAAAATGGTATTTCATTTCTCTCTAAGTCCCCTTATTGCTATATTGAAAACAGTAAATTAATATTATTCCCATGTTACAGCTTCTACAAATGAATTATGACTTGAATGGACTATGAGACAAAACACTGAGGGAAAGTGTAGAAGGAAGGAAGACATGAAATTAGTTTGGAAGCATTAAAACTATAATAATTTTAAAGATGGATATGCCTAAATAAGACTTTTTAATAATATTTAGATGTGTTATATTTATTTTTTATTTATGCTGCTAATTGAATTGCACTAATATGTATTATTATTTTAGAAAATGGGACATTGTTATTATTTCCTGATGCCATATTTTTACCAGGTTATGTAAAGAGATTTAGCAACATCTAAGACCTTTGATGCACTCATGAACAGGCATAACGCCACCATATGCAAAATAATGCATCCCTTCTTTCATACTCATAATGTTATTAATCTAAGCTTGCCTTTGCAGAGTAAAAACTAGTAATTTGATCTTTGAACCCTGTGCTTCTCATGTGTCACTAACCTAATGAATAAGTTATCTTCTTCATCTTTGGTGCTTACAGGTGAGAAGATTTTATCCTCAGTTGTGTTGTATACTGTGCTAGATGCCACAAAGTAGATGATTTTGGTACTATATAAATCATTCTCTTATTTTACACCAATACAGGAATGTAAATGAGAAGGATAATTATATTGATAAAAAAAGTCATGCGTATAGCTCGGATTTTTTGACAGCTAGTACAGTCTGTGAGTCCTCATGTTGCATTTCAGGCATTTTTCCAAAAATATCCTAAAGGGCAGCCCACATTTAGAAACATCTGGCAATTGACAATTAATTATACAAAACTGACTAATTACAATGTATCTATGCAAGAGTAAAGTGAATAGATAGTGAAAACAGATTCTGTTTTTAATTTAAGTTACAGAGCTGGAGGACTGTAAACATTCCACTTCGAAGACGTAATCATCCAAGTCTGAATGATTATTTCAAATGATTCCAGTATGAAAATTGAGGTTTACCATTTTTGATGTAAAAGCTCATTATGACATTTACGTGGGCTGGCTTTAGTACTGCAAATTGTTCTCACGTCTTTTGCATGAATTCCACTAATAACACTGATCTGCAAAAATAAAACAATAAAATATTGCTCCCATCAAAAATGTACTTGTTCATCATAGACTTGGAGGATTCTGAATCCAAATTTGGCTACAGATTTGCTACATCACATACAGTTTTTCGAGATATGAAGATTTAAAATAAAAAAAACTGTTTACAAAAAATATTTAGACTTGTAAAAATTATAAAATTACACATATAGCTATTTTAAAACACTTTAGGTAACACTGCAAAAATACATCTACTGCTCACCTAAACCACATCTGACCATTCCAAAGTGAAGTTATTTTGGAAGGCCTTATTGCAGAGATGAATACCAACTTTACTGATGCTGTTCAAGGGTTATTCAGACAAAAGAACATAACAGTACATGAGTAATGGGTTCATTTTTGAGCACATAAACTAATACTGTATATTAAATTGACTTGGTAGTTTCTTTTTCATCTTATAATTAATTCCCTGAAGGTGTTTCATTGTGGAATGACCAACAGATGTCTGCTAACATAGACCCTCTATATTTTCCACTATGAAATCGCTCCATTTGAGCAATGTCCCTTTTGAACTTCTCCCTATTTTCATCATCGACTGCTCCCTTGTTCTAATTGTAACAAATTCAAATGAGAAGGTAGGAAATGGATTTTTAAACATTTGTTGCACCCAAGTGCTACATAGGAAGAGAGAAGCTCCTCAACTAGTTCCTCACAGTTTTTCTCTGTTTTTACCAAGAAAATTCTGGCACACTATTTTTTTTATAAAGGAAGTGTGTGTATTATTTTACTGTTTTCTTGCCTGTTGCCTAGTCAAGACAATGGATGAATTAACCTACCTTTGCATTTTTCTGCAAAAAAACATTTGAAAAGCAGCTTTCTCTCTTCTGGACAGAAAAGAGTGCATCTTCTAACATTCTAAATATAAATACCTGGCTATTTTAAAGGAACAAGAAAAGAGAAAAAAATACTGATTGAGACCAGAAAATTCTTGATTTTGGGAAGTTCCCACCTCAACAAAGACTGCCATTTTTCAGCTCAAAGTTCGATACTTCAAATAACATTCTAAGCATCAAAACTACTTATGCCATAAAATAAATGTTTTTCAAAATTATGCTTTTTTATTGAATTCAATATCACATGGAAGCAGTTTGCTGAAGAGAAATTCCAAATTCAGAAATTGACTCTGCACACCTCAATCTATTCAGTACATTGAAGTTTTTGTGCAGAATAATTTTAATGCAGACCAATGTAGTAGCACCTTTCCTAAAGATTCATTTTTATGGATGATATCTAATTTGCTAATCCCATATAGTGTGTTATTTATTGTATAGTGAATATCTACACTATACTTAAGTTTTAAATTATAATTATTTTTTTTTTATAAAATGTCCATCTTGTTGCTACTGTATCTGCCATCTCTTTTTTTAGCCTTACTTTTTCATTATCACTGAATATGGAGCAAAACTACATCTTTCATGGCAGCAAATAACAAATGGCGCAGACCAAAGAAACTAGCAAATTCTATTTTTAGCTTTTTGTTTTTCATTTATTTCAGTTATGTCCGGAGTAGCTGGATTATATTTGAAATCAGCCATTGATGTATTGTTACTTCCTACATAAACACTACAAACAAAAGAAAATGTGTAAATTGTAAACTGCAAAAGTAGTTTATGAGATAAAACCATGCCATGACTATAGCACTCAGAGGATGGTACAGGATATCTATTGATATAAAGTATACATATAAGGTACACAAAAGATTTACAATGACTTTCAGTGGTAAATAGCAGGTAGCAATGACTGTTGAAATTGTGTATGATTTTGAATCAACAGTGAATGTTAAAATAGTTTGAGGTATGATCACTGGAAGATAGTAGGAGCTCATATCTCAAAAAAGAACTTTCGCTTAAAGTCACCATTACAGAAAGCTAACTCGCATAAAAATAAAATCAAACAATAACTAACCATCTGACAGCATATCTTCATCACTAATAAATCTACAGATAGAAAAAATGCAGACTGTGTATCTTTTACATGTGTTTGTTTTTCAATAGTAATGAATAATGGTTTATAACATCACTCACTTCCTTTTAGAAAACCACAGTGTAGATTTTGTAATGTACATGATCCAGATGTAAAAAAAATATATTCTTAGAGACTTATTTCCAAACTCAGAGCATTTAATATATGACTTTTTTATTTGACATACACATGACTATTTATGTGCCAATGCATTTAAATTCAGGCCTCAGCAGAGTGTGTTGTCTGCCCATTCCAGAGACTTGCCTACTTACTAGTAATGATATTAAAGATTTTGGATCTTTCAGCTGCAAAGCTCTTTGATTACAAATCAAAACTGAATAAACACTGATTAGTCTGACACAGCCTATTGGATATATCCCGCATATCTTTTCAGATTTGGAATGTGCTGTCTAGAACTACAACTGTGTTGGAGGCTCTAATTCAACAGCAGTTCTCTGAACCTCTGAGGTTGGCATCTTGATTGTCTGAACTTTGGTTATGAATGTTTTTGAGCAGCAGTGATGCGAAATTGTCAATAAAGAAAATTACTAGAACTGTATAATGTTGCAAAGATTGGTACACAGAGAAAACTTTAAGGCAAAACTCTAAAGGCAGCAAAAAAGCCACAGTCAGATGAAAATATAAATCAAAATTCTTGAACACTTTTCCCAACCAATAGTTCACTTTAAAGTAGGCTTAGATAATAAGTTATGCATACTGTCATCTTTTATACTGGAATTGTGATGTCAAAAGTTGTGATCTTGTCTGCACCATGTGACTAGAAAAGGGGTCATTACCAGAGGTGGGTAGTAAAGAGTTACATTTACTCCATTACATTTACTTGAGTAACTTTTTAAAAAAAATTGTACTTCTAAGAGTAGGTTTACTGCACCATACTTTTTACTTTTACTTGAGTACATTTGTGAAGAAGAAACGCTATTCTTACTCCGCTACATTGGGCAACACTCGAATCATTACTTTTTTCCATTAGATACACTATATTTTTGCCAGAGAGAAGCCGCCAGTGGATCTACTGCATGACTGTTTCACAATCAGATGTAGCAATAATAATCACAAGACTCTGTTTCACCAATCAGATGTAGCAACAATAATCACATGGCTCCGTTTCACAAATCAGACAAAGCCATGCAGTCACATGATCACACACAAACTGCAGCAGCATAGACACTGCCTGACTGCTGTGTCTGTGTATAGGAGAGTGGCAGATCCCACTACAATAAATAACCGCTCTGTTCCTGTTTCAAGCTGAAAAAGATGGTTTCACTAAAGAATTGAGACTCAGCTTCGTGTTTTGGGGTGCAAGATGGGGACTCGCACGTCACAGCACACACACATGGTCACAATGCTGTAGTAAACAGTATACGCTCGTATGGATGTTGACTATATGAGTGAGGCACGCTAACTGATGATTGCCCACAATCCCGCAATGAGAGAGAGAAGAACCATCAGCTCAGTTGTGATCATGTGACGCTTGGCTGACATAGTGTATACATACTAGTCGTATTGCAAGACCTCGCTCATTTATCAAGTCAAAATTTATTAAAAATTTTAGCTCGTCTTGCAAAACACTCACAAACCAAGTTACTCGCATTCCAAGGTTCCACTGTACATGAAAAATGAGAACCAACTCCTGCTGAAGCTTAACCATCACTTCACTGAAGTGTGAAGAACAAGCACGTTTTAACCAAACATGCACAGACACAGACAGTCAAGGTAAAGTGAGACTTCTTGTACATGCACAAGCTGCTTTGTTCTAATGTTATTTTCTATCAGCTGTGCTATTTGGAGGGTAAGTGCATATGCAGTATTATACTGTCAGTGTACAGTATATTATGTCACTGTAAGTAGTTTGCACTGTTCAAACATACATGTTACCTACTGTAGGTATTGGCGTCAAATGCTTTGTTGTGAAAAACTGAGATTTGGAACTTAGTGTTATTTGTGCATCTTTATTTTGTAAAGATGTTATTTATCTTTACTCATTTTTTATTTACAGAATTTGCACATTATTTTATATTTTTGTCTGTCTTATTACAACATTTCTAAAAAATAAATAATTTATTATGATAAAACAGTTACTCAGTACTTGAGGTGTCTTTTCACCAAATACTTTTTTACTCTTACTTGAGTAATTTTTTGAATGACTATTTTTTACTTCTACTTGAGTAATATTATTTTGAAGTAACACTACTCTTACTTGAGTACAATTTTTGGTTACTCTACCCACCTCTGGCCATTACTAGAAACAATATAGTAGCTCTGATTCAAGATGCAAATGGCAGCAATTGGAGAGAAAGGGCAGACAATATAGTAAAATGTTAAGAGGCTTACCCTGATATCATAAATAATTCTGTATAGATAAAGAAAATAGGTACATGCACAGTTTTTAATTAACAGATCAAAAGACACAGTTGTTGCAGGAAAATACTTAGTAAATGAAAAAGTCATTGTATAATTGAAAATCAAAGACGTCTTTTATTTATACCAACTGGTTGAGGCTCACTATGTGAATAACAAGGCTCTCCATAGCAAGTCTGACTAGTCACAAGAAAATAGCTTGTGATACCATGTAGATTTATTTACATAAAGTAGCTAGTAAACATATCCGTGTCACCAGTGAACACTCAGATAAAAGGAACATTCTAGCAGTTCCCCTCTGCCATTAACTAACATCCAATTTAAAATCAATTTAAATATTGTCTAAATATTTGGTTTACAGAATAAGACTTCTTATATGTAAACTGTTATCACAGAACAAAGTAAAACGTTAAATGTTATATATGATATCACTTGCTAAAATAAAGCGTTCTGGTACAGACAAAGTCATGATGTCCTAGGATAACAGGCACACAGTTGCAAGCACTTTTTTCTTTTCCCTTACAAAAATATACAGCTCCTCACATCAAAGAGAAAACAAGGTTTGTTTTACTTCAATATGACAAAATCTTGAGCCCTTTAAACGTGGTATTTAGCTGTATAACAATTCATAAGATCAGTTATTTACTGCACTGATTTTTTTTTCCCTGTTTTAAATTTTGTTTCTTTTTCTTTAATACTGAATGACTTTATGTCTCACTGTAAAGCAGTCTGCATGGTCTACTTGGAAAATTACTTTTTAAATTATTTTTTTAATTATTTGGAATTAATCATTTTATAATAAAATTTGAATTAGAGTAATTAGTTACTGAATGGAAGTTTTAGTGAATTCTTACAGTTACATATTATATACATAGTAATATATCACAAAGGAGCTGGACCATTAAAATGTAGACAAAGCCACTGACGAAAGGGAAAATGCTTGCGCTGAAGCAGAAAAGCATTCAAAAGGACAATATGTTTATGATAAAGGAGCTGAGAAATTCAGTTAATTAAATGCATATTTTACTAATTCTTATTCAAATTGGATTATTAAATAGTAATTCCAAACATTCAACCAACTATGATTCCTCTATTTCCTTGTCTACATTTGCTCCATGTTATTCAAGTCATATAATCCATTGAGTAGCTCTTCCTGTCCAGCACAGCTATGAATTGTGGATGCCACTCTGTGCTTTCACCTTGCTAAATGGCACTGTTTGATGAAACAGAGCCAGAATTGTACAGCTGAACACAATTTCAATTCCAAGATGAATGCTGTCAGATGAAGGCTGCAGCTGTAGTTGTGTAGGAACCCTAGCAAAAACTACAGGGTCCAATATTCTACAATTTATGCAGCTCAGATGTGTCAGATTTATCAACCACATTGCTTCTGCTGTACAGCATCATAGGTTTTGTTTTTATTACTGGAAACTGTTTGTTTCAGATAGCTTGGTGAAATTTGACTGAAATGACCATAGTGCACACAGTAAGATTCTTGTCAGAAAAATATAGTGTGTGAGCCTCCTGGAATTATGAAATGCATGATATTATTCCCAAACCAGCGATAATGTTAGATTGTCCCATTTAAAAAAAAAAATAAATAAATATTCAGTAGGAATTAAAGCTCAGCCCAAAAGATACAAAGGTACTGAAGTGGGTTTAGATATTACAATTAAGAATTGTTGATGGTATTCAGTGCAGCAGGTTGGAAATCTGTATATTTCCAAATGTTTTCCCTGCAATAAACCATATAAAGCTTATATTTACCCTTCACTAACCAATTTTTGTCATCTATTGCCCATTATTACAAATCACAGTATCGGCATCTGCAGAAAGAGGTTTATGATATACAGGACTAAAATCTTAAATTTCAAAATATAGATTTTTTTTTCACTAAAAAATATGAACATAGGTAAAACAGCGGGGCCATCTCAAGTGAAAATGTTGAAGGCAGGTTAAAGATCTAGACATGAATGGTCACTAAACCTGTGTATCATGACCAGGTGTGAAGGGAATATTCCTGAAGATTACTAAAGAAGTGTGCTTATTAGAATCCATGTACTCATCTGTGACTGAATAAGAATCTAATTGATTGAGCTATTTCTGTCTTCCTTGGGGGATTTATTTCCACAGGTTGCATGCCTGGGAAGGTAATGACAGATACAATCTTTGTAGTAGGTCGAATGCAAACAAAGCTTCTATCGAAGGGAAGAAAGCTGCATTATGCCTTTTTAGATTTAGAGAATGTATTTGACAGGGTGCAACTTGAGCCACTGAGGTTGGCACTAGAAAGTTAAATGTGGATGAATGATGTATGAGTAATCACTAATAGTGGTCTGTACTGTGGACGGAGAAATGAAGATGGGGCTGTACTAAGGATCCATTCTGAGTCGATTGCTTTCCGTGTTAGTAAATGAGATGGCTAAGGAAGTGCACGAAGGATTGCCATGGGAAATCTTGTATGCTGGTAATCACTTTGTTGCCATTAAAACATGAAGTGTAGCTAAAAAAGATACTGAAGTGGAAAGGTACTTTAGAAGCAAAAGGCTTGAGTTATATGCAAGAAGAACCAAGCTGATGGTTTCAGGTGAAGGCGAAGGTCCTGGAAAAAACTCAGTTCAGTTAGTGAGTGAATAGAATATGTAAGAGAGTGAATGGTAGTATGCAGGAAGCAAGTGCCACCTCAAGTTGTTTTGGAGAAAGTTGGGAAGGTCTGCAATTTGATGAACCAAATGAGTTTAGTTAATAGTAGTTAAAGCAATGCTTAGGAACTCTTCCATTTCTATAATTTATTTGTTTATCTGTAAATTATATTTATTTTTATTATTGAATTATTTTACATTTTCTTTAAATTCTTGCAAAACGCTTTGAGCTAAATGTTTTAAATGAAAATGTACTTTATAAATAAATATAGTTGTTACTTGGGTAACACATTGGGCTCTTCAGTGATTGCTAGGGTGAGAGTTGTGTTGAAGAAATTCTGGTATCTTTCCTTCATTTTGTCTACTAAAGAGGTCTCTCTGGTGTTGAAGTGGAAGGTTTTTTTTATAGCTGTATAAGAAGTAGTATACACTATGAGAGTGAAACGTGGTTAATGAAGTTGGGAAATGAAGCCAAGCTGGAAAGAACAATGATAAAAATTATTAGGTGGATATGGGAAGATGAATGCCTAGTTAAGATAAAAACTTGTTGTGGAGGTAAAAGATGTAGTGGTGAGGAGAAACAGAGTAAGGTTTTATGGGGATGTGGAAGAAAAGACGGAAGATGACTGGGTGAAGAGATGCACCAAAGTGGAGGTGGCCAGGATGAAGCTCAGAGAGAAGACTTGATTGGAGGAGGTATTAGATGATATGAAAAAAATAGGCTTTGCCTCAAAGAATGCTCATAATCATGGGGAATGGAGTGGAAATTATGCCAAACTGGGTAAATCCTGAAAATGACCAGTAAACTGGCAATGAATGAATGACAGAAAGAATGAGTGAACGATTTCACTGCTGTCTGTAGCCAACAAGTACAAAATAGCTGCTGACAGTCAATAAAATCCAAATTATTCTCTCCGTTAACTATGGGCCTGATGGTGCAGTCCATCTTCACCACCTGACAGAACAGTGTTATGCCCAACCCTCTAAGCATAAAGAAATTAAAAAAATAAATACATAAAATGCGACACAACACCTGCATAGTAATGGAAAGTATCACAATTAAACTTATTTTTTTGGCTGTTCCCATTTAGGTTCACCATAGCAGATCATCTTTTTCCATATCTTCCTATCCTCTACATCTTGCTCTATCACACCCACCACCTACACGTCCTCTCTCACCACACCCATAAACCTTCTCTTAGGCCTTCCTCTTTTCCTCTTGCCTGGTAGCTCCATCCCTAGAATCCTTCTCTCAATATACCCAGCATTTCTCCTCTGCACATGTCCAAACCAATGCAATTCTGCCTCTCTGACTTTGTCTCCAAACCGTCAAACTTGAGCTGAACCCTATAACGTACTCATTTCTAATCCTGTCTGTCCTTGTCACACCCAATGCAAGTCATAACATCTTTAATTCTGTCACTTCCAGCTCTGTTTCCTGTTTTTTGGTCAGTGCCACCGTCTCCAATCCATATAACATAGCTGGTCTTAGTACCGTCCTGTAGACCTTCCCTTTCACTCTTGCTGATACCCGTCTGTCTCAAATTACTCCTGACACTCTTCTCCATCCATTCCACCCTGCCTGCACTCTCTTTTTCACCTCTCTTCCACAATCCCCATTACTCTGTACTGTTTATCCCAAGTATTTAAAATTATTCTTAAAAAACAGTACCAGTACACTTCTTCTCCACTCCTCAGGCATCCTCTCACTTTCCAAGATTCCATTAAACAATCTGGTTAAAAACTTCAGTGCAATCTCTCCTAAACACTTCCATGCTTCCACAGGTATGCCATCTGGACCTGCAGCCTTCACAATCTTCTTCCTCTTCATAGTTGTTATTACTTCCTTCTTGCTAATCCATTGCACTTCCTGATTCACCACCTCCACATCATCCAACCTTCTCTCTCTCTCATCCTCTTCATTCCTCATCCTCTCAAAGTACTCTTTCCATCTGCTCAACAAATTTGCCTCGCTTGTGAGTACATTTCTGTCATTATCCTTTATTACCCTAACCTGCTGCACATCTTTTTCAGCTCGGTTCCTCTGTCTAGCCAATTGGTATAGGTTGTTTTCTCTCTCCTTAATGTTGTCACACACGTGCGAGTAGGAGGCAGCTAAAGGGCCTGAGTAAGTGTAATGAAACATCTGACCAGGGGGCGGCGGAGTGCGCTGACTGTCTTTCTCAGTTCCCTATAGACCTTTCCCGGGAAATCATGCAAGGTTCCGGCGCCTCAGAAGACGTCACTTCCGAAGCCGGCCCCTTTGCTGACATCACTTCCAAAGCCGGGCCCTTTGCTGATGTCACTTCCGAAGCCGGCCCCTTTGCTGACGTCACTTCTGGTTCCGGCCATTTTGATGACATCAGTTCCTCTCCAGGCCTTTAAAACTTCCATCTTGGGCTACTATAGCCAGTTTGGACTCTGTGAAATGCACTTGATATTTCTAATACAACAAACCCTTTTGCAGCTGGGAAAAACAATATATGGGTGGCTGCCCCAAACCTTTATGATGTCTTTGGCGTATTATTATCACAGTGGCGTAGCCAGCAGAACGAAGTCCCATAAGAAACCGGGACACGAACATGATATCAACCAGGTAAGAAAGTACCGGGGCCAAGTTTCTGGGGGGGGGGGGGCGGGGAGTGCGTTTGGGGGTCAGGAAGGACTCAGTGCCGTCTCCGCTTCTCAGATAAAGCACCGGGCATATAACTTACCAAAGGGAGAGTGTGAAGGGGACGTATAGACGTAGGCTGGTTTCTGGGGATGAAACGAAAAGGGCTTATTATGCTCTCTCGGAGGAGAGAGCTGAGCAGCCCATTGGGGCTGAGGCCCCAGATAAATGTGGGCTAACCCCTAGTCCAGCAGGCAAATATAATACAAAACTGGGAATTTGATCCAGAGAGATCAATTCAGACACTGGCTATGACCCTCTGGGAGCAGGTGGCCTTATGGCTAAGGCCATTTGAACTATCCACCTGCCAAATAGTACAGCAGGTAGCCTGCTTTATTTTTTTAAAGAGCCTCCCTAAAAACTTTGCTCAGCCGGACTGGGGAGATTTCCATTCTATGGAAGAGCTTATAAAGCTTGTAAAATCATCCATGCCAGTCTCGAAATCTGGGAGAGCAGAACCGTCCTCTAGTGGATTTCCTAGAAATTACGTCCTACAAAATAAGTCTCTTCCACATAAATCGGAGCCTGTTTCTGAGTTCCCAGGCCGCAGCGCATGCAACCTACCCGGGAACAAGGCGGGATGTAGGTGGAAGGGGGGAGACGGTTTGTGTGCTCTTGCCAACCCTCTGACGTTATCGAATACCGGACCCATAGTCATTAATGGTTACAAAGTCAATGCCTTGTTTGATTCCGGCAGCAACATTTCCATTGTTGATTGCCGTTATGTCTTACCGCAACAAAGAATTAAAGAAAAGACCAGTATTAAATGTATTCACGGAGACACCCAGATGTACAATACTGCCCTGTGTTTCGTAAGTCAGGGAGGATCGCTAAAAAGAATTCCCATGGCGGTTCACCCCAATCCTCCCTTTCCAGCGATTCTAGGGCGGGGCTGGTCGGAAAATAAAAGCGGTAAACTACTCCCGATAAAAACTTAGGCCTAGTTATAGAGGAGGATAACTCATCTCAAGCTGTCTCCATGCTGTGTACACAGCCGGCGGAGAGAGATACGGAAGCCCACGAGGGGGACGGGGAGATTCCTGGACCGTTGCAGGCAAATACAACATCAACCCGCGCCTCGACGAGTCGGGAGGAATCCCCTCCCCTTGAGGTCAGGCCGGATCCTCTCTCCGACATTCACTTTCAGTTTAGACAAACGCCGGCTTCTTTTAAAAGGGAGCAGTGGAATGATGACTCCCTAAAATTTGCAAAAAATGCAGTAGTCCTTGTCAACGGCCAACGCACACACCAGCCCATGCCACAAGGACCTCACTTTGTAATAGAAAATGATCTATTATATCGGGTCGCGGAACATGGGGCGGAGGTTCGGAAACTGTTGTTAATCCCACGAACCTACCGATGGCAGGTTTGTGAATTAGCTCACGCCCACCTCCTTGGAGGCCATTTAGGCTCCGAAAAAACTTTAGAGCGGATTAAGCTCAGATTTTATTGGCGGGGAATTAACGAGGAGGTTCGCCGTTTTTGTATTTCTTGTCCAGAATGTCAATTACGGCAAATTCCTAGGAGGGACCGGGCTCCTCTTGTTCCCCTTCCCTTAGTTGATGTCCCCTTTGAACGAATTGGAGTCGATATTGTAGGACCCTTAGAGCCCTCAGCCTGAGGACATAAATATATATTAGTCCTCGTGGATTATGCGACCCGATATCCGGAAGCTGTTCCCTTGCGCTCAGCTACATCTAAAGCAATCGCACGGGAACTAGTAAGAGTATTCGCGCGTGTCGGTATTCCTAAAGAAGTCCTAACAGACCAAGGAACACCTTTTACCTTGGAGACGTTCAGGGAAACGGCCAAATTACTGAAAATAAAGCTCTTAAAGACCGCGGTGTATCATCCTCAAACCGACGGTCTAGTGGAGAGGTTTAATCAGACTCTCATGCAGATGCTTCGCAAGGTGGTCAGCTGGGATGGGAGGAATTGGGATCAACTCCTCCCCCTCGTTCTCTTTGCCTATCGGGAAGTCCCACAAGCCTCTACAGGGTTCTCTCCTTTTGAATTGTTATACGGACGACAACCCCGAGGTATATTGGATATTTTGAAAGAAGTTTGGGAAGGAGAGGCTCTTCCCTCTACAAATATTTTGGAATATATCGCGCAGTTACGTGATAGATTTGGGAAAATTCGACCTATTTTAAAAAGTCATATGGAAGAGGCACAAGCAGCACAGGCCCGTTATTATGACCGTGGCACGACACTCCGAGAATTCCATCCGGGGGATCGTGTCATGGTATTAGTTCCCACCTCCCATTCTAAATTGCTCGCCCATTGGCAAGGCCCTTATGAAATTAAGGAGAGAAAAGGATTGGTCGACTATTTGGTGAAACAACCCAATCGTAGACCAAGTTAGCGGGTTTATCATGTGAACTTGCTGAAGCCGTGGAAGGAGAGGGAACCAGATCCCTCCTCCGCTCAGCCCTGCTCATTCTTTGCTCACATAGACACCCTTAATTTCGGCAAGGAATTAACTAATAGACAAAGACGGGAGCTGAAATCAGCTATCCTGTCCGTCTCAGAAGTGGTGAGTGAAAAACCCGGAAGGACCTCTCTGATTGCACACGACATAGTGACTGAACCAGGGGTTATAGTCCGGGAGCGCCCCTATAGACTTCCTGAGGCAAAGAAAGCAGAAGTGGAGCTGGAAATCAAGCGGATGCTGGAACTAGGAGATGACTGAGGAAAGTTATAGTCCCTGGTCCAGCCCAATTGTCTTGGTTAGTAAGCCTGATGGTAGTTGGAGGTTTTGCAATGACTTCCGTCAGCTTAACCAGGTCTCCCTGTTCGATGCTTATCCCATGCCTCGCGTGGATGACCTCCTCGAGAGGCTTGGACAAGGTGAATTTTTGACCACGCTTGACATGACAAAGGGGTACTGGCAGATTCCTTTAACGGACTCCGCGAAGGTCAAGACCGCGTTTAGCACTCCTTGCGGACACTGGCAGTATCATGTTCTTCCATTCGGGTTACACGGGGCTCCTGCGACTTTCCAGCGTCTGGTGGATAAAGTGCTCCAACCCCATAATGCGTATAGTGCTGCCTATCTGGATGACGTCGTCATCTATTCCAGCACATGGAAGGAACACGTACAGCAGGTTACTGCAGTATTGCGGACACTAGGAGAAGCCGGGCTTCGTATTAATCCCGAGAAATGTTTCTTTGGATTAAAAGAGGCAAAATATTTGGGCTATCTGGTGGGTTGGGGTACCGTGAAACCACAGTGTTCATAAATAGATGCCATTGTAAAATGGTCCCGTCCGCGAACCAAGAGGCAAGTCCAAGCCTTTCTCAGGTTGGCCGGGTACTACCGCCGGTTTTTACCTCGGTTTTCAGAGAGAGCGACGCCCTTGACTGATCTTACTTGATATTTCTGATACAACAAACCCTTTTGCAGCTGGGAAAAACAATATATGGGTGGCTGCGCCAAACCTTTATGATGTCTTTGGCGTATTATTATCACAGTGTCTAACCTCTCAACTCATCATATGCCTTTTCTTTAGCCTTCTCCATCTCTCTCTTCACCTTACGCCTTATCTCTTTGTACTGCTGTCTACTTTCTTAATCTCTCTGACTATCCCACTTATTCTTCACCAACCTCTTCCTCTGAATATTCTCCTGTACTTCCCCATTCCATCACCAGGTTTCTTTGTCCAGATGTCACACCAAGCAGCCTTCTTGCTGTCACCCTTACTACTTCTACTGTAGTTGAACAGCTGTCTGGCAACTCTTCATTGCCACCCAGTGCCTGTCTTACCTCCTCCCTGAACTCAACCTTGTAGTCTTCCTTTTTCAACTTCCACCATTTGATCCTTGGCTCTGCCCTCACTCACTCCCTCTTCTTGATCTCCAACATCATCCTACATCCTATGCTGCCTAACTGCACTTTCCCCTGCCACCACTTTGCAGTCTTCAATCTCCTTCAGATTGACCCACCTACATAGGATATAATCTACCTTTGTGTATTTTCCTCCACTCTTGTATGTCACCTTATGTTCGTCCCTCTTCTTAAAATACATTTTCACCAGAGCCATGTTCACCCTTTTCGCAAAATCCACTATCATCTGACCTTCATTCCTCTCCTCCTCATCCCCTATGTTCCCTTCACCTACATATCTATTGAAATTCACTCCAATCACCACTCTATGTCCCTTAATCCAACTCACTCCAGAAATCTTCTTTCTCATCCATCACACACCCAACCTTCAGGGCATATGCACTAACAATATCATCATACCTTCAATTTCCAGCTTCATAATCATCACTCTTTCTGACACTCTTTTCACCTCCAAAACACTCTTGACATACTGTTCCTTCAGAATATCCCCTACCCCATTTGGCCTCCGATCCACACCATGATAGAACAATTTCAATCCACCTCTGATCAACCTGACCATACTCCTCTTCCATTTAGTCTCCTGCATGCACAATACTAATACTCCCCTTACCAGTCATACTGTCAACATTCAAAGTTCCGATGTTCGGTTCCACTCTTTACCTTCCTCCTCTCCTCCTGCCTCCAAAAACATCTCCCCCATCATCTTCTCTTTCTTTGGCCAACAGTAGCCCGATTTTTTTTGGTGGTCGTTGTTAACTGGGGCCTCAACCAATCTGGTATGGAAATCTATATTGTTGTCCATATATTGATTTGGCAAAATTTTACACCGGATGCCCTTCCTGACATAATCCTCCTCATTTATTTGGGCTTGGAACTGGCACAAAGAAACACCACTGGTTTGTGCATCCCCTGTGGTTGGATTAACTGCATGTCCTTTATAGCGGCCACAATTTCAGTTGTATTCTTAAAATCTTTGAAGAGTGAGTATGTAGCCTCCAGAGATTCCTCCTTCACCATTTCTTCATCTTTAAACTGCTTTTTATGTTTTACAACAACATGACTCATGCGATATGATGTTATGGTCACTGCTTTCCCTCAGGTGTTATGCCTTGTAAAATTGGACTGTTGTGCCGCTAATTGTAGCTGTAGACATGTCTTTAATTGAGTTTGGTATCATCTGTACAAGCTTAGAAAACCTGGTATCTCAGAAAATCACAAATAAAATGTTAAAACATTTCCTGATCATGGATGACATTTTGCCTGTACTGAAATGTTGCCATCATCTTTTCCTTAATAAGAGACTGGTCAGTGTGGATATTGCTCCTCTGCAGGGATTTCCTGAGAGCCATTCAACAGTCTGATGTAACATATGAATAACTTCTAGATCATCATGATATGATGACAATAAAGATTTAGGAATCACAGATGAGATATTGCACTGTACAGTCCTTAGCTGCTAAGCCATGTATCTTGATCCACTCTGAGGATCATAATACAGTTCAAGGAAGTCAAGAAAATGTGTGTTATCTAGCATGTTAATAAAGGCCTTTGTAAATAACAATGTATTCAAAATACTAAAATGAATACATCCCAATACTCTCATAACCACTCTTTCAGTTTGTGTCTCACAAATTTGTGAATAAGGTGATTACGCCACAGGCATAGGTCACATATAGGTTCACAGGAGTGATCCTTCTGTATTGGAAAGTCAATTACCAAACAATCACAAATGTAAGACTATGTATTAGTTTTATAAACATTTTTTCAAATGTCGTATTTGATTTTCTTCTGTTTTGCTATTGTCAAAAATCAATATGAAGAATTCAGGATAATAAAAAAGAGTTCCACTCCCATATCCATGACTTTGCACCATATTGTCCACTAAAATGTTGGCCATTCTCTACTGAGAACAATTAGAGAGATACTTAATTAAACAAGCAAGAGGTGGTGCAAAGTGTTCAAATGCTGTTAATACAATCCAGGGTTCAAGACCCCAATGTGCAAAACAATGGAGTGAAGAGTCCTCATTAAATAAATACATTTTCCTAATAAAAACAGGTGTCATGCATGAAAGTTAAAAGCTAATAAATAAATAAATCCACAAGTAAAAATCAGACTAAATCTCTAACTCTCTCTCTTTCACCAAATCCAGTACATCTTTCACTCTCTATCTGCCCAGCTCAACCTTTCAGGTATTCTCAGCTAGCGGATATGCCAACAGCTCTGCTCCCACCTTCTGCCCGTCATTCAGACTGCCTCCTCTTCTGTCTGTTATAGCCGGCAATCTGTCTTCCATTACGCTCTCCTGGTGTCTATTGGATCCAGGGAGGAACTTTACGATTGTCCCCGATACCTTTGAATTAATCAGCGGAGCACAAGCCATCCCTTGAGTGCCCAGTTGCTCACTCCCTCTCTTGGTGCCGACCACCTGTGTCCTCATCACTGTATTGGCTTGATCACCCCAATTCTGCTTTCTTTTCCTACTTCTTTCCTTTCATGGTCCTCGCCCATCTCCTTCTGATCATGCACTCCCCTTCTACTCCTGTGGAAGCAGCACCCTAATTGCAATCCAGAGAGTGCCAATGTGTGGCAGCTGACCTAATTAAACAATCAGTTTGACACCACATCAAGCACCCCTAATTTGAAAACTAACAGTGTCAGATCTTGGAGACCGTGAACTTGACTGAGAGAATAAAAGTGAATAATAAAACAAAACGCTAACTTTTACAAGTACTATCAATTTACACCAGCTGTTACAGACTTAAATAAATCAAATGTATGGTTTTATTCTGTAATAGTAATAATAATTGCCGCTAACTACTCAAAACAACCTCTCAACTTGAAAACAGCAGTTCTTACCTCTGCAACAGCCAAGCAGATGTATATATATATGTGTGTGTGTGTGTGTGTCGCACCCTATCCCAATTTCTTTAACTTTGGTTAAACTCTAGAAAAAAAAGCACACTTGTTTTGTTATATCTGTGTCTTTTGTGAAAGTGTTTATTTGATATTTGGAACTCAGTCTTTACACATTATACACTTCATGTCAGCATTTTGCTAATTATTAGTAGAACATGAAAAAAATGTCTGTTTTAGTTATGTGTACAACATTTCTTGCCTCACACTCCCTGTCATCCAACATTTACACAGATCATTGTAGACACGGAACACACATGAAATGTATGGGTTCCAAAAAATGATATATTATTTACCCTCTACAATTCAAGACACCTTGCATCCAGATAAACAGACTTGAGCTGTGTATGACTAAAGTTGTGTCGGTGGGGGAATGGGATAGCAGGCTGCCTGCTATTGGTCCTGATCGACACATTTACAAAGCAAAAGACACTGATGAGGAGGTGCTAGGGAATTTAAGGTGGCCTGGCTTTACGAGTTTTTTTGTAGGCTTCAGGTATTCTAGTGTTAAAAAAACTTTCACTGCCAAAGACCTGTCTTTCATCACATTGGTTTGTATATACTCCAGGAATATCTGGTTTTGAGTAGACAACAACTTTAACAATCAAAAACAACATAAAAAGAGACAACAACATTGAATTAAAATTTGTACAACTACAATTGCAATAGAACATTAAATGAATTTGCAATCTTTCCATATTTGGTTGTCAAGAGGAATATGGCATTATTCACTCTTCTTGCCTGGACCAGCCTTCTATTCCATTCCACACAATGTATGAACGCCATGATTTACTGACGGGGCAGTTACCATCTGTTCAATTTTTACACTGCAAAGTATATTAATCTATTAACTCTGAAGCAGAATTCAGACTCTGTTTGATGATCAATCCAGGTTGTGTTAAATCTAAACAAAATAAAATGTTAAATAAAACATCACAATAGAGTTATAACAACACTAACACTGGTCACATATCACCAACACCAACATTGTTACTAATATTTTGGCCATTTTGCTGTGTAGTAAATCTTGACACTTAAAACTACCAGAGGGAACCCTGCTCTCCAATCAAATATTAGTAAATCTGGAGGGTAAAATCTCCACTCAATTAAGAAATCAGACTTAAAATCAGAGTGCCAACACTTATGTGTTTCCACTTAAAGCACTGGTTGGACAAATTATGATACAGAGAAAATAGGTTTATATTTTCCAACATTCCCAGACAGCGAAGATTTTCTCAGTCATCTGCCGGTCCACAAGTCAAAAAGGGTGAAAAACGCTGCGTTGGACTACAGTCCTGCATGGCACGTGTCATAGCCATGCTACTAATCCATCTTTGCTTCCTTCAGATCCTGGTTTGATTAGCTTTCATACTTACAACACTGTCTTAGTGTACTTTATGCTGTACTGCATCCCTCGGCATTGATTCTTGCTTTTTCCTAAAAATTCTACATGAAGTGTCTTTCTCTTTAAATTACTCTGCTTTAAATGTGCTGAATTAATTTATCTAGATTCTTTTGGATCTTATGGTGGGTCTCACTCTCCAAATCCACAGAGTCATGTAAGTATTTTATTTTTCTATCTCTCCAACAGCATACAATATGCCAGCTTGTCTGTTTCAAACTGGCAGCCACTACCAGCTGCTCATCCAAGCTGCCTGGGCATCACTTCTTCACAAATCTACTGTATATGCTTGATTATGGAAAAAGTATTTTCTGGCAAATCTTTTCATAGGGAGTACAATATCTCTGTAACTCCATATCATTTCAATCTAATTTGCAGCACAATAGAAAATCTTTATAAAAACAAATTGCTTTTAGTGACAGAGAAGATATGGAGGAAAATATTACATTGCCAATAGGAAATTAATGGGAAACATCAACATAACGTTAATCGTTACAGCACGGGTGTTTCAGAAGAGCTCAGCGCCTGTGTAGAATAAAACAGATTAGCAATAAACTTCATGCTTTTCTCATTAGCATGCTGTTGTTTTGTCCTTCTTAGTGTAAAAAGGGTTTATGTAATGCATGGATCCATACAGCTCTCAGATTCTCAGTGGGTGCTTGTTACTCAGTAATCAAACTATCATTTCTGCATAATACTGTAGCACTTGCTTTAAAAGTTAGAGGAAGGAAAAAGTTTTTGCAAACACAAACTGCTAATTCAGATATAATTAATAATACTGATGCATCTATTTTCAATCCATTGATTTTTCCCTTTCAGTATTGTGATTTTCTTACCCAGTACATCAAATATGTACATTTGTAATCAACTGGCGTGGCATTTCTAAGGCTCTAAGAATAAACCACTAGTTTCCTTTTATGATTATTATATACTTATTTTTAGACAGGGTTATTTATGTGAAGGCAGTCTTTCTTACCTGCACCATTCACCTTTTTTGCCTTCATGTTATTTCACTATAGGCAACTCACAGCTGCACTGTACATCATAAGATATTAATGTATACATCTCTCTATTTGTGATTTCATCCAAGTGTTTTATCTATATAACAAGAGTGGAGGGGTTGGATTCAGATGTAACAGCATAAAAGAACAGGTAATAATTTAAAATATACAACATTCTGTCACACTGGTGTCAGGACAACAGCTTGCTTATGAATGTCAGCAAGACAAAGGAGCTGATTGTGGATTTTGGGAGAAAACGGCAGAGGCACTACCACCCCCTCAGTATTAACAACACCCATTAGGAGACGGTGGATAGTTTCAAATACCTCAGTGTCTACATCACAGAGGACCTGATCTGGATCAAACACACTGACACCTCAGCTTTACCATTTCAAACACCTTAGAGATTTCAGGCTGCCTTCCCAATTACTAAAGAACTTTTACACATAAACCTTCAAAAGTATCCTGACAGGAAGTATTACTTAGAAACAGAAACAGTCAGTTGAAGACATATCTGAATGTGCACTTCCTAACTTTGAGGACATCTACACCAAGCAATGTTGGACCAGGGCAAAGAAAATAGTCAATGATTCCAGCCGTCCCAACAACAGCCTCTTTGCTGTGCTGCAGCCAGGCAAACAGTATTGCTGCCTAAAGTTCAGCTCAGAGAGACTGAGGTGGAGCTTTTTTCCACAGTCCATATGCATTTTGGATAAGGAAAGTGTCTAGAACTACATGATGCCCTATTGTTAACTCCCTTTCATTAAGTAATTTAAGATATTAAGTTATTTATTGAGTTATTTATTACTATCAAGTCAAGTTGGGGAGCATGCATTGGTACAGTGCGTTGCCGCACCCACTACACAACGAAACAACTCGGGATCCCGGTTGGCAACCCCCCAGGCAGACACGTGGTCTAGTCGCACCCTCCGAAAATTACCCGCTATGTGGAGCATCCAGGTATTACGTTGGCAACCCCTTGGCCTGGTCCAGCCACTCGGGTCACCAACAATGAGGATCTTACGAGCTGGATCACCCTCGGAGAAACGTGCCACATGGCCGTAGTGCCATAACTGACGCTCCCTCACAATGCAGGTAATATGCCTCATTTGGGACTCCATTAGCAACCGCTCATTCGACACAAAGTCAAACCAACGGTACCCAAGGATATTCCGGAGAGACACATTACCAAAGAAGTCCAGTCTTCGTCTCAGGTCAATGGCTAGCTTCCATGTCTCACAACCATATAGCAAGACAGGAAGCACCGGGACTCTAAAGACTTGGACCTTCGTCCTTTTGCATAGATATCGGGAGCACCACACACCCCTTTTCAGCGACCTCTTGACCCCCCCATGCTCTCCCAAATTCATCTACTGACTTCATAGGAAGAATACCCAGAGACATGAATGTCACTGCCAAGGTAAGTAAACCCCTCAACAAGGTCAACACTCTCTCCGCAAACAGACACACAGCTGATGGCTGTGCCCAAGAGGTCATTAAAGGCCAGGATCTTGTTTTTTATCCAGGACACTCGCAAGCTGAGACACTCAGACTCCTCGCTCAGTCTCTCGATTACTATCATTACTATCTCGATAACTATTACATATTTAAAATTATACTAGTGACTTTTGATATTTACAAAGTCATGCAATATTTTTATTGCCCTTTTACTATTATTCTTAAATACCACAGTCCTTAGAGTTAAGCAACTAGGCATTTCACTGCATTGTGTACTGTATATATTTTTTATATGTAACAAATAAAATATGATTTCATTTTCATATCTGCACAGTCCCATTTAGAGAGTCTTAGATCTGGCACAAATACTAGCAGCAATAGGTGAAGCACTGAAGAAAGGGACCACACTATTGATCGGTCCACTTATGTATATACGAGGGGCATTCAAATATAAACAGGAATTTATGAGCTACACTTTATTTATTGAATACAATTAAACAACTTACACACTATTTTTCTATGTAGTCTCCTGCCACAGCAATCCACTTGTTCCAGCGCTTAGGAAGCTTCTTAATCCCAGAATAGTCGAAATCTTTTGACTGCATGTTGACCCATTCTTGCACAGCATCAATAACCTCCTCATTTGACTTGAATTTCATTCCTCCTACAAATTCCTTAAATGGACCGAAGACATGATAGTCCCTCTCTGAATGACTTGTACCAATCATACACTGTAGACTGAGACAGACACTCATTCCCAAACTGATTTTTAAGTCTCGAATAAATCAGAGATGGAATGACTCCTTCATTTGTCAAAGGTTTAATAATAATCCGCTGCGCAACACTACTTTGTACCTCCTGCTCCGACATATTCATTACAACTGACAGGAAGTGGGGAAAGAGCAGCTAGCACTACTAACGACATCTTCAAACATGCAAGCGTTTGTCCACTGAGTCATGTCTACCTTGCACTCTTTATAAGAACAGAGCATGAAAATTCCTGTTTATAATTGAACGCTCCTTCTACTTAAAGGAGACAATTTGGAATTGCCTATTAGTCTAACCAGCACATCTTGGAGAAACTAGGAGGAAAACTGAAATATCTGAAGGAAAAGCAACACAGATATAGGTAGAACGTTTAAACTTCGCAAAGATATTGGATCCATGAGACAGCAGCACGACCCCACTGCACTACAATGCACCCCTATTACAATGCAAATTATTGATATTATTAATTTTACAAAAATGCTTGCTTCATGCTAGTGCATAGTAAACAACGAAAGCTTTGCTGTTAGAAAAGTAAAAGAACAAAAAAATTAGGTGTATAGAAAAATGTAGAAGGATTCATTACTTTAAAGAAAATGACAGAAAAATATATTAGTGCATTTTTGGTATAACATCATAAGCTTAATACACTGTGGCAAACAATAACAGAAGAAAAAATGATGTAAACAGGTTCTTTGTGACACAACCTTTTTATTTTTGGCTGTATTGTACTTTAACCACTTTAACCATCTAAAGAAATATTTCAGCTAAAATGATGAAATGTCTGAAAAAAACAGTGAAATTTCAGAAGGCACAGATAACTATTTGGAAATACATCACTGCTCAGCAAACACAGTACTGAACTGGTCATAATTGAGGGTTATGTAAGGTTTGCTTATAGAAGCAGTAAAATGTTGTACTTATTAACGACTTTTAAAAATAGACATCCGGTCAACTAGTCATCGGCCAGCAGGTCTGATGAGTGCTAAACAACACATAGAGGTGTTTAGAAACTGTTAACAATTTGGGTGATTAGACTATAGCTAAGCTTACAAGAAAAATAACATTGTACTAATAAGCAATCAGGTAACACACTTTAAAGTAAGCAACACAGCAATTTGTGCAGAAAGCTCAAATTAAAAATGATGACAATTAAATAGTAATACCGTTCATCTGCCCACTGTTGAACCCACTTAAATGGCAAGTTTGGTAATTTGGTCAAAGTCAGATCTAATTTTCACACTCATGGCTTGAATATTCTTCACTTGTGTTTTTTTTCCTGTATCTTAAAGACCCATGTGTTAGGTTAATTGGCATTTTCTGAGAATTGTGAGAGTGGGTGTATGAATAGATGTGATTTTCAATAGACTGGTGCACATCCAAGTTTGGCTCCTGCCTTGCTCCTGATGTTACTTCAGTCATCTATGACTCTGTAATTGCAAAGCAGGATTTAAAATCTGTGATTTGATATATTTATTAGCTTTTTTTTTTAAAAAAAGAAAATACATTAAAATACCATTATCACACAAAGTACAATTTCTGACACTATTGATGTTGTGAAGAAAACATATAATGTTTAAATAGCAACGAATATTTAATGCTTAGAAAAATGTATAAATAAACAATAATTTATATATTTTAAGATGAATAATCTTGTAGTGGAACACAAAAAACTAGTGAGTAAAGAAGAAATAATTCTGAAAGAAAGGAATTAAACTGTAACAAGAGAAAACTACAAGTAAAAGTGATGCAAAAAAAAAATGTTAAAAGTTTGTCTATTTTTGATATTATGACTTTGTTCTTGTCATTCTACATTTTATGAGATTTGCTTCTTCCTCGTTGCATACATTTATGCATATTTTGCTGTATATACATAGTAAAATAATATTTTTACTTGCATATCTCTCGCAGACTGATGTATTTTATATGCAATGCAGCATATGCCTTCAAAAGTATTCAGACACCTTCAATTTTTACAAATTGTGTTATGTTGGAGCCTTATGCTAAATCATTTAAATTCATGTTTCCCTCATTAAACAACACTCCATATTTCAGAAAGACAAAGAGAAAAAATGATTTTAGAATTTTTTTCAAATTTATTAAAAATAAAAAACTGAACTATCACCTTGACTCAAGTATTCAGACTCTTTACTCAGTACTTTGTTGAAATATCTTTGGCAACAATTATGGTCTGAGGTCCTCTTGGATTTGACACAACACACCTGGATTTGGGGGTATTCACTTTTCTCTGCA
Organism: Polypterus bichir lapradei; assembly: GCA_026402145.1. Lineage (NCBI taxonomy): Eukaryota > Metazoa > Chordata > Cladistia > Polypteriformes > Polypteridae > Polypterus > Polypterus bichir. The sequence goes on along the minus strand of JANRMT010062813.1, from coordinate 78,576,959 downwards.
GATCCTTTCCTCTCAATCTCTGTCAGGTTAGATGGAGACCGTCGGTTGACAATCAGTTTCAGGTTTCTACAGAGATGTTCAATTTGGGTCAGATCTGGGCTCTGGCAGTTCAACTCAAGAACATTCCCAGAGACATCCCTAAGTCACTCCTGTGTTGTCTTTGCTTTATGCTTTGGGACATTGACCTGTTGAAAGGTAAACCTTTGACCCAGTCTGAGGTCCTACTGCGCTCTGGAGCATGTTTCATTAGGGTACTTTGCTCCATTCAGCTTTCCTTCAATCCTGACTAGTCTCCAAGTCCCTGCCACTGCCAACATCATGCCTCAGCATGGGAATGGTATCATGCAGGTGATGAGTGGTGCCTGGTTTCTTCCCAATCTGATGCTTACAATTTAGGTAAAACAGTTAAATCCTGATTTCATTAGACCAGAGAGTCTTCTTTTTCATAGTCTGAGAGTCCTTTAGGTGCCATTTTGCACACCCCAATTGGGCTTTCATGTGTCTTCTGGCCACTCTGCCATAAAAAAACATATGAATTGAGTGTTGCAGTGATGGTTGTCCTTCCTGATGTTTCTCAAATCCCTGCACAGGTAGTCTGAAGCTCAGCCAGTGAACATTGCATTCTTGGTCACCTATTTTTCTCCCCTAGTTTGCTCAGTTTGTCCAACAACCAGCTCTAGTAAGAGTCATGGTTGTTCCAAATTTCTTCTTTTTAAGAATTACGGAGGTCACAGTGCTCTTGGGAACCTTCAGTGCTGCAAAATGTTTTGTGGCCTTCCACACATATGTATTGCAACACAATTCTTTTAACCTCATGGTTTTGGTTTTTGCTCTGATATACATTGTCAGCTATGGGACCTTAAATTGAGAGGGGTGTGTCTGCTCTAATCATATCCTATTATGAGTGACTGATGAGTAACATTATGACCTATAGATAAAATCTGTCCTAAATTGTTTAGGTGCAAGACAGTTATATAGTCTTTTACCATTTGCCCAAACTGAAGCGGCAGAAAAGTGAATGTGCACAGTAGCTGAGGTCTTTAACAGTACCATATGCCTCTGTAAGGTGTCACGAAGTATAAATCATGAGCAAAGGGAAGCTGTGTACTACTAGTATTCTGTCCTGTGCCACACAAGTCCTGTATCATAATGTTACGCGCCTGTTAATACAGACACCACTGTGCACATATAAATGTTGCAGAACAATAATGATATCAGGAATTTCCTCAGACTTCTCAGGAAACCCCAGGCAAACCTTCCTGATGATACCTGAGATGTAATGTGCCCAGTTTAGATCATTCGTGATTCTAAGAAATTTAAAACTCACACCGTCCACACCATCCCCACTGATGTAGTAATGAGTGTTGCCTGCCACCTGCTTCCTGAAGTTTGTGACATTATTGTCTGTGGTTTTGCTGACATTAGTGGAGAGATTGTTGCCACAGCACCAAGGTGTCAGAAGGCAAATCTCTTTTCTGTAAGTCGTCTCAGTCATCTCATCATTGTTGTTGATTTAGGAGCCTTTAACTGTAAAAGGAAAGTTTATTATGTTAACTGTAATTGAAACCTAAGCTCTGGCACTGAACTGTAATACCAATCTAGCAACCAAGCAAATTCTTTTATTTTTCCTTTTAGATTGACTGGTTAATAACACACTCTCATAATCAACAATTAACACATAAAATGCTATTTGCATATTAACATTTTTGCATAAGATTAACAGTAACTAATAACATAATACCAGTACTTGGTATGCTGTGGTAACATTACTGATGAAAACAAACTGTAGTTGTTTATCCATAAATGTGCAGTGTGAAAGGTCAAAGCTCAGCATTATTTTTTTGCATTCAAATTTTTTACAGTAGGCATTTAAAGATGCAATTATTAATTTTTTCAGAAATAATGTGTGATGCACACAAACAAATGTGTAAGTGGTGCAAAGTGGTGGCTCTGAGTCTAAGGATCTGAGCTGGTATCTAGAAGTTTGCTAGGTCAAATCCCTTTAGTGCCAGAAGGGATCCTACCATGTTGGGCCCTTGAACAAGGCCCTTAACCTGAAATTGCTCCGGAGGAGTTGTGCAATGACTGACATTGTTCTGTGACCCTCAAAAGGTCATGCAAAAAGACAATTTTGCCTATGGGATTAATACAATGTTTCAAATCAAATCTAGTAAATATTAGCTTGATGTGCAATCCATCCCCACTTCAAGTTTCTGCAGGAGAAAATGAATGTGACATATTGCTAATTCTTCTTTATTATTTGTATGTGCCCTTTGAGAAAAAAAAGGAATATCTGTAATAAAATTAATGTTTACTTTTCAGTGTATGCCTATGACAGGTGTCTGGTCACACTTATATTACAGATAATCTAAATTAGACACAATTAAAATATCCGACTACACCACACAGTTTTATTAAGAGAGTGGGAACTCTTGAGATTTACAAATAATAGCACACAGGTTTCTTTAAATTGGATGGTGAGTAAACACACAATGAAAGACACAGCAACAATTTCAGGAAAAACAATAGTAAAGTGTATTACACCAGATAAAAACACACCAAGGAAAAAGTACACAAGAATTTAAAAATATTAGGAGCGAAAACTCTTAAAAACAAATACACAATCCATACTGTAAAAGTTTGTTAAAAATATAACAGTGGAGGATACAGACTTTAAACACTAGAATTACCAGAGCCTATGAAAAAAACGTGTAAATCCGGCCCACCTGAAATCCCTTCGCACTTCTCCGTCAGTCTCTTTTGTTTTGTAAATGTGTCGATAAGCCCAAGCAGCCTGCTATACCACGACACCCCACTGCTGCAGAACTGGCAAGAAGTTCTCCCAGTTCAAGCCTTGATTATCTTGGAGTGAGCTACCTAGAATTGTATAGAGTAAATAATTTAATGTGTGTTCTGTGTCTACAACAATATATGTAAACACATCGTTAAAACAGAATCGTTTTTTATGTTTTAGTAATAAATGACAAAATGTAGACATGAACTGTATAATTTGTGAAGGCTGATGACCAAATATGAAATAAACACTTTCACAAAAGGTGCAAGTATAATACGACAGCTTTCGTGGTGTAGCGGTAAGAGCTGCTGACTTATAATCCCAGAGGTTGTGAGTTTGAAACTAGCTCCCCGCAAATTTACCGTTTTGAGTAGTGAGCTACTCTTATTAATACTCTTGTTAATATTATACAATAAGAACATACATTTGGTTTGTGTCTGTAACAGCCACAGTAAATTTATAGTACTTGTAAAAGTTAGCATTTTTTTTACTTTTATTCTCACAGTCATGATCACTATACAACACCCACACCCCGCCCCAGAACTGACGCAGTTACTTTTTATCTGAAACTGGGAGTAACTGTAGATGTGAGTGGTGTTTTAAGACAATGGAACTGGAGGGATAAAAGCTGACGCACAAACGCTGATGAATCTGCTTTCTTTGTATCTCACCGTCACTTGAATTTTTTTTATTCAGTTTTATTGAGTGTTCCTGCTTACGCTGAATTAGTATGCACCTTATGGTCCATGATATTAAAGCCACACAAAAAAACAGAAACATAGGGTGCGTTGATCTGAAAAAAAAAACGCGGTCACTGATTACAAGTGCAAGAAGGCATGCAAATGAATATGAATAATATGAATAATGTTGCATCCGTGCCAAAATGTTTTCCGAAATGTACCTTACAGGTCATAAAATGAGGTATTCCAAATATCATATATACCTATATTTCTGTTTTTTTGTCAGTGCGGCTTTGACATCATGAACTATAAGGTGCATACTAATTCAGCGTGAGCAGGAACACTCAATAAAACTGAATAAAAAAAAAATTCAAGTGACGGTGAGATACGAAGAAGGCAGATTTACCAGCATTTGTGTCTCAGCTTTTATCCCTTCAGATTAGAGAATTTCTAGTTCCATTGTCTCAAAACACCACTCACATCTACCGTTTAATTCTAGTTTCAGATAAAAAGTAACCACGTCAGATCTGGGGCAGGGGGTGGTTGTATCGTGATCGTGACTGAGAGAATACAAGTAAAAAAAACGCTAATTGTTACAAGTACTATAAATTTACAGAGGCTGTTACAGACACAAATCAAATGTATGTATTTATTGTATAATATTAACAATAACAGTAGCTCACTACTCAAAACGGTAAATTTGCGGGGGAGCTGCTTTCGAACTCGCATCCTCTGGATCATAAGTCAGCAGTTCTTACTGCTACACCAAGGAAACTGCCGTATTGTACATGTACCTTTTGTAAAAGTGTTTATTTGATATTTGGCCATCAGTCTTCACACATTATGCAGTTCATGTCTGTATTCTGTCATTTATTACTAAAACATGAAAAACTTTTCTGTTTTAACAATGTGTTTACATAGATTGTTGCAGACACAGAACACACATGAAATTATTTCCCCTTACAACTCTAGGTAGCTCACTCCCAGATAATCAAGGCAGGAACTGGGAGAAGTTCTTGCCCGTTCTGCAGCGGTACCCCCCATGGTATAGCAGGTTGTTTGCTGTTTGGGCTTATTGACATTTACAAGACAAAAGACGCTGACGGAGAGGTGCGAAGGGATTTAAAGTCGGCCGGATTTACACGTTTTTTCGTAGGCTCTGGTAATTCTAGTGTTAATGGTGCAAAGTCCAGTTTGCATACTTTATGTACCAACTGTCCACAGAAACACACTGTTTGCTGGACGCTTGTTTCTCAACAGAAGTTTTGCTGAATTGTCGAATCCCTATCAGCGTCTCTTCCTCATGGAGTGAGCATTCTTTTTTCACTTCTGGGCTTCTTGTGTTGCTGCAATGACCTAGAAACTTCTCGCTTTTCCTCCATCAGCTTCGTTTAGTCCTTTAATGAGTCTTCCCTTTTTTGCTGAACTCACAACCGGAGTCTCTTTGGTGGAACTGTCTGTTCCTCCCTAGAGGTAGGTGTCGCCATCTGTGTGCCTCGAGTCTTGTCAGCCACATACCTATGTCTGCCATCGAGCCCTGTGCTCTGTACGAGTGGTCTTGTCAGTGTATTCAGTGGACTGCCCCCCACTGCACCACCCACTGCCCAGAAGTATATATCTGCTTCAATCTCTGCCTAGATTAACATGACGATTTATCAACAATGGTTCATACCAATTTGCTTTGATCAGCAGTAGTGTGTACATATTTTCATTGTTTAAAAAACAGAATCAAAGTAGGTAAATATCTACATTCTGTAGACAGCCAGCAACAATAACCTGTAACACAATTATTCAGGGAATTTGCTTTTCTACTTATCATTCTGGTCCCAACAACAGGTGCCTACTGTTCCTTCATCTACTAGCTTTTGTATGTTTCTTTGCCTAAGATAAAAAAGAAAATGACCCAGAGTACAAAAACGTTCTCCAACACCAAAATGTTCTCCTCTGACTAATAGTATTAAAGAAATGTTTTTATGTGTTGCATTATGCCTAGATTTGTTACACACTTGCCTATTTGCCCAATTGACTTTGCACTTTATCATCATTTGCCACCATGTGAGTGGAGAACATAAGGATTTAAAAGTTTTTTTCACTCAATATAAACTAACATTCTCTTAATGATGGTTTTTAATGTGTCAAAAGAAGACGAAAAGCAAATGGATGTGAAAGTTCATAACAGTACAACCTGGATGCATATCAGCTCATCTTACTAGAAGTCTAGACACCCAATGTGCCCAGATATCAGGTGGCTGGTTCATTCTTGTGTTGTACTTTGTTGTTAGTCTTTGATCTGACATGGTCTCTGGATGGATATTGCTCTTCCTTAATGTATCCATTGGACTAACTGGTTGTCATAGTTTAGAGGTCAACACCCTTCTAATGTGCATGGCTTGTACCTTTCATTGCTGGCTAGGCACAACCTGTGTTCTCTGTCCCTCTACAATGGATCAGTGGGTTAGGGTAAAATTCTTCATTTTGTTTTGCAGCCTTTGACCTGTGGTGAAAGTGTCCATTTAGACAACCCCAAGTTCCTCTTTTAACTTGTCCTGATCTATAATGCTGTGAACAGAGCCAGCAGGATACTTCTTAGAGCAGGAGTCACTTTTTTGGCTTGCGAGCTACTTTTAAAAAGACAAAGGGCCTCATGTATAAACGGTGCGTATGCACAGAAATGTTGCGTAAGAACGTTTCCATGTTCAAATCGCGATGTATAAAACCTACACTTGGCGTAAAGCCACGCACTTTTCCACGGTACCTCATACCCTGTCGTACGCAAGTTCTCCCAGTGTCACCCAGTGCTACTGTTCCTATGTGGTTAACCTATTCTTAGATCCACATCCACGATGGCAGCTTTATCAAATACACTGAAATTAACCACATATTGTTCATAAATTTAAGGCACCTGATTGTAATCAACCTTTAACAATATAATGGTGCACAGAATGGCCAAACTATTCCACTGGCATGGCTGCTTTAGCATTACTAGAGGACCTTGCAAATGGAAGGATTAGAAGAGAATGCGGATTCCGAGATCATACTGATTTCTTGGCACATGATGATAACTGGCTTCTAAGTCGGTTTAGATTTCCAAGACTGATCCTCTTGGAGCTGTGTGCTGAACTGGCGCCGGCTTTACAAAGGCAGACTTTGAGGAACTGTGCTCTACCTGCTCCTTTGCAAGTTTTGTCCACTCTCAGGTTTTTAGCCACAGGAGCTTTTTAGCGTGAATTGGCTGACCAATCCAACAAATCAGTCATCACTGAGTCATGCCATGCCAGATGTATGGGATGGTATTATCTGCTTGTCAAGCAGATATATAAGATTTCCGTACACTACGGTTGAACAGGCAAACATCAAAGCGCAATTTGTAGCAATGTCCGGTTTTCCCAATGTAATCGGAGCAGTCAACTGCACACACATTGCTATAACGGCACCTTCACAGAATTAATTTTTTTATGTAAATAGAAAGCATTTTCACTCTATTAATGTGCAAATCATCAGTGATGCGAAAATGTGCCTCACTAATGTTGTTGCGAGGTGGCCTGGCTCAATTCATGATTCATTCATCCTGAGACATAGTAGTGTGGGGAACAAACTTTAAAATGGTGCTGTGCGTGATGGCTGGCATTTATTACCTTTTTGGTTACAGTTGTACGTTATCTGTACGATGTAACTATAAAACACGATTATTCAGGTGACAGTGGGTACCCGCTGAAGACGTGGCTCCTCACCCCTCTCGCCAACCCCACTGACTGAACAAGAGCGACATTATACTGACCTCCACTCTCGGGCTCGGGCCGTTGGCACTGCCTGTATAAGACTGGTGGAATGCTGCTCTATAGTCCACAGAAAGTGTGTCGCATCGTGCAAGCATGTAGCATTCTACATAATATGGCACTCATTTGTAACTTGCCGGTACCTGAAGAGATGCGGTATGATGAACTTGACCCTGGACCACCAAATGATCAGCCACACAGGACAGCATTACAATGTCGAATGAATGTAATTAACAGAATGTAAAAACAGGTAAGCAGATGCATCATTTATTTTTTCACAAATTCATTTCACTTTTGGTTAATGTCACAAAATACTGCCTTGATATTTCGTAGTTCATTGGCTACATCCTGTTGTGTATTGAACACATCTCTCACCGCATCCACCAATGAATTTTGAGATTCTAGAACTGCATCAGTCAGCACACGGCCAGATGATTGCCCACCAGTTTCCGAGGCAGGGGTGTGTGAGCAGCCAGCACCTGAAGATGTGGTCGGCACAGAAGCAGCACCATCATCGCCCAGATCCATGTCCTCAGCATTGGGTTCAGCTTTTGTACTATTGCCTAGAAGTAAATAAACAGTAATTAATACCTGATTGTTTGTCTTATTACTCATGCAAATTATTTACACGAGTATGGATCATGGTAATCAAAAAAGAAATAAAAACTCACCTGCACCTACGGTGCTGTCAGAATCCTGAATTCTGGCAATGAGTGTGTCACCAATACTTGCTGCAACTCGCTGCTCAAACGGCGTGAGCTCCAAAAGTTCAGTACCTCCTCCAGTGGAGCTAACATGCAGACGATGAGCTGCAACTCTCCTTTTCACGGCAACTTTGATGTCAGACTACTTCTTTTTTTAATTTGGTCACAGTACGATTTTCTGCTCCAGCACTCTTGACTGCGTCCGACATGCTATGCTACTCCATCAGTTTCCTTTTGTTGCTAATGCCACTTCCTAAGTTACCAAATAAAACATTTTTCCTGGCCTCCATTTCAGCTAGCAGGACCTCCATTTCACATTCACTGAAGTTTTTTTTTTTTTTTTTTGGTTTTTCCCATGCTTTCGCCATTGTCTTTCTGAAGCGCTGAAGGTAAGGGGCTATTTATATTGATTTGCATATTCAAAGAGGCGTAATTCTGGGAGGAGTTGGGGTGGGGCAGTAGGCGCGTGCACGTGTGTTAATTTATGTAGCTGAAGAATGCGGAAGTTGGCGAATGTACAGATTCCTGCATCTGGATTTTTCTGTGCGCAAGCACATTCGGCTTTTGTGCTTAAGTCATGTTATAGTACGAATTCTATGCACGGCGTTATGCATGATGCCCCAGGTCAAAATGATTTACCTACATTAAAAATTTATATATATATATATATATATATATATATATATATATATATATATA
>JANRMT010062813.1:78531158-78568296 GCA_026402145.1 Polypterus bichir lapradei | reverse complement strand
TATATATATATATATATATATATATATATATATATATATATATATAGAGTATCAGAGGTGGGTAGTAACGAGTTACATTTACTCAGTTACATTTACCTGAGTAACTTTTTAAAAAAATTGTACTTCTAAGAGTAGTTTTACTGCACCATACTTTTTACTTTTACTTGAGTACATTTGTGAAGAAGAAACGCTACACTTACTCTGCTACATTGGGCAACACTCGAATTACTACTTTTTTTTCTATTAGATAAAGTCTGACAGACAATATTCAATCTGCTCTGTGTAGCATATGCTGTCAAGTTTAGCACACGCCTTCCATTGCGTCTCCAGCTCTGACGCAAGGTTTTGGATGTTCCCCAAATCAAGGCGCTGCAGCTTTGAGGACAGATGTTGCATTTTTCGTTTGAAGGCATTAACTGACCTAATCATATTGACCATGGTTTTCTCTTTTCCTTGCAGCTGTAAATTAAGCTCATTCAACATGTTGGTCAGATCGGAAAAAAAAATGCCAAGTCTAGCGGCCATTGATCGTTATTAAGTTGCTTGTATTCTGCAAGTTTAATGACAAGGAGAAACTCCTTTTTCTCCGGTCAGGGGTCTTGAAATCTCAGCAGGAATTTCTCCCTAGCCATCTGCCTCAGTGAAGGCATCTTTTATCATCTCTACATCTTGGAAGGACATTCTTATGCTTAATGATCAAGTGACTCACCCGGAACGATGCTTCAGTGTGTCTGCCTTTGCTTTTGAATTCAGCCGAGTGAAAAATGATGGCTGTCCGATTAACTGCGATTTTAGTTCCCTCTCCTTTCTCTTTCTCAGATCGCTTTTCGGAAGGAAGTCAGTTTCGTAGTTTTTATGAACATTTCAAAAGTGTCTTTCCACATTTTCCTTCTTTGGAATAGCAATAATATATTGACAGATCAGACAAACGCACTTCGATTGTGACATTGTGAGAGAAAAAAATCCTCTTCCAATTCCACATCCAGCCCATAACCAACAAGTTTTTTTTTAAATCCCTTCTTTAGTCAATATAAATTGGAAGGCTAACTAGATCACTTAGATAGCCGGAGTTTTGCAGTAGCTTGCACGTTTGATCGTGTATGCAAGATGACCAGTGTGTTAAGAGAAATGAGATCTCAGACTGGCCACCCTGTCTGTAATCAAGTGGCAAATGCCATAGGGAGGATATACGATAGACTAACATTTAGAAAAAATTTTTTTGAATGCAACGCGATCTACCTGCACTACCTTTCCAATCTACCGATCAGTCGCGATCGACATATTGGGCACCCCTGTCTTAGAGTATAGTGACTGAAATGTTACACTTCAAAGTTTTCTTTTAAACTTTAAAGTTTTTTTTTAGTAATACATTATCACTATAAGGATACCTATAATTGGATATAAAAGGATACATTACAAGCCCCAAGGAGAAGACTCAATGGCACACCTGGGACCCACTGGAGGGATTATATCTCAGACTTGGAAGTTTCTGGGTATTACTAAAAAAGAGTTGAAAGAAGTTGCAGAAAACAGGGTGGCCAGGTCTGTCAGACTCAGTGTGCTACCATTATGAACCTCTTAAGAATTGATTGTTGAATGATTTGAACTTGTTAAACTTTCCTAGCATTTTCACTTTTATTATTAGCTGCCACTGAACTCTAACATTCTATTTTGTTTGCCTAACCTGAAGTTTGGCTATGGGAATGTGTTTCAAATTTGTGGCAAGTTTATGTGAAGTAAGGCTATTTTACTTCATGGGCACACTTTTCATGCATGCACACATTTTAGGATTTTTCAGCAAATGTTTTGAAAACAATAATATAAACTTTTTTTAGATAATTAGAACATTTCAACAACAAAGACCAACAAAGCTAACCAGTCCTATCCATTATTTCTTCAAGCCTTTAACATCAAGTATAGTTTTCAAAGTCCTACTGTCTACAACAACAACAACATTTATTTATATAGCATGTTGTGGTGGACGGCCAGGTCCCATGCCCGGCCAGGACGCCCTTTTGACACTGGATCCAGGGGAGCAGCAATGAAATGCACACTACGTCCCCCAGAACGTGTGGTGGTGGCCCTCCTGGGTTACATTGGGGCCACAGGTATGGGATTTCACGGCTCAGCCCTGTTGGGCTCCATGGCCACAACCGGGAGGAGGTACATGGCCTAACGAGCCGGTGCCGGCTGGAATGCAGCCACACCTGGAAGTGCTGCCTGAATTAGGTTAGTTATCACCTGAAGAACTTCCGGGTGGGCTATAAGAAGAGCCTGCAGCCACTACTCAAGGCCCCAGAGTCGGGAGGAGGAGGAGGTGGAGGATGACGATGATGACGCTGCCTGGGAGGAGTGGAGGAACAAGAATATTTTTGATTTGTTTTGTGTGGTGCTTTGTGGGACTGTGCTGTAGCTGTGGAAGAAAATAAATATATTTGTTTTATTTTTACCTGTGCCTTCGTTGTCAGTCTGTGTCGTGTTGGGTGCCTATATAGCGCCTTTCACAATGTTTTCATACAAATGATGTAGTTCAAAGTGCTTTACAAGATGAAGAAAGAAAAAAGAAATCTCAAAATAAGATTAGGCAATACTAAGTAACAAAGAATAAAGTAATGTATGATAGGCAGAAGGACAGAAAAAACAAAACAAACTCCAGGGGTTGGAAAAAAAAAATTGCAGTGGTTCCAAGACCACCAGACCACCCAGCTCCCACTGGGCATTCTACCTAACATAAATGATCTCAATCATTCCTTATGGTTTTCAGGCTTTACGTGGAAGAATTAGATGATGATGGTAATGTGGACATCTGGCTTTCAATCCATCAATGTAAGGACTGCATGGTGCTTTGATCAGGTGGTGGTGGCGCAGATCGCCACCACAGAAAACTGGAAAAAGAACAACAGAAAAAGTAGGGGTTAGTATGAATTGCTGAGCCATGATAAAAATGATAATTAAATGCATATACCTCTGTCTTGACTCTTAAGCCTAATGGATCATGTTAATTTCTAATACCCACTTTATATCCATTTCTGTTTTCTCCTTATTTAGTTTGAGAAAATTACTACTCATCCACTCATCCAAACACAAGTTAGACATTGAGTCAGTGAACCAAGAGGGTAGGGGTCATCAGGCGCTATTAATAAATACAGTTGTGTGTTGTCAGCATAGCTGTGTTTGCTCAGGTTATGCCTTGAGATAATCTGACCTAATGGAAGCATCTACATCGAAAGGAGCAGTGGACCAGGATAGGTCCTTGTGGAACACCATATAGAATATCATGTGTCTTCGAAGTATAATTATCAAAACTAATAAAGAACTTTTTATCTGTTAAGTAAGACTCAAACCAATTTAAGACACTGCCAGAGAGGCCCACGCTGACTAAGTTGATTTATAAGAATATTGTGATCAATGGTATCAAATGTGGCACTCTGATCTAGGAGGATGAGAATAGATAAACATGTTCTGTCTGCACTTACCTGCAAGTCATTTATTACTTTAACGAGTGCAGTTACCACACTATTTGGTAACTTATTCCATGTGTCTATGGCTCTCTGTGTAAAGAAAAAAATCCCAATGTTTGTCCGAAAGTTACCCTTAACAAGACTCCAACTATGTCCTTGTGTTCTTGATGAACTCATTGTAAAGTAAAAGTCTTGATCACCTCTACCTCTGCAATTCTATCCTGATTATTCAAAATACTAAATTTAGACAGGCTTCTCCCCATATTGGTGCCTTAATGTACTGTGTTAAAAACTGTCTGATTGAGTTTAAAAACTCCTGCTCTTATGCTCCTCTGTTAATATTTGGGTAGTAAAAGTCCCCCATGACTATAATATCCTCCAGTAAACTTGCCTTTTTAATTTTACTAAAAAGACGTGTATTGAAATTACTGTCTGATTTGGGCGGTCTCTTTCCCTAATGTTTCCAGATGAAGCCAGATGTCCTTAATAAGATGGGGCTTATTGTCCAGTTAAGGATGAGTTTCATTTAAATTCTGTTTGACATAAACATCAACACTACCTCCTTTTCTGTTCTGCTTAATCCTCCTAAAAATGTGTATCCCTCTATGTTATACTCATCTCCATCTCTTTTCTTTAGCCAGGTTTCTATTACTGTTGTATTATAATTATGTTAAGCTACAAACAACTCCAAGTCACTTGTTTTACGTTTGATACTTGTAGCATTAAGGCAAGCTGTTTTTATTGTCTCATTATTAAAATTTGACTTCAGATTAAAACTTTTTCTTTTTTATTAAAACTGATCTGATTTAACTTAAATGGTAAAACTAAAAAAAATGTAAGTCAAAAAATTAAATGAAGAACTGCTACAGTTATTTTACTCATACTGGTTCCTTAAGTTCCTGTAATATTCTTCCCTTGACTGCCTGGTGTTTGTCTTTCTATGAGGTTACCTTTCTCTGTCTATTCTCCTAACTTTGCATCCTTCCTATTCCTATTTAAAAGCTCTCTACTCGCACCATCTGTATACTTTGTATTAATGAACCCTTAGGCTGTTGTCCTCTTAATTGCTGTACTTCCTGGACCATTGAGAACTTTTCAATCTAGTACATTTTTTGCAAACTTCTTCTATCTTACTAAGAAACATTTGCTAAAAGAATATCCGCTGCTAGTTAAACTCGTCTTGTCTGTTCCTAAAGTTGCTTGTGTCTGATTGGTACCTTAATGTTAGTCACCTGCCTGTGGATCGCAGAGTCCCTCTCTTTACCACTTTGAAGTCAGCTGCCTACCTATATTTAAAATGAATACTTTCTTACTATTGAATGTGTGTGCCCTCACTTTTTTATTAGCATTATCACTTAACTGTACAAATGCTATATGATGCTCAATCCAATTATTTGTATATGCCTTGATTTTTTTCCAACTAAGGAATTGCTGGTACCTTTAACTATTTGTCACTATGACACAGACGCTAAAATAAGTACAAGTAAAACTTCCATAAGCACTCAGCTGCTTTTGTTTCTATGTGGATGAAAAAAAGGCCAAAAAACTCTTGTAAAGGGGAAAAAAAGCTTTAAAATTTTTAGGAGCAAAGTGTATCATTCAATTAAATCTTACACTGCAGAACAGAAAACTTTTAGTAATTCCTCTTCCATTGGCAAAGATAACATCGGCACGTCAGCATGTCTTCGTTTCTAGTCTCAATATGACATTTAACAACTATTCCAATTGTTTTACTTTGAGAAAAAACATTGTTAGTATTCACAAATACAGTAATACATGACAAGTCATTTAAAAATATGCCACTGATGGGGTAATTTGTTAATTTTTTTTTACAGATATTGACTTTTGTATTCTTTATTCAGCAAGCACAAACCACTAATCGTGACAATAAGTTTAATGCAAAATGAAGTACAGTATTGAAAGCATATTTTCTATTAACATTAAGTTACATTTGTATTAATATATTTTAAAAAGTTAGTAGCCTAATCAGCCCACCTTTGTATATTGCCATCAAGATCCTAATCAGAAGAAGTGAATGAATGTGTGATGGTGCGCGTCCCCTCCAGGCTCCCTCGTCACATACACCATTGATAGTTATGACCGAGATGAGCTGACAAATGGGGACAAATCTCACATGTAGCAAGGGGATGGTGGAAAAGTGTCAAAGTGCTTTTATTAAAAACAATTACAAACAAAACAAAAACAGTGTCCACAGTTCAGAGTCCCAAATGTCCATAAATAAATCCATAAAAAACAAGTGAAAAGTGGGGGATAAAAACCATAATAAATACATCCATTAAATTCACAGGTTAAAATACAGTCATTAACTCCTCTCACTCTCAGCCCACCTCCTTCTTCATCTCCCCGGCTCACCAATCTCTCACGTAGCCAGCGGAGACTCAGCAGCCATGAACTTCATTCCTCCGACCCCTGTCTTGACTGCCTCCAAACCACGCAGCCAGACTGTCCGAGGTCGGCTGTCCTCCCGTCTTCCTTCACGCTCCCGTAGTGGTACCTTGATTCTTGCCCCACTCAACACTATTATTCAACCCCTAGAGTGCTACAGCCTATGCTCCTTCGGGGGGCCCCAGCCAAGACTGCTTTCCTCCCAAGACTGCTTGTCTCATTTTTAACCTCTATTCTTTCTCATTGTTTCTCTCGATCTCCGATCCTCGATCCTCCATTCCCTCTGTGCCAGCCCGTACTTATGGCTCCTTGGGCTCAGTTCCATAATCAAACACAGCAGGAAGCCGATGAAGCAAGGTGCGACTCACCCCAATTACCTCATTAACTCCATGCGGTAGTGCAATCGTGCCCATGGTGGCTGACATGACTATTTGAATTTATTTAAAACTGGCCATTTTTTTTGAAGTTGCTATACCACAGAAAGAATGAGTAAAATCTTAAGATTTTTTTGCATGCTCTCATTTAGCCAAAATAAAACCCTGTTTGAACATAGAAAAAAGTTTAATTAACAATATAACAATAAAATAAAACTTATAAAAAAGGACTGTATATTGGAGGTTGTAAGCAAGGCTGAAGGCATGGCTAAACCATATTTGCAAGTAAATAAAAAATACCAGATTTGAAAGCAGACATACTGTTCATAATTAAGCTGAATAGAATATGAGAATTGAATAAGAATGGACAGCTTTTTTGAAGAAGGTCATATTCAGGGTTGTCAAAATCCAAAATGCTGACAGTTTTTAAGGATAGTACTACTCATGTCTCCTTGAGATGACAGTTTAACACCAGTATTGTTAAATTTGTGGATAATACCACCGTTATTGGACTGATTTCTGGGGGTGACAAGTCAGTGTACAGGAGGGGAGGTGGCTGGCCTTGTGAAGTGGCGTCAGGACAGTAACATCTTTCTTAACACCAGCAAAACGAAGGAGATGATTATTGACACATGGAGGGAGAAAGGTCAGCACCCACCCCTGTACATGTGAGAGACTGAAGTGTAGAGAATAGCCACATTTAAATTTCTTGGCATCAACACTTCTGAGGATCTCACTTGGACCACCCATGTCACAGACCTAGTGGGGTAAGCATGGCAGCGTTTGTGTTTTCTGAGATATCAGGGGAAGTTTGGCTTGCCAAGCACTATCCTCAGCAACATCTACTGATGTACCTGTATAATTGAGAGTATCCTCACTTACTCCATCACAGTCTGGTTTGGGAACAGTACAGCAGGGGACCGCAAGCCTCTATAGCAAGTGGTTATATTGGCACAAAATACCATTGCAACAGCACTCCCTGCACTAGTGGACATCCATAACACCAGAGTTCTCAGGAGGGCCCATAATATTATTAAGGACACAATCCACCCAACTACATGAACTGTTCATACTGCTACCATCAGGAAGTTGCTATAAGAGCATAGCAGCTAGAACATCAAGGGTAAAAAAAGACAGTCTTCTCCCTTACGCTATCAGGCTGTTAAATAGTACCTATCCACTGCACTTCCACTCAGCACTGCAGTCTAGCATGTGTTTGGAGGATGGAAGGTGATCTTGAGACCATATACAGTACCTGCAGAGCTTACATTGAATCATTTATTTATTTGTACGTGCACTATTACTTCGGTTTGTTTTGCATTTCTTTTTCACCTGAGTGTTTTTGTTTATTGCGTATTCTTGTTTATTGCTGGAGGACTCGCAGAGTAAGATTTTCATTGTAAAGGCGATAATAAAGTTGAAGCTTCTTTCAACTCATACACCTTTGAAGATCCAATAAATATAAAGAATGACAATGAAGTGACACTAGTCATGGAATTTGTTAAACCACAACTTATGGAAACTTTGCACAAAGATAATCAACTGTATTCAGAGTTACGCATGATTAAAAACAGCTGAATTAGAAGTGGTGTTGAGAAAATAAGGGAAAACTAATTTGCATTTGTTATTTAAAGACAAAAATGATGCATCTTACTGTCACTTTCCTTTACACATTCATTAAATTAACTCAATTAAAACACTATTTTATTAATAACAGATTGCTAAATGAATAATGGCATAAGGTTTCAGGTTACTGAGAACAGGATGTCACTGTAAGAATAGTGTTTATCAGAATATCTACATTATCTAGTTAATTAAATTTGCAGTTGTGAAAGTGTAAAGTAATTGAATTTTAATATTGATTTTGAGAATTAAATATTACTGAACCTATAACTGCAACACTCTCTCAGCAGTTATAAATATGATTACACTTTATTCCTCTGGATAACAGAAAAAGTACAAAAAGTGATTCTAAGATGTTCTGTTAGCATCTGCCCTGTTCGCAGATGAATAGTATGATTCTAACTCAATTGCATGGCAAAGAAAGAAAATATTTCTTGTATTATGCATATTAGTAACTGATTGCTTTAATTTTACTTTTTTCTTAAAACTATTAAGTAAATAAAAATTCCATTTGTCAGTTTGTGCTGGAATATTGCATTTTTTTCTTTGACTAAAGTAAATATAAAACATTTTTATAGTAGAGCAACCAAGGTGCTGCTATACTGAAGCATATGAGTGACACAATGACAGAATTATGTTATTTTTTCCTTCTATATTATTTGATTTTTTTTTATTAAAAATACCTTTAATAAAAGCTTACCATCATCAACAACAACTCTGGGGTCTTTTTATCATAGCTAATTGTTCATGGTCAAATTTTAGTTTCAAATGACTGGTGAGTTTTATTATGACAAATTCAATCGGTTTACTGGGACTGAAATAGTTAAAACCTAAACGATAATCTATTTCATAGTTTATCTTTGTATAGTGCTCTTCACAGAGTGCAGTCTCAGAGTGCTACGGCAATTT
Organism: Polypterus bichir lapradei; assembly: GCA_026402145.1. Classification (NCBI taxonomy): domain Eukaryota; kingdom Metazoa; phylum Chordata; class Cladistia; order Polypteriformes; family Polypteridae; genus Polypterus; species Polypterus bichir. Next base: position 78,559,523 of record JANRMT010062813.1, on the reverse strand, counting down.
GCAAATAGAAAAGCAAATTGCATACTTTACTAATTGCATAATGCTTGACAACAACAACAATAGCATTTATTTACTGTATATAGCACAGTTTCCTATTGGTTCCAAGACCAATAGGCCGCCAACCCCCTCTGGACATTCTACCTAACATTCTACCTATTGTTTATTCCTAAATCAAATCTCGTAGATTTCATGATTTACCTGATGGGATTTGATGGAGTTGGTGTTGTGGACAGTTGAGTCACTCATCTTCACTCTATCATTTAAGGGAGTTGCATGGTGCTTAGATCAGGTGGTGGTGGCACAGAGAACAACAGAGAATTAGTACAGATATAATTCTATGCTCATACATTCTTTTAGGAATTCAACTAAAACGTAGCCACAAAAAAGCCAAATTAAAATAATGGGTTATTAGCAGTTTTTTAAAATGTTCCCCAGAGTTAGCTTGGTGAATTCCTATAGTTAAAGTTTTCCAGATTTTAGGTGCATTACAGCAAAAGGCCATCTCACCACCTCTTTTAAGCTTGACTCTAGGAATAATAAGCATACCACAATTCAAGGATATGAGGTTACAACTAGGTGTGTAGAGAAACGGGCATTCCAAAGTATACGAAGGAGTAAGACTGTTTAAGGCTTTATAAACCATTAGTAGTATTTTCATGTCAATTCTGAATGACACAGGCAACCAATGTAATGACACTAAAACTGGTGAGATGTGATCAAATTTTCTTTTTCTAGTTAAGATTCTAGCTGCTGCATTCTGCACTAATTGCAACTGATCAATCTAGTCCACTAAAAACAAAAGCATGAACTAATTTTTCAGCATCTTGTAAAATTATTAGAGGTCTAACTTTTGCTAAGTTCCTTAACACTAGAATTACCAGAGCCTACGAAAAAACTCGTAGATCCGTCCCACCTTAAATCACTTCTTAAAACCGTTTTCACCTCTCCGCCAGTGTCTTTTGTAACCTAAATGTGCTGATAAAGAAAAGCTGCAAGTAGCCGGCTATTCCATCCCTCCAACGACTTAGAACGTGCACGAACTTCTCCCAGCTCATGCCTTGATTGATTATCTGGGAGTGAAGTGGAGTTTTAGAGTGGAAATAATAGATCATTATTTGGAATACACACATTTCATGTGTGTTTCTACAGTAATCCGTGTAAACACATTTTTAAAACAGAAACGTTTTTCATATTGTAGTAGTAAATGACAAAATGTAGGCATAAACTATATAATGTATGAAGCCTGAAGTCCAAATATCAAAGAAACACTTTCACAAAAGGTACAAATATAACAGAACAAGTATGTTTTTATTCAAAAATATAACTGCAGAAAAAAAGCCGCCTTAGCATGCCACATTGACATACCCTTACTATAACTGCCACGGTAGCGTAATGGTATCAGCTGCAGACTGGTAATCAAAAGATCATGAGTTCGATCCCACACGACTCAATTTTGAGAAGTAAACTGCTCTTATTCTTACTATTTAAGAATAAAAACATACATTTGATTTCAGTGTGTAACAGCTGGTGCAATTTATGATACTTGTGAAGGTTAGCTTTGTTTTTTTTTAATTCACTTTTCATTCTCTCAGTTGTGTTCAGGATCCTTCCCTAAAACCACCCCCCATCTGACACTACTGTTTTCACATAAAGATGCGCTATAGCTCTACAGTGTACTTGTGACTGCATTCTCGTACCAATGCTTGCGAACTGAAGTGCCTGTGTGCACTTTTCGTGGCATTACACGTCTATTTTTTGAGCATGCCCATGTCGCTCAAACACAGGAACATATGTTGGTGTACAAGTATAACAAAACAAGGGCACTTTTATTCTAGACTATAAATGAAGAAAAAATAAAGCAAGTTACAGTAGGCGGTTGATACGACAGCTTGCGTGGTGCAATGCTAAGAACTGCTGATTTCCGATCCGTGCTATATAAAATCATCACATTCCAATATTAACAATTCCCACACACCCTTCCTACATTTACAACATGTGTACTTGTTGCAGTGTACACACCTCTCTGTGCTATGGTTCCTATTACACTGAATGAGCACCTGACACTGTACTTTCTTCCCTATATAAATAACATTCGAGCTATGGCGTGTCTCCAAATAAATAACATTCAAGGTATAGCGCATCTCCTAATAAATCACATTTGAGCTATAGCGCGTCTTTATGTGAAAAGAGCAGTGTCAGATGGGGAGGGGGGAATCGTGAACGCGACTGAGAGAATGGAACTGAATAAAAAAAAAAAAGCTAACCTTTACAATTATCATGCATTTACACTGGCTCTTACAAACTGACTGAAATCAAATGTGTGTTTTTATTCTAAAACAGTACAATACATGAAATATTATTTGAAAACGAACAGCGTCAGATCGGGTTTGAATACATGCTGACGCTGTTACAGAAGGCGTCAGCTTTTTCATTGCAGCAGTTTCAACGCACAGTACATGCAATATTATTTGAAAACGAACAGCGTCAGATCGGGCGCATATTCAAACCCGATCTGACGCTGTTTGTTTTCAAATAATATTGCATTAGTGTGATAATGTTTTTACATATATTGTCTCTTTCATTCATCTTGCGGTTTGTAATCAGTAACCGCGTGTTTTTTTCCCTGATCTTGCCAGTTCGCACATGTTGCTGTATGGTGATGTTTCTTTTGTACTCCAGGACATGCAGAGGACAGAATAGTACAGAGCAGTAAGTTCAGCGCTATATGCAATCAGACAGACAGACAGGCAGAGAAAGAACTAGATATATAAATAAACAGGGAAGGCACAGTATAATAGATATATAAAAAAACAGCTAAGGGGATAGATATATAGATAGATAGGAAGGAAAGGCACTATATGATAGGCAGACAGGGAAGCTCCTATATAATAATACAATTACTGTTATTACTATATAGATAGACAAGGAGTTCAGGCAGGCATAACGGCGAAGGTTAAAAAAAAAAAAAATTCTCCGCAGTGAGGAATTGAACTCGGATCTCTTGAGGTACAGCAAGTCTGCTGCACTCTAAGTGACGAAACCTTACCAGTACACCACGGAAGCTGTTGTAACATTCTTGAATCTTTTATGAAAGAGTTTATTTGAACTTTGGCCTTCAGGCTTCACACATTTTATAGTTTATGCCTACATTTTGTAACATTTATTACTAAAATATGAAAAAGTTTCTGTTTTAACATTGTGTTTACACAAATTACTGTAGAAACGGAACACACATGAAATGCATGTGTTCCAAATAACAATCTATTATTTCCACTCTAAAACTCCACTTCACTCCCAGATAATCGAGGCATGAGCTGGGAGAAGTTTGTGCACGTTCTAAGTCGGTGGGGGGATGGAATAGCCGGCTGCTTGCAGTTTGTTTTTATCGGCACATTTACAGGACAAAGGAGGCTGGCGGAGAGGTGAGAACGGTTTTAAGAAGCGATTTAAGGTGGGACGGATCTACAACTTTTTTCGTAGACTCTTGTAATTCTAGTGTTAAGTGAAAGAAAGCAATCCTAGTAATCTGGGTAATGTGTGATTTAATATGTAGGTCAGAATCAATAATTACCCCTAAATTATTTACTTACGACATAATTTTTAAACCTGAGGGATCAAATTTATTTTGAATATCCTCACTATATCCATATTTGCCACTCACAAAGGTTTCTGTTTTATTCTTAACATAAACGTAAAAATTAAGATTAGTTTAAACACACATTAAAATAGTAAAAATTTCAAACTGATTAACAGAGAAAGAATCCTAAACAATATAGGTCCATTAAAATTAGTACTTAGATATTGTAAGTTGACAATAAAGGTGAAGAAAACAAAAACTACAGTCAGTAGAATCTCAGGAGAAAATAAACTTCTTGGGGATCCACAGATTTTTTTATAACTCAGTGTCGGTTCTAAAGACCTAAGGAAACTGGCCATCCATTAAAGGTCATTCAGCAATATTATACCTTTTCTATCTTTCAGTCTAATAGGATAACTAAATTCTTTCATCCTTTGATTTTTCATTGGACTCTGACGTGCCCACTATCTCTGGTGTTTTTCAATGGGTGGGAAAATAGCTTTGAAGTGAGCACTGGCACCAAGCACTATAGCAGGATATTGAGAAGTACCAGGAACAACTTATAATTATAGTAATATTTATATTTTTTTCAACCTATGAATAAAAGCAGACATAGTAGTGTGGACTGGTGAAGTGAACCAAAGCATTATTCAAGCAAATATACTGTATTCGCTGGAGACCTTGTTCATTAAATATTTTCCTGGATATTCACTGTTTGTCTGGCTTAGATTAACATTTTTTCCCCAACACCCTTTGCAAGGTCAGCGTGACATTACAGAGCTGTAGCAGCCATGCAGAGAGCTTTCATGCATACATATTGTAAAATTTACTTTGCACATGCATGATGTCACAATCCAATTAGAACTCCAGCCTTCAGCTCCACATGTGTTTCTAAAAAAAAATTTCCATGCATAATTAACCATGTGCCACAGCTACAATCCAAAACAAGCCTTAAAGGAGCTCTCCATCTCTCCTGCATTAGAAAATACAACATACAACAAAAGATGTATTACTATTTATAAAGCATTTCTTTTTTTCTAAACACTACAAAAAAATAGTTTAATTCTGAAGAAAATTTATAATACTCAGAAAAATTGATTAAAACTAACTTTACTGTTCTAACATTCCAGCAAATTCAGCGACTGCCTTTGACTTTCAGTTTGTTTCTGTATGAGCACATTCAATTGATCATGTTTGAATCTCTTGAGTATTGGCCCCTGCATTAGTTGTAGATTGCTTCTGCCTTTCTACTTTAACTCTTTTAGGGTGGATGTCGACTATTGTCAACAGGAGGGGTTGAGGGCGAATGTCGTGAAGCAGTGAATCAAGCATGTTATCTATATTGTCCAGCACAAAATCACAAAACACAGCAAATGGATGTCACAATAAATACAAAACAGATCAGGACAACATTGATGTGATTCAGAAACAGAGATGACCCCAGGCAGCTTGGTCTCCAAACTCAAAAGTTAGGCTTCAAGGCCTGCACAGGCCCAAAATGGAGGAGAGGCTTTAAAAGTTCAAAAACACTTTACATACTCAAAAATGTGGTTCAAGGGAGAACATAACTGCAAACATCTGGCTTATATGAACATAAACAAACCAATGTTAAATAATGTAGTAAATATCAAAAGAAGCACGAAAATAGTGAGGCAAGGGAAAAAAGGCAACACCAGACTAAAAAGTCTAGTCTGCAATCCAGTAATCAGAAATCAAAGACAAAGCAAAAATCCACAATAAACAAAAGAATCCAAGAAAAGTACTTCCAAGCAATATTTCGAAATCTATAGCTAGCGGTAATGCTCTGATATCAACAACAACATTTATTTATATAACACATTTTCATACAAACAATGTAGCTCAAAGTGCTTTACAAGGTGGAAAAGAGAAACAAAGAAGATTAGGCAATAATATTAACACTAGATTTACCAAAACCTACGAAAAAACTCGTAATCCTGGCCCACCTTAAATCCGTTCGCATCTCTTTTATGTTGTAAATGTGTCGATCAACAGAAGCAGCTAGCAGCCTGTTATCCCATCCCCGCACCAACGCAGAAAGTGCAGAAAGTTCTCTCAGCTCAAGTCTGTTTACCTGTGTGTAAGTTGCCTGGAGTTGTATAGGATAAATAATATATCGTTTTTTGGAATACATGCATTTCATTTGTGTTCTGTGTCTACAACAATCTATGTAAACACATCGTTAAAACAGAAATGTTTTTCATGTTTTAGTAATAATTGAAAAAATGTAGACATGAAGTGTATAATGTGTGAAGCCTAAAGTCCAAATATCAAATAGACACTTTAACAAAAGGTACAAGTATAACAAAACAAGTGCACTTTTATTCAAGAATATAACTGCAGAAAAAGAACTTGCGTTAGGGTGTGACATTGACACGCACTTAATATGACAGCTTTGATAGTGCAGTGGTTAAGAACTGCTGACTCGTAATCAAGACGTTCGATACTGGACTCTTCCATTTTGAGTAGTGAGCTGCTCTTATTCTTACTATTATAGAATAAAAACATACATTTTATCTGAGTCTGTAACAGCCGGTGTAAATTTATGGTACTTATAAAGGTTAGTGTTTTTTTTTTTTAATTCAGTTTTATTCTATCAGTCACGTTCACGCTCGCCCCGATCTGACACTGCTGTTTTCAAATAAAGACGTACAATAGCAGAGGTAAACTCAGATGAGGATGAGGGTTCTACATCGGAGAAAGAAAACAGAAGCCCTCCCCGCAAGAAACGTCCACTCACATATAAGAACAACGCAGCTGCACCATAAAAGGCATAAAGGCGAAAGATGGCACCGTACCATTTGGATGCAGCAATAGGTCGGGCGTCATCCTGCCAGTCAGTCTGCCCCACACCTGTCCTTCAACAAATCAGCATGGCTTAAACAGCCTGCCGAGGTATCGTGCAAAGTTCTGTTCGTGATTATGTTTTGTGATGGTCTTTATATGAAAACCATGTATATGTTATATAAAAGCCAGATCGAATATTCTTTACCAATATTTATTTACTTATCTTCCTACAGTGTAAAGTCACAAGAAACTGCAGAGCTTCCTCTGTTTGATCAACACAGGTATGTTCACAAAGTACATGTGTACTGAAGTGACTTTATATTATTTACCGTATACAACACCTGGCAACTTACATGCAGGTAAACAGACTTGAGTGGAGAGAGCTTTCTGCCATTTCTGCCTTGGTGGGGGGATGGGATAGTTGGCTGCTTGTGTTGATCAACACATTTACTATACAAAAGATGCTGATGGAGAGGTGCAAACGGATTTAAGGTGGGCCGGGATTACGAGTTTTTTCGTAGGCTTTGGTAATTCTAGTGTTAAAGAATATTAAAGGGTAGTTTGAGACGTGTTTATATCAAGAGTTTGAAAGAAGTTTGCAACTGTTATGCAACCGTCAAGTTTTTATCCCTGGCTCAAGTGTTTTCTTCTTGTGTTTTTTTATCTTTTAAATATTAATTTATATATTTTGTTATTAATATTTTCATGCTCCCTTTTATGTGTTATATCTTTATGAATACTGTTTTCTTTATTCATTTTATATTATCTTTTATCAACCATGGTATATGGTGATTCATATTTTTCTGATCAACAATATAAGTTTAAATGTTATAGGTCCACACATTTCTTTACTTACTTACTTAGGCCCTTCACTCATCCTGGATCATAGGCCATCAATGACCATTACTTAGTGACTCCTATCTTGTGCTATGTACATTGAGGACTCTGCAACAAATGTTTTTCAGTCATCCATGCTTAAGCTTTCCTTAGGGGTTCAAAATTAGGGACGCTACTAACCCAGCCAGGGTTTTCCTCAAAGTGACCTTTTTTTCACGTCTCTGCTCCATATAACAGCATAGACTTAATGTTTGTATTGAATAAACAAAATGTTTCATAGAAGGAACTTGATAACTCACCTAAAATAAACAGGAAGATGATGAGAGAAATAGATAGATAGTTAGTTAGTTGGTTGTCCTCACTGGGAAATTTAGCTTTTCACAGAATCTATTTAAATAAATAAGTACACAAATAGCTAAATAAAAAATTACATAAATAAATATACACACACACTTTTGTCTGAACACACACCACAATGACTATAAAGCAAGAAAATTAAAAAGGAAGAAAAGCTCTAACTTGGCTGTCACATAATGGACACTAGGTAAAGATAGATCAAATACAGTTATAAGATGACAGCTAATTTACCTTGTTTATTTTATACTATGACGGACTATGATATATCTGTGAAAATGGAGTGAAGTAATATTAAATATAAAAAAAAGGTTAGGCTAAAACTGTTAGCAAACTGGCATAAGAAAATAAACAAACTTACTTTGATAAACATAAAGAAATTCCTCCGCAAAACTTTTATAGCTTTTGACTAGTTTTGATGATTTTGTTTTGTAGTGCTTTTCAACAATGCAAAAAATGATTAGATGAAAATAAGAAAAACACAATCCATTGCTGGCTAACTAACAGAAATTAGATTTCCCTGTCAATGCATTACATCTGAATTTTGTGAAAAGGCTAAATGAATTAGCACTTTCACTATTAGCCCATTTAATTTCTTGTCATTTTTTTCACTGTAAATTTTTCTTTATTTAGTCACATGTGGGCGGCAAGGTGGCGCAGTGGTAGCGCTGCTGCCTCGCAGTTAGGGGACCTGGGGTTGCTTCCTGGGTCCTCCCTGCGTGGAGTTTGCATGTTCTTCCCGTGTCTGCGTGGGTTTCCTCCGGGTGCGCCAGTTTCCTCCCACAGTCCAAAGACATGCAAGTTAGGTGCATTGGCAATTCTAAATTGTGTGTGGTGTGTGTGTGTGTGTGTGTGCCCTGCTGTGTTGACTGGGATTGGCTCCAGCAGACCCCCGTGACCCTGTAGTTAGGATATAGCGGGTTGGATAATGGACAGATGGATGGATAGTCACATGTGTAGATTGTTTACGCTATATGTTGCAATTAAAAATACAGTGTGTTTTGTTACTACACACAACTCACACCTGACCATCACATGATTATTGTGAAGTTTTTGTTCCAAGTCCATAATGAACTGCCTTCTACTTTCTATCTAGGCCACACATTGTGGACAAACACAAACATGGCTGTTGATCATAGCCAAGTCTTTCAAGTTATAAAACACAGCAAGTGCACACCTGCAGCTCCTTCCCTTTATTATACAGAGCCTTCCTATTTCACGGAGTGCATTCACACCTACCTACAGTATAAAAGTGATAAAATATAAAAATATGAGTTTTTTTTTAATCCCAGAGTGAGCTATTTAGATTAAAATAAATTAAATAAATAGCAAACTCCATACCTTGGTACAATTATAGTCTGATTACTTCTTTTGTCTGTACCGATGACTGCATGATGATTAGAAGGCAGACAATCTTTCTAGGCATTGTGCATAAAAGTAGTGCATGCTGCTTTCCCAGTTGTCATCACTGCCACTGAGAAAAGTACTCTTGGCGTATTGCCTTTTATAGAGAGTGACAGGTCTAGTCTCATTTTGTTTTCTGTACTTTCAGGCAGCTTGGCTAAGGAAAGCCAATTTTTTGTCAATGGTGACATTTCTCCCTTTGCTGGTGAAAGGTTCAAGAAGGCACATCACTACAGTCTCTGGCAATCATTCTGCTGGTGGTCACATGGATTCTTTTCCCAAATATGGAATAGCATATATTCAGATCTGTGGCTATTTGGCATTGTTGTTATGTTCTTACTGGGGATCTAATCCAGGTATTTCATATCCTCAGAGGCATTGACAAAGTAAATCTGCAACATTTTTTTGGCTTATAGGTGAATCACATATTGGAGGACATCAGTGGAAATAAAGGGGAAGTGCATTTAAAATTGAACTTAGAAAGCAGAGATGTGAGACTCTGGAATAAACTACAAAGACACGTAGTTGAAGCAGAAACCTTGGCAACCTTTAAGAAGAATCTCTATGCGATATTGGAACAGATTGGCTATTAGCTAAGCCAACGGGCTTGATGGACTGAATGGTTTTCTCTTATTTGTCATATTTCTTATGTTCTATGTTCATTTGATGTCAAACATGTTGGTTTTCTTTGCCATTTACTGGTTGAAAAGGCATTGGCATTGAATTGAAATTGATTTTTTATCAACAGTTATGTTTTGCCTAGGCTGATAACACAAAATGCCTTTCTGCACAAAAGTAACTAACACAGTAGCACAATTATCATCCTTCAAACACTGCTGTTGTGTCTCTTTGTTGTCAAACTGCAGAAACATCATGGTTATTTTTAAAAAAAGGTGATCCTGAATTTCTACAACCAGGAGCTCTACTTATTCATGCTTTTCTCTGCCTATACTCAACACAAATATCAAATAACAGTAAAGGCCATCGGTTCATCTAGGGTCAGGGCTTGCATTGCATCAGTCCTTTGGGCCTCAGTCACACTGCAGTCTTTGATGTGTTTTATCATTTTCACCCCACACAAGCAAAGCAAAATGTCAAGACAATGGGTTGTTATTGCGTTTGCATACATTGTCAGGCTTGGCATGTCATCAGCAAAACATTGTGTGCAGGCACCTTTCAGCACCGTACTCTGTGCCCGAGACTTGTTCTGTTCACTCTATGCCATCATGCACCTTCCCTTTCCTTCCCTTGGAAGCTGATGCTGGCTTGTAGGTGTAGGCCTCGAGGCCTTTTTAGGGTGTTTGGTTGAGGAGGGCTTGGGATATATCTACAAAAGAACTCATGAGCTCACACTCAAATTCCTTCTCTGGTGCACACTCAAATTTTATACTTGGAATATAACGAGAATCATCAATTTCAGAAGAGTCTATATACATTTTTAGTTACAGTAATTGAAATAATTGGAGAGGCTGCAGTTTTCGTGTCTTTTTTATTACACATATGGAAACAATGCCAGTGGTTATAAATTATTTTTATTCTATAGTCATCTGGAGGAAAGAGATGAAGCAATTCACATTTGGGTAGAAACATATAATTGTGATGCTTCATGAATTAAGTTTTTTCCTCATTTTTAACTGGATTGTTCAATACATTGTTGAACCCTATTTGGTTTTTATTACATGAGGAGTAATATTCTTGTTCTAAGTGCAAAAATGATTGTATTTTTATTTTGCACCATTTTTGTTTTCGAGAGGTACTGCCATTTTTCATGAATTGTTTAATAGTTTCATAGCAATGCTCTGGTAATTAACAACTGTCACAGGAGGCTGGGGGTCAGACCCAGCTGGAACGGCTGGAAAGACCAGGGGATGGTCTATACATCCCCCGGTCCACGAGGAGGCAACTGTCCTGGATGTTAAGAGGACCACGGGGAAGGAGCAAGGAGGCTCAAACCCACTGGGGCCCATGGCCACTGCCAGGGGGCGCCCCGAGCATCGTGGAGCTCGGGAGATCGACAGTTCAGCCACACCTGGGAAGGTGGAGGAAGGACCTTCCAGGAACGCCTGGAGTGCTTCTGGGTGCAAGGGCAGCACTTCCGCCACACCAGGAAGTGCTGCTGGAAGAGCTTCATCAGGCACCTGGAGCACATCCAGGTGGAAATAAAAGGGACTGCCTCACTCCAATCAGAGAGCTAGAGTCGGGAGATGGAGGTGGACGAAGCTCCAACGACAGGAGGAGGAGAGACGGCCCACTGACATTTAAAGGCCCGTATTTTAGGGTGTTTGGTGCTGAAGCACTGTGTGTGGTGCAGGACTGTTTAATTACTGCAAATAGTTTAATAAAACGTGTGTGGCATTCGACATCCTGTGTCTGTCTGTCTGTCTGTCTGTGGTCAGGCTGTACATCACACAGCACATGACTTTTTTGCAAGGCGGGATAAAACGTCACCATATCTGTGTGATCTCCAAAACTTAAAAACAATCCACCTTATTTAGCGATTTCTTCTTACTCTGGCTTTTAATCTTTCAGCATGTCTTTTTGACTGCTGTTTTTGTCTCTCTTTCTGGGTTCTGGCTATTTTCATATTAATTTATTAGTTTCGGTATATGCTTCGTACTTTGACTTGGTCTTCTGATCTCTAAAAACGTTGTTGCTATTACCATCATACAACAACGATGGCTAGATTGGATTTATGCTGAGAAAAGAATATATACTGTAGATGCGCTCAAGCGTGTGCCAGAAGAGACTGTGATTCCCACATGAGTACCAATGGCCTTGCTTGCGGCTGTAATGGAGGTCCTTTTGTGTTAAAAATTTAACAAAAAAAAGAAGAAAGTTCTAATCGATCTGAACAGAACTTCACAGTTACAACAACACAGGCATTTGGAGTGCAGCTTTATAGGAAAGAAGGACAAGAGCATGACGTGTACACTGATGAAATAAAGATTTAAAAACACAATGCCAATTGACATTGGCTGTCAAGCTTCTAGCAGTAAATAAGAAATGTCTGGGTAACTTTAAATTATACAAATCATTTTCATCATCTATTAATTAGCATGTTACTAGTTTTTTCAACCTTTCCATGTGTTGATACAATTCTGATAAGCAAAGTGATTAACAGTTGTAATCCATCTTTATGTTCTGTGGATCCAATGTTTGCATCACTGATAAAGCAGTGTCTTCCTGTACTCTGTCATCTTATTATGTACACAATTAGTGGCTAGTTTTCCACAGGATTTTGTACTGGTTTAAAAACTGCTGCCATTAGACCTATTAAAAAAATGGTTGGCTTCAACCATCAATGTTTTTCTGATTACAGTACATGCATATTTTTCAACTTCCCTCACATGCATTTAAATTTAAAGTGCTCCAGTCCGATTTTTGCTACGCACAGAGCACTGAGACAGCCCTGGTAAATGTGGCTAATGATCTGTGTAGATGATACTAAGATGGAAAGGCATCTATCACTCATTTACTCTTATAAAATAAGACCTTACCAAAGGCTTCTTTTGGTCTTCATAATATTTATAAAACATCAGTAGATAGGTTATTCATCACTGTGCAGCATGGCATTTTGCCATGATGGTTAAATGATTTATTAATATGAAGGATTCAGAGGTCTTATACTAAATATGTAACATCAAGAGAAATGTGTCTCAGTTAAGCCATCTCAGACCACTCCAAAGTGACATTTCATTAGTAGGCCACATTGCAGAAATGAATAAAAAGGAAGGGTAGAGTTTATTAAGGTCTTGTTACATACTAGTAAATTGGTAATAGATTAATTTTTGCAGTACCTTACTAAAGTGTTAAAAGATGTACAGTATGTAAAAATATCACTATTCCTTCTATCTCCTGCATTTATTGGCCTACTTCCTTGATATCAAGTTATGGCTGACGTCTAATTTTTTTTTTTAAATCAAACTTTGAAAAAACTGAAATAATACTGATGACAAGTAAATCTCTTTTGAGTAAGATGGATCACCTTACATTAATAGTCAATCGTATTTCTGTACAGGCTTTGGGTTTATTTAACAGTCTGGAGTTACATCTGATTTTTCCTTGCCATTTGTTCCACACATCAATAATTTATAATAAACACTTCCCTTTTTCAGTAATTTAGCCTGTCTTAGACTACCCTTGGCAGTTGCTGCGTGTTTAACCCATGCATTAATAACAACTAGGCTGTATTATTGTAATGCCTTTTTGTATGGACTTCACAAGTCTGTTTTAAGTAAACTGAAGATTGTTCAGAACTCTGCTGCTATGGTTCTGATGAACACCAAATCTTTTAAGCACTCTATGATGGCTGCTAGTTTAATTTCGCACCCACTATAAAATACTTCTGATGACCTACAAATCCTTAAGTAACTGAGTTCTATTCTATTTTTCTGATCTTATACACATGTATGGCACTTCCCACCAGCTCCATTCATTTGAAACTGGTCCTCTACTCACTCTATCTAAGCGAGAAACAAAGCCTTGAGAGTCTTAACTTCAACCTTGTGTAATAATTATCTTCAGAGACATCACAAGTTCAAATCAAAACCTACTTTTAAAAATAGACTTTAATCGTGTGTGTGTTTGTAAAATCCAATGTGCTATTTGTTTTGTTGTACTTTACTGCTTAGTTTATTTTAAGTCCTTGGGCTTTGAAAGATTTGTTATAAATAAAATGTAACATTATTTTATTTATTATTAATGTATGATTTTTTTCATTTCATTCTAAACATTGGCTGAATTTGATGCCAGGGATATTGACTTCAACTACATGGCAAATCATCCATGGCTCCAATTTTCTAACAATTCAGCATGATCTTTAAAATAAGCAAATATCATGTTTTGGAAGGCATTTTCCTTAAGATTTGGACATAAGTTTGTCTGTGGCTAACAGGCAATAATGACCAATGAAATCCACAGAATATGTTGATGGAAGGTGATGACTTTTTTATTGGTGTCACGCACATGCGAGTAGGAGGACGTTGTATGGACCAAGCGAAGATTCCACGCCAGGCCAGAGGATGGCTGAGTGTACTAAACCTTCTCCTGTTGTCTCTGCAGACCAGCCACGGGGAAACCTATCTGACTTAACATTGAAGACGTTACTTCCAGTTCTGGCGCCTAGAAAGACGTCCCTTCCAGTTCTGGCACCCAGAAATACATCACTTCTGGTTCTGGCCCCTAAGATGACATCAGAAGAATGTCTCTTCCGGTTCCCCTACATCATTTCCGGGTTAATCACTTAAAACTGCCATCTTTCCAAACCTTAGTCAGTTCATGTCTGGACTCCAAACCAGTCACTTGTCAGGAAAACTTAACCCATTGCAGCCAGGATATTATATGGGTTGCTGACCCAAACCTTTTTAAGTGTGTTGGGTCTGATCATTTTCACATTTGTTATCAGTAACAAAAGTGAAAATCCACAGAAAAAGCCAGCTGGCAGCGAGGAGCTGGTGCTTGTTCTTTGCAATGTAAGGGAATTGATATTTAAAAAAATTAATATGAAAAATTCAGCTCTAACAGGGTAAAATATTTTTTTTTCCAGATGTACTTGACTAAAAGCAGAAAGTGTCATTGCCAAAAATGTTTATGAGAAGTATATTTTTTCCAGACATTTAAGTACAAGTGACAGCTTAAATGTAAGGTACTACTTTCCAACTGTTCCATGCAGGATTTGTGATCTAACTGGGCAAGTGTTCAGTTAACTGTCTTCTCAACTTCACAATACCCAAATGAAAACATCTCTTTGATTTTAGTACTTGTGTTGCTAGAACGTTTGAAATTAGACATCTGTTAAAAAGTAGTATTGCAACATCATAACATTTATAGTGTACAGTAGGACTAAATGTAACTGTCTTATAAGACACTATATGAAGTATAGTAAATTATAGTAAATTTTGAATATTTATGCCAGTTTGCATTTTCCTTAATGCTTAAATCCTTAAATCTAATATTTACAGATTGCTTAGTGAGATAGTAGGCTCAGAGAGCTATTAAGAAATTATTTACAGCAGCAAGGCTGCTCATTGTCAGTACATTCTGTAAAATACTAAAGAGGTATAAAAATTATAATATAATTTTAAGACAAAAATTCTCCTTGCCCTTTGCTGTGTACTGCATTAGCTTACACTAAGGTAGTATCAGATTTAAGTGAAAAATGAATACATGAGAAGACGTAGCTAGCCTCGGCAGACTGAGCAGGATTCACTTTTTACACAGAAATGATGCAAGGTGTTCCTATCAGGTAATTCCACTGTTTTATCACTACACTGCCATGGGGATGGCTTAATTTTTGAGAACCTACTCAAAAGTGCACCATAAGGGCAGTTGAGTAAAACTTTCTTCTTCTTTTTTGGTAATGTCTATTAAAACCAGAAACCTACTAGTCCCTTTATATTTGAATTGTAATGAATAATCAAACAAAAGTATTATGCAGAAGCCTAATGTCGCATTTCTTCCACTTGCTTCGCATATTGCTGCATTCCAAAGTCACTAAAGGAAATTAAATCCCAATCCTAGCCAAGGATGTGTACTCAGAAAAGAAGAAGCAACCATATAATAAACTCCCTCAAAGTATTTGATTAATAATCCAAGGAGTGAAAGCCGGCTCATCCGTGTGGATCATTAAACTTTAATACCCACCCCCTTTCACTCAGATGCCCCTGTGATTTACTTGAAGAAAATACTTGCAGAATTTCAATCACTTTCTTCAAGAAATGAAATAACTGGATATGAGTTTTTTTCCCTTTATTTCCTTTTCTAGTTCTTTTTCTACTCCAAGGTTATTTATACAGATAGCCTTATAAATAAGAACAGAGAATTTGATAAAATGTTTAATGTGAAAATCAGTTGCAGTTATTATATTTTTGATTGTAATCACAAGTCTTTATTTTTAAGTTATTATTCTGTCTTTTTATTTCACTTTTTAAATAATGCAAAGTAAACACAAATGCAGACATAAATTAAAACAGAAGAGCAGATACAGTTTCAGTGCAGATAGTGAAGAACTCCTTTTCACTGAGAGAAAACTATCATAAAGTTGAAGGGAAATGTAAATTATTCATACCAATGAAGGTTTGCTTGAGTTGGGGTTGTATGCTTTACTCATTCAATACTAGCAGAATGAAAATTTGATTAAAGAAAATATTATTTTCCTATTAATGCTGACTATATTGAGGCTGTTAACATTATATAAATTATTTTCTTTAGCGTTCCTCCTACTCCACCAAAGAGGCTCTTAAAACTTTAGGAGTTTACACCAGCCTTCCCCATTTTTACTGAGAATAGCCTAGACAATGTCCCACCTACTTTTCCTGTGCTGGTAAATTGTTTCTCGGAACCTCTTAAAAGGCCTCTGAAAGTCATTTTGCATGGCCTCACCCATGCATATTCACTAGGGTCAACAGTACTGCTGTTTCGGACTGCTCAGTCAAATGTGTAGACCCTCTACCAGCATTATAAGGAAGACCTCTTTCTTCAGCTTGATAGCTTCCCTTACTTAGTGTTCACCAAAGGGTCCCTGGTTTGCTGCAATAACGGGCACCAACACATTCTGGCTGAAGGACCTTGCACCTATCTCAGCTACAGAGGTTTTGAACACAGTCTATTCAGACACTATTACCTCCAAGTTCTTCTAAGATGCAGAAGAAGCAAACATACTGAGCAGTGTCCCCTAGTAGTTCACAGAAGGCGCTCACTACTTCTTAGGATTTTCCAGGTCTGTCCAGCTGGTGTTCTATCCACCAAAGCAAGCTCAATACTATGTGGTGATAAGCTGACAAGTACAGTGCCTCTTTTCGCACAAGTGTGATAATACTTCATGGACTTTGCAGACAACTGCAAAGATCATTATTGACCATTACTCCAAGGCACCAGCTACATTTAAGAACATTCTTTTGTTTAAATGTCGTGTATATTCCAAACAATTTCTGAATATCACAGAAATCCAGTAACAATTTCTCCCAATTATGACCCTCCAGTTAACTTTGTCAATGGGAGTACAGAGGTCAAATTTTCACAGTGTCAGACGTCTCTTTTCCACTTTTATATGATTTATTTCGTCTATTTTCTTGCTTAATTTAATAGATAAGTATCTCTTCTCTGAATCAGTAAAAAATGGATACAAACTGATAAAAAAGACAATCGGCACCATCATCGGATCAAAGGGAAAGACAACACTGGAATATCATACCAATGCTTACAATGTGCAATTGTGGAACCTTCAGTTCTTGCCAAAAGAAGAGTTATTGTATGTCAGTGTAACAGGATGAATCTTTTCTGACATCCTGTCAGTAAAACATCACAGTAGCCAAAAGAAGAGTTTAATAGTAAGACAGAATAGCTTACAAGGCTAATACATTTTTTTTAGCAAGAACTAGTAATGTATTTTGCTTTTTTTTAGATGTTTTGAGTCTCTGATTACCTTGTTATGTTTGTCTTTGGGAGGAAAGCTAAAGTGCACACAGAGGGAAAGTGCACAGTCGATACAGACAATGACCAGGTGTGGAAGTGGGACCCAGGACGCTAAATCCATTAGGCAGCACTGATAACCACCGCACCATCACAAATCCCACACAAACACACAAAATGATCTGAAATGAAGGCAGCAGATATTAAAGTACATTGTAACAAGTGCTATATTCCTTTGTTTTTTTCAGTAGTTGGCAAAGTACTAGTAGAGTTAATAAAAGTCTGAACACTAGTTGAGAATGGCTTTATACAGTTAACACCATGCAGTTTGTTGCTGTAATGTTGCCTTGATTGCTTGCCGTTGACAACATTGCATGCATGTGCATTTTGTTCTCTTGGACAGATATAGAAAGATTATGCAAGCATACATACATATAATGTAGATGATGGTCTGGAGGGAACAAAAGCATTATTTGGTGCTAGTCAGTCACTGCGTACACTCACTTATACTGGACAAAGTTAGGGTTGCCAATTACCTACCACGGTATCCAGGGTGTTGTCCTACCTAGAGTTATTACTTCCCTGCAACCTTGGATAGCCTTAATAACTGGATAAAAGAATGGATGAGTGTGAGATGATGAGCATAGATTTGTATGGGAGTGAAAATTACAAAAATACAATGTTTGGAAACTGCCTAACCATGATATAATTAAATGTAAAGTCAAATAAAAAAGTAAATACACCCCATTACATATGTTTAACAACATTTTATCTTCATTTAAACAATATCTTCATAGATGTAATTGAAAAATAAATAATAAAAATCTCACTTTGCCATAATTTATACAAAGAAAAAAACAAAATAATTTTCTGTGGATAAAGTAAGTCCTTGGCTCTAATAGCTGTCATTTTCCCCTTTGGCAGAAACAACCTCAAATTGCCATTTTCTGTCTTCCAGTCACTGATATCTACATGAAGTAAATTTATCCATTTATCCATGCAAAATCCTTTCAGCTGTGCAATGTTTGAGGTGTGTATTGAGTGCTTAGCTCATTCCACAACATCTTGATGGTGTTCAGATCTAGGCTTTGACACAGTCATTCCAGAAACCTCCATTTCTCCCTTTTTAGCCATTCATTGGTGAATTTGCTGGTATGTTTAGGATCACTGTCATGTTGCAAGGTCCACTTTCAGTTGAGCTTCAATTTTCTGATAGATGGTCTATTATCCTAAAGCACCCTCTGGTAACATGAAAAATGTATAGTGGATTCTGTGATGGTAAGCTGTCTAGGCCCTGATGCAGCAAAGTAGGCCCAAACCTCAACATTTCCACCACTATGCTTTACAGTTGGTATCAGGATCTCCTTTTTAATTCTGTATTTGGTTTTCGAAAAACATGACTTATTATAGGATGGCCAAATAGCCTTTGACAAAGACAATTCCTCTTGGCAAACCTCTTACATAAATCCAATTTGTGCAACCTCTTTTTAATAGTAGTTTTGTGCACTTTGACATCAGCATAGGTAAGGTCCCATGATGAAATTCTGGGGTTAAACTGGCTGGGATGGCCTGGCCGGGACAAACTGGCAGTTATTTGAAATCTTCTCCACTTGCAGATATTGTTTGGTGCTCATTTGAAATCTCTTCCTAGAGTCATAGGCAGCTATAATCTTTATTCTGAAGGCCTGAGAGAGCTCATTTGATTTTGGCAATGCCAAGTGTGTACACTTTACCAACCAAGAGCAAACCAAACTAAATGTCTAAATTAGTTTAAATAAGACAGGTTCAGAAAACATCCTCTCCAGTGATGTTCTGATCATTTGCAACTGTCCTAGTGCCCTTGATTCTAATTTAATGTATATGAGGTAGTGATAAATGTTGGACGGTCGACATACTTTTTCCACAGGTGAAGAAAAAAATTGCATTCATGTTTATTTAAGACATACAATGGAAAACAAAATGTAAATGTGACATGACGTTTGTTATATTTTATCACCTGGATCTATAGATACTGTTTAACATATGTAAATGTCATGAGGTGTATTTACTTTTTCACAGGAGTTTAGATAATACACACATAAACAAACCCAAAGTGGATGGTTGTAAAGTGGTTTCTTATGTTCTCTTATGTCATGTTACAAACAGCTGCTTTTGAAAAGTCAGACACCAGATGTACCTCAAGCGTTTTGAAATTCTTTTTTGTAAGTGTTCCTTATTTTCATTTCCTTCCTTTAATAGTAAAGATGATCCATTTTGAAGTTAACCCCATACTCTTTTAAAAGCTCTCTCAAAGCCTCAACATGTATCAATATACATGCCAACACAAGCAACCCTTTTTTGTTGATAAAAATTCTGTTAATTAAATCTGTACGCTTTGCTATGTAGTCAGCAGCTAACCCTGAAAGCCTCTTCAGAAAGCCATAAAGATAAATGCATAGTATGCCAACTAAATTATATTTCATAGAAAATGCAATGATCTTGGCAGAAGATATTATAATTAACCTTTCATTAGTTCATTCAGTAGCTGTTCTTCAGTGACCTCAACATTATTGTTTGTATGAAAAGTGGAATATTTTCTATTCTGTACTATTTGGCTGGCTCTGGTCTGAGGTGCAATCCATGGTGCACTTTCCTGACTGAATTAATAATACAAATCGAGATTTAAACAAATTAATTTTCTACATTGTATTATTTTAGCATAATCACAATCACAAAAAATTAGAAAAGTATTCACATACACCTATGAGGTGAGACACAAAAATAACCAGATAGGTAAAAAAAAATGTTTATTGATGAATTACAGCATTCTAAACATTGTCACATTCTATATACTCCCCCTCCCAATCTCTACACCACTTCATACGTATCTTCCATTGATTGAAACCGTGCTGGAAGTCTTCTTGCTTGAGGCTCTTCAACAGGCTGCCATTTCTGTCTTCACTTCATCCATTCAAGAAAAATTTTTTGATTTTCGGGAACAAGTAAAAATCACAGGGAGCTAAATTGGGCGAATAGGGAGGATGATCAAGGACAGGGATGTTTTTGTGAGTCAAAAACTGCTTTACGGAAAAAGCAGTAAGATCATTAAGAAAAATCTGATTCACCGTTTTGATGTTTTCATTCATCCAAGACGAGCATGGGCAACCTGGGCGTTGAACGTCTTCCACATTTTCTTGTCCTTCCTTAATACGTTTGAGCTGCTCGAAAACTTGTGTGCGAAACAAACTGTTATCACCGTACACTGTTTTTATCATTTCATAAGTTTCTGTTGCTGTTTTGTTCAATTTTGCGAGAAATTTGATGTCAATTCGCTGTTGATTTTTTTTTTGTTCGTTGATTTTTTTTCACCTAACATTATAGCGGCAACTCATGTAGCAATTGTTGTGCAAATACTGACTGAGCTATTTACAGGATATACCTAGCCAGTCGGCGGTTTGAGAGGGCATGTAGGAGGGGTTCTATGATTCATGTTCGGCCAACCTCCAGATGGTTTTCCTGGAAAGCCCCAAGCTCAGTCCGGTTATTTTTGTGTCTCACCTCGTAGAGCCTTGCTTACTAATAGACAAGCACACACAAGACTTGAATGAGAACCATCTGTATACATGATTACTAAATATTTGCCAAACTTTGTTAAGCAAATTATCAAAACTTATTTTTTATGAAAACTCTACACACAATTTTTTTAAAATTGACATGGCAATCAATCTCTGGTGGGGAATCTTTACTTAATTCACTGAAAGAAATTTTGAAGTTGCCCATAAGCACTGTGACTTTAAAGTCCCTCTCACAGTGTCCATGGCTGTTGAAGTGGGCCGCTACAGGGACATCTGTGTGGGCAACTTCAAAACACAGCAAGAGAGAAAAGAATGGGAAGTTAAGCTCATGTTAAAATTTAATACATTACAGCATGGCTTGAATAGAGACAAGAGTTTTATGGCCAGGTATGAGGACTGTTTGCATCTCTCAGACTGACACAGATAACCTGACTACAGACCCATATTGTTTTGAAAAACTCATCACAGACTTCAAAGGACTTTGTTGGACAGTTATCTTATCCAAAAATCTCTTGACCATACATCGTTTTTATCTCTCTTGTTAAATTAATCTTAGCCTGAGTGAACCTATTAATTTTTTACATTTAAGATTTTTCCTTTAAAGATTTACCATTGTTGTTTCTTGTCCTAGTATGTGGATATAAACACAGGAAACTTCAGTTTCTGTATTACAGCTTGCCTGAAGAAGGGGCCTGAGTTGCCTCGAAAGCTTGCATATTGTAATCTTTTTAGTTAGCCAATGAAAGGTGTCATTTTGCTTGGCTCTTCTTTACATTCATAATGGCTAACACGGTACAACACCCTAGTACTATATTAATTCAGTAATGTAGTTACCTTAAAATTACTTATTGCAGGTTTTATTTAAAAACGGCCTCGCTTTCAAAGTGTTATTTAACAATTTATTAGCACACTTCTGAATGACCCTTCAAATATCAGCACCATTTATTTCAAAATGCTTCATTTCATGATATTTTTGTCACTTGTCAATTAAGACCAACAGACTGAACCTATTCCTATTGGTTAATCATTTCCTGTTGATTTTTGCCTAGTTTGCCTGGTAATAGGCAGTAGGCTACCAAAGATCTTAAAGGAATACAGCACACAAAATAACATTTTTTTACACATTCATTTTAATCTCATGTTTTTATGCAGAATGGAGTGCTTCCCCTCAGCTTTACTAAACCTTACACTGAGCATTTCCACTGTCAGTGGCACCTCAGGAATACAATTTTGAATGATAATAATTTTCCCCAGGTGCTCCCTGTGTGGAGTTTCCATGTTTTCACCATGTGTACATGAGTTTCCTCCATTAGTCCAAATTCATGATGCTAAATCGGACCTAGCGTGTGTTCACCCTGTGATGGACTGGCACCCTGTCTCAGAATTGTTGCTGCCTTGCACCCAATGCTTGCTTCAATAAGCTCCAGGTGCCCCTGTGACTCTGCTTGGAATAACTGGCTTTAAAAATTGGAAATATGGAGTATTGTTTTAACAAAATGTTTGTTTTCCACTTTTCTCTTTTAATTATATCTGTGAGAAATATGCATGAAAGGAAACAAAAAGTGACTTTTTCAAACAATATGGCGATTGTTGTTTGTCTCTTTATGATTCCACTGTCATGCGCCTGCGCAACACTAGAAATCCTTGCAATAATCTCTTCTTAGTTCCCAGCACAATGCAGATTTTCCAGTTTGGATACTCAAATTAAATCTACTTAAATCACTAATAATGTAGTAACATAGATTAGTTACAGTTTGGTAACAATATACAAGGGTTTAAAAATTGAGATCTCGGCACAAAACTGATTTCCATTTTTGATATACTGTGTGACAGGTGTCAGGTCACACTTACAGGTAATCTAACTTAGACACCATTTAAATATCCGACTACGCCACCCAGTTTTATCAAGAGACTGGGAACTCCTGAAATTTACCAATAATAGCACACAGTGTTCTTTAAATTGGGCAGTGAGTAAACACACAATGAAAGACACAACAGTAATTTCAGGAAAAGCAACAGTAACTTCTATTACACCAGACAATAATAAGTACATTACAAAGATAAATGAACATAAACCAAATCTAACAGTATTATGAAGAAAATTTCTTTTTTTGGAAAGGAAAGCACACAGTCACAACTCTAAAAGTCCATTAAAAACACAATTGGATGATACAACCTGTAGTGGTGCAAAGTGCAGTTTGTTCTCAGTGTTACCCCAACACTTAATTGTTCAACTGTCCACGGATGCACTCTGTTCACCGGACACTCGTTTCCCAAGAGAAGTTTTGTCAAAATCGTGGAATCCCTGTTGGCGTCTCTTCATTGTCCCTTTTTTTCCACCCTGGGCTCCTTGTAATGCTGTGACCTAGGCACGCCTTATTTCTTGTCTGCCAGCTTTGCTCAGTCCTTTCATGCAGCTTCCCTCTCTCGCTGGACCCACAACAGGTGTCTCCTTGTGGAGCTGTCTCTTCCTCCCTGGAAGTATTGCCGTCCTTGTGCCTCACGTCGTGCCAGCCACGTACCCTTGTCAGCCTGCGAGCCCCTGTGCTCTGTCCGAGTGTCTTGGCTGTGTTCTTAGTGGACTATCCCCCCTCTGATATCCCCCCAGACTTAACCATTGTCAGTCCCGGACAATCTGTATAATCTTCTTATTCTCTGAAACGGGCTGGGGGTCTCCCCAAATTTTGCCTCCTCGATCTGCGCAACTCCACAGCTCCTCTGTCTGGAACATCACCATTTTCTCTGGGGGCTGGGTTTCTCATTGTCCAAAACCCATATACGGGAAGTCCATGTGGAGATGGTTCCGCCGTTGGGGTAGCTGTGGTACTTTGTGGAGACAAACAACAAGGCTTTAAAGCATTACAGTGCACATTTTTCTCTCTACCACCCAATTCTGGCCTCACCTTATACACCACCCCAGAATCCCCTACCTGGCCCAGCACCACATAGGGTTCTTGGTTCCACCAACCTGTCCGCTTCCCTTGTCCTTGTCTACCGCTATTTCTCAGCCATACCCTTTCTCCAGGAAGCAATGGAATAGCCTGAGCTTCCTTATGCTGAGCTTTATTATGTCGTGCTGCCTTATCCATCCTCCCCTTAACAATTTGACCTGTATTTGATAGATTCTGCTGATGTCCCTTCACCCATTCTTCCCTGGTACCCCCTCTGGCAGGGACCCTCACACTATGGCAGAAGGCTGGTTGTACATATCTGCTGAATCCATCATTTTCCCGGTGTGCCTCAGCACGTCGACACACAGCAGAGCTGTTAGACCCTGCTTCCTGCGTACTGGGGGCTGCTTGACACAGTACAACTGGTGATTCTGGAGCCTGAAAAACAGTATGCCAACAAGCAGAGATCACGTTCATTCCAATTAGCAATGGGCTCGTTTGGACCTCATCTTGCACAATCACAACCCCTCTGGCAGGTAACTTCACTGTAGCCACCTCAAAATCCATTGTGTCGTAGCCTGTATATGGGATATCCAACCCATTGGCAGCTTTCAGGGTTAGAAGAAACGGGGCCTGCCCAACTTCTATCTTATCTGTAAAATGCTGCTTGAACAGGCTCTCTTTCATCAGTGTAACCTGGGATCCAGTGTCTAACAGTCCATTTAATGTTTTGCCTTCAATGGTGACCTGTACTACGGGACACTCACCAATAAGAGGGGACATGGCCTTTCGGGTTTCACTGTCCAACCCTGCTATCTGGCCCACAGCTGCAGGGTTCACAAGTTCAAAAGTAGGGCGCCCACTAGAGGATGGACAGTTCTGCGCTAAATGACCTGCTTGTTGGCACTGATTACAAATGGGCCTACCTTGTGAGTCCCAGACATAATGGCTGTCAGTGCGAGGCCTCCTATCTGGCTGAGAGTGTACTAATGGCTGGGCAGCATCAACCTGTGGAACTGCTGGCCTCAGTTCCTTCAGCAGCTCCTGAGTCCATTCCTTCATCTGTGTTTTCAGGTCACCCAAAATCTCTGCCTTGAATGCTAGTCTCCAGTCTGCCTGTGGATGAGAGTTAGTTGCAGAGAACTCACCAATAGCTCCGCAAGCTGCTTCCCTGTGTCCCGTATAATTACATTCCCCTTCAAGCAGCAGGGCCTCTTGATGCACTTCCCCAAAAGTTATATCTGGATTGTGGCGTACAAATGTCCGTGGTGCTTGTCGCAGTCCACTGTCTTGGAGGCCCAACAACAGCTGATCTCGCAGCTGTATATCGGAGGGGGCTTGTGCTGGGCTGCGCCGTTGTAACCTGCAATGAAGTTCCCTCAATCTAAGAACAAAAGCCCTGAAAGGTTCATTAGTCCTTTGTGCACAACTGTAAAACTGGGACATCAGAGTTGCTAACGGGACTTGGTCACCATATAGTCCATCTAGAAAAAGAAAAATCTTTGTAACCCTATCTCTTTCTTCCACACTCAAAACATTGACTTCCCGTTTGGTATCCCCAGTCAATGCTCCCATCACAATACTGACCTTTTGAGACTCCCCATATTCAGCTGATTCTAATAACCCCAGCATCTGTTCTTTCCACTCAGCATATTTCAAATCACCTTTTTCCCCACTAAACGTGGCAATCCAAGATGCACCGGCAAAAATAGGCATCATCATGATGATAATAAAAATACAGTAAAACTACCCCACAAAATCAATAACTAAATAAAAATGATTTAAAAAAATGCCTAGTACTTTCAAGTGTGTTACTCACAAGCCCAATCCTGCCGACTACGCCAAAATTATGTGACAGGTGTCAGGTCACACTTACAGGTAATCTAACTTAGACACCATTTAAATATCCAACTACGCCACCCAGTTTTATCAAGAGACTGGGAACTCCTGAAATTTACCAATAATAGCACACAGTGTTCTTTAAATTGGACGGTGAGTAAACACACAATGAAAGACACAACAGTAATTTTAGGAAAAGCAACAGTAACTTCTATTACACTAGACAATAATAAGTACATTAAAAAGATAAATGAACATAAACCAAATCTAACAGTATTATGAAGAAAATTTCTTTTTTTAGAAAGGAAAACACACAGTCCACACTCTAAAAGTCCATTAAAAACAGAATTGGATGATACAACCTGTAGTGGTGCAAAGTCGAGTTTGTTCTCAGTGTTACCCCAACACTTAATTGTTCAACTGTCCACGGATGCACTCTGTTCACCGGACACTCGTTTCCCAAGAGAAGTTTTGTCAAAATCGTGGAATCCCTGTCGGCGTCTCTTCGTTGTCCCCTTTTTTCTACCCTGGGCTCCTTGTATTGCTGTGACCTAGGCACACCTTATTTCTTGTCTGCCAGCTTTGCTCGGTCCTTTCATGCAGCTTCCCTCTCTCGCTGGACCCACAACAGGCGTCTCCTTGTAGAGCTGTCTCTTCCTCCCTGGAAGTATTGCCGTCCTTGTGCCTCACGTCGTGCCAGCCACGTACCCTTGTCAGCCTGCGAGCCCCTGTGCTCTGTCCGAGTGTCTTGGCTGTGTTCTCAGTGGACTATCCCCTCTCTGACAACTGTACAATGACATATTACTACCTTGCTGGTGTTAACTATAAGGGCCGTTCAAAAAGTTTCCGCACTTTTTAAACACTATTCATTAAATATTTCAAAAACAAATTACATCACTTTTCTACATAGACACCATCGTTTGTGATCTTATTTTCCCAGCGTCATACAAGTTTTTAATGCCCAATAACTACTCCTCCCACCTTCACCGTTTCCAACAAAAATATAAACGTGAGGAAACATTTTGAACGTTCCATTTACTTTACCGTTACATGGATATTGCTTCAAAATTCAATAATTAAAACAAGAAAGATCGCTGAATATGCCATTTCTCTTAAGTACTTGTATAATATGTTGATTATTATTGACCACTTTCATCTGACACCAATGGTAGTGATTGACTGGTTACTTTAACCTTTGTGAGCCACAGATTCCCTGCTGTTGTTTGAAAAAATTAACAACAACAGGGAAGAACATCCTCGCTTTGGCCAACTACACATCTTTCCATAGGGCATGAAGCAATTGAGTAAGCCTAACTGCACCACTAAGCTGTCATTGTTAGGCAAATGCACATACAATGATTAAAAGGTTTCATAAAAGCCTGAATGATGGAATTTCAAAGGTAATGCAGCTTTTTGTTGGAATTAGTTATCAAGGAATTAAATTAAAATTGTAAAGTAATACCTATTTAAGAGTAACATTTAAAGGTAAACCTCCCCATGCAACAGACCACCAGGAAACTTGACAACTTAGGTATAAACTTTATTGTTATTAATTTGTAACTACTTACTGACTATCCAGATTATACATGTGTAATACTAAATAAATAAAAGAAACCCACCTTTTGTCATTTTCAGGTTAAGAATAAATGTACATTATATGTCATTTTAATTATGCACATAACACATAAACATTGCTCAAAAAGAATGTTATACTATATCTATTGCAAGGTTTTAATGCAATAATTTATTTTTACTTAAACAAATACTGTACATTTCATTTTAGCACACTGTTGAGTTTAACTGGTCATTTTTCTCCCAAAACTGTGCAGAGTTACATATCTTGAGTGCTCACCTTCTAATTCATAACCAGTTAATACTTTCCTGTAATTTTTGAAGCTAATCAAATCTAGTCTTCTTTGTTTTGTTCCCCTGTTTCACAGTTCACACTATGTGTCAATCAGCACTGCCCGAAAGGTAGACTAGATAATAATACAGGCCTGGATGTCTAGCTGGCATTTTGAAAGGCCAAACTCACCCTCTGAGGGTGTTTTAAAAGGGTCCATGTTTCATTGCAATATAGAGGTATGATCACTCTGACAGGTTGTTAGATTGTACCTTTTCTGGAGGCTTCTTGAACATACTGTGTCATGTTATATAATTTTTTGGCAATTTGAGAAGGTCAAGAAAAGAAATTATTTTAAGTTTACAAATGTACCCCCCAGCCTAATAAGAGTGGACTAATCGTATGAATTTCAGGCAAAGTGTTAAAAAACATGATGACCATTTTGTTAATTGAAAGTCAGTAACCACCTATTAGATATACAAGAAACAAGTTAAAAATGTAAACTTTAAAAAATCATAAAATATTAACATATGATCCAATGAAGTAGAGTATTTGAGGATACCACTGAGTATAGTATAATCCTGTTTATAAGTGAATCAAATCCACAGTGTCCAGTACTGAGTAGAAGAAAGATGGAGTAGTGTTTAAGGGCCTGATCTCTGCATATATTGAGTATGGACATTCTTTTAATGTTCTTGTGTGCCCATCAATGTAGTACTTGCACAATCCAAACATGTGTGTGTTATGTTGATCAATGAATCCGCTGACCTGTTATGAGTTAGCTGTGGAAAGTGCATGTGTCTGCTATGTAGTGGACTAATGTTTTATACAAAGTTAGTTCTCACCTGTGCC
>JANRMT010062813.1:78428063-78513343 GCA_026402145.1 Polypterus bichir lapradei | reverse complement strand
TCTATCTATCTATCTATCTATCTATCTATCTATCTATCTATCTATCTGTCTAAAGCACTTTGAACTACATTGTCTGCATGAAAATGTGCTATATAAATAAATATTGTTGTTGTACTGCAGAACAAAAAAATTCTGAGAGGCCTATCTTCCAACAACAAAATGCAAGATTGAGTAATAACAAGTCTGTGATACACTTAGATGGAGCTGCACATGCGCTACACTGAATGGATCGATGTGTGTTCATGCAGCGCAGAGAGGCATGGGTAAGCCATTGAATCCCACTTGTGATGTGGACTGGTGCTTGCAATAGTTCTCTACAAAATGAGGAATTCCCAGTAAACGCAGGTCATAACCTCATAATGATATAATCCCTATCTTCTGTATACACCACCCATCGCTACTACCAATTGGATGGTTTAGTGAAGTCCTTGAATTGGCTCCCCGCTTCAGATGATCATGGCTCCTTGAATGCAGTCAAACTTGCTGATATAACAATAAAAAGTTGTAAGAATGTTTCCATAGATGAACTTATTGAAGGATCAATACTGAGTCTCAAGGGATGAAAGTAGAAGGCTGGCAGGGAGAGACTGCATCATTTGTTAAGCCAGAACCTAACTCCATTTTCCCATTTTCCAGGACACCAGTATCTGCAGTTTTCCTATTCATGTGGTTTTTCAGGAATGTAACCTCAGTGGATAACTGTATACATTTTACTACAAGACCCATTCAATCTCCAAATCCATGTAGGAAAAGTTTTTGTAAGAACTTTTTAGCCTTACCTACAAAAGGTGTGTTTGGTTTGACCATCCAAGAACTGTGATCATTGTATAATGGAAGAAATGCTATGCAACAATGATCCTTAGAGCTGTGTTGCCTGCAGATATGTGCTTATGATAGAGGCAGCCATGGCAAACATAGGACTGAAATGATTATTCTAAATAAATCAAGACAATATTGTCTAGTTAGAGGGAACATGAAAACTATTCCTGGAGCTAGGCCTAGGAGTACTGTTCATTTCTGAGCGCCTGGTGGCCAAACAATGCATAAAGCCTGTTTAGGCCCAGTTCAAAAAAGCTTCATTTAGATATCATGTGGACTCTTCTCTCTCAAAACAAATGATGAGCTTTGGGTGCAATGCTAGTCCACTGACAGGCAAATGTTGGATGAATCATGACAGATGCACGCTTGTTCCACTTGAGCAATGAAAACTGACTTTTGAGATGTGGAACATAACTTTTCTAGTGAGAAAAGAGCTAGATTTCATGCTAAAGTTTGAAAAATACTAGATGGTTTGAATGCCTCCCTACATCCACCCCTTGTTTTCCACCCTATAAAAAACTTTAAACTCCCCCAAAAAAGGTTTTAATGAGTTTTGCATTTTGCAATTGTGAAATTATCAGCAAAATAAATTTTATTGCCAGTTCTGCAAAACTTTATGTAAACCAGAAGTTGCCTGTTTCACTCAGCACTATTTGTAAGCATATTTATATAAAGTACTCTGACACAAATTTGACCCCTCTCTCCAACTCCAGATGATAGGAGTGCCTGAAAACTGTTTAATATCGAATTTAAACATTTCCAATGCACAAACCTATCTAATGATAGAGAAGCAACAAGATTAAACTCACCTCACCTCACTCCACAGTGTTAGCAGCATTCGGTGGGAGCTTTGCTTACTCAGTCCCCAGTTCCTCTGCAATGAAAATCGATCAGCTAATGAAAGGAAGGCTAATATTCTCAAAAAAATTACTTTGTTTAACCATGGTTAATTAACACAGAACTTTCATTAGTTTTATCAACCAAACTGTGCTCAACATGTTTTGCTTGTGTATGAAAGTTTAATTATTTATCATAAAAATAGCATATTAATTTGGCAATGCATACCTTACAGAAATGTAAATGTATGTACCCCAAAAAGAAACAGATTTTCATATACTTAAAAATATTAAAATATGAAACATATTTAAACTTATCTCACTTATTAGCTGACAGTTCTACTAGGGCTTATCCCATAAGGATTCAGCCAGAGCTAAATTTAGACAGTGTATTGATGTATGTGTTGTGTACCAAAATCGAGTATTCCCAATCTTAGTGGAGAAGTTGCTGAGAAATCTGAACATGACTTCAATGAATAAAACAAAGAAGTAAGTTGAATAAATAAGTTGTTTTTTATTAGTTTGAAATATTTTAAAAATATGATTTCAGCATTAAAGGAAAGGGTATGATATAGTGTAATGCATCTTAAATAATAAAAAGTTGCAATATTATTGTATCATAAGTCAAGTGTCAGGCTACTGTTGTATTGTGTTCCCTGCCAATTCCAACCCCTACTACCTACTATCTCTGAAGTCCCACCAGGAGACTTCAATGATCATGTCAGGCATCCACACTTTTAGTTTAGTATGAAAATAAGGTAGTTATTTTAGATATTAGCCATGGATACAGAAAGGCTCTTTTGTAATGGTTAGGACCTTGGATTATTCTTATTTAGTCTAGATTGTCTTCTTTTGGCCTCAGACCTTTGGCTGTTTAACTGACTACTCATTTGTTTTGTCATTTTTGGCCAAATTCTTTTTTTTAATTTGTCTTCTGGACAGGCCGTTTTCATATTGGTTATTAGCTGTTGTATGTCATGGTGGCAACCATAGGATCCACTGGGGAAAATATGTGAGGTTGAAAGGAACGGTTTTCTGTGCAGTGTTAGTAAGACTGTCTCTGGATTTGATTGAGAGGTACTAACAGACTGAAACGAATACCTGGTTGTATTGGGAGTTTGGATTTTTATCACTTGAATTGCCTTAATGAGGTTCTAACAAATAACTCAAAGATTCAGGAAGAAGAGGCAGGATATCTCTTTTGCCAGAATGCAAAAACAGTGACCTCAACTAGGGATGCCTGTAAGAAGTGGAAGGCACACTCTGAGGAAGCCGTTAACAAACTATATAATGCACTGGTGAGGCCTAGTCTCTAGGCTACAAAAAGGACATAGCTGAGTGTTGAAGGGAATTAGCACAGTGAGTCAAAATTTTTATTTAAAAATAAGTTCATCAAGAACAAGGGGACACAGCTGGAAACTTGTGAAGGGTAAATTTCGCACAGACATTAGGAAGGTTTTCTTTACACAGAGACACTAGGAATAAGCTACCAAGTAGCATTGTAGTGGATGGGACTGATGAGCTTTGTTGGGTTGAATGGCCTGTTCTCATCTAGATTTTTCTAATGTTGTAATGTTAACCCAGGGGTCATATCCTTGGAGAAATAGGAAAGAGCACAAACACTGTGACTGAGTTCATTGTGATGCTTAGAAAGGGTCAGATGAGCTTTGAATGTTAATCCTTAAAGCCATCAATGTTTCGGGGGTGTTTACATTAACATTCCTTTTCAAATGTTGCATGGGAGGGAAGAACAGACTGGATTTGTGGTCATCATTTTTAAAAAGAGGGCCAAAAACACTGTGTTCTATTTACAGTGGGATCATACTCTTAATTTTCCCTGGGAAAGTCTGCGCCATATTAATGGAAAGTCTACCCTATACAGTAGTTTAGATTCATGAGAATCAATGCATATTCTTTCCTAACAGTTATGAGAAACTCTGAGTAATGTTTAAATGTGGTTCATGTGTTTGAGAAAACCTATTCTAAAGAGGTTATGCACTAATATTATTCATTGGTGTCCATATTGGTCAAATACCACTCTCTGAATACCCGCATTTTGTATCAGCTACATTAGGTGGCAGAAAATTTTAAGAGACACTGGAAATAAAATACAAAAAGCTACAATATTGTAATCAAGGCTTGAAGTAAATCCGTTATAATTGGAATGTTCTTTTTTGTACAAAGGACAGGAAGAATATGTAATAGTGGAAAAATTAAGACAATTGCTTTTCACTGTTTAAATGAGAACACTGGCTGTGAAAACAATTCCCATTAAACAAATGACTGTTATGTCCCATTCAGATTTCATTATGTGTATGACCTTTGTGTTTGTGCATGGCTATTCTAGGTACAAGGATTATTTCCATCAGAGCTTTCACATATTATTTTAAAGTCAGAATACATCTGAATTTATTTTAAATGTTCCTTCAATATCTAATAAAATTCAAAGTTTAATATTTCTCGCTTTTGCTTCATGTTTACACAGTCATTTTATGGTGGTTCAACCGCAGTGTATTTATACTAGTGAAATTTAAAAAAAGCAATATTAAAATAAGGATGGATTAATGTTTTTAATCACAGCATACAACTTTGTAAATTCCTATTGTGTAAGGACTGACAATGAGAATTTTCCTTTTATTTTACATACTTATGTATGCACTTATTTGCTAAGCTGCCCTGAATTTTGCAAATGTTAGCCTTTGATGTTTCAAACCCTTGAATATTTTTTTCTTTCACCATCATTACTTGTAATTCTCTACCTTCTGAACTTCAGATATGCTGTATTTCCATATAGACCTCAAATACAAACAAAGTTATGTTTGCCGTATCGATGTTTTTGGGTGGGTGCACGCTCCACAATAGACTGAGAAGCTAAGCAATGAAAGGAAGGCTTAAGAGTAGAACCGCTACATTTCCATATTAGATGGAATAGATTAAGATGGTTTGGGCATGTACTGCTGATTCTGCCTAGTGCACAGGAGGTAGGAATGGCCTTTTGGGAGAAGATCAATCAATCAATACAAGGCCTGCTGAAGAGACTTTCTCTCTCAGCTGGCCAAGGCACACCTACAAATTCCCGAGGTATATGATGCTAAACCAGATGACCTTACATTTTCACTTTGTACGTTGTTGCTATGTTCATAACTAGGAAGAGCAGAAAAAAAAAAAAACTGAAATAACACACCGCCTAAACGATTTAGCCCTTAAACTTACATTATGGTGATATCATCACCATAATGCATCATCTATAAGAAGGCAGGGCCTGATTAAGACAGATGAGAGAATGAATAGCTTCAAATAGCAAGGAAAGAAAAATTTCAGCTTTCAACACAACAATGACCAGAGGCAATCAGCCAGATCCGCTATGAATGCATTAGAAAGTGAAGATCAATGAAGTCCTGAAATAACCCAGAAAATAGGTGGATCTACCTAAGAAAAGGTCAATGCTCAGCAGATCAACTTTAAATTAAACTGAGGTAGAAAGTCTTCTGTAAAGAGTAGGAAGAAATTGCAAATCCATGTGAGTGTTAAATTGGAAAAGATCTATGAAAACTGACTTAGTGCTATAATCAAAGCAAAAATTTCTTTACAAAGAAATCATAAATATGCACATTTATGCAGCTAAGGCACAGAAATGTTCTATTTTTAATTATGTTTCTTAAAAATGGTACACTTGATCCAAATTATTTCACTTACTTATTTTTGGTTTTGGGTGGCACGGTGGCGCAGTGGTAGCGCTGCTGCCTCGCAGTTAGGAGACCCGGGTTCGCTTCCCGGGTCCTCCCTGTGTGGAGTTTGCATGTTCTCCCCGTGCCTGCGTAGGTTTCCTCCGGGCGCTCCGGTTTCCTCCCACAGTCCAAAGACATGCAGGTTAGGTGGACTGGCGTATCTAAATTGGCCCTAGTGTGTGCTTGGTGTTTGTGTGTGTCCTGCGGTGGGTTGGCACCCTGCCCGGGATTGGTTCCTGCCTTGTGCCCTGTGTTGGGTGGGATTGGCTCCAGCAGACCCCTGTGTTCGGATTCAGCGGGTTGGAAAATGGATGGATATTTTTGGTTTTAAAAAGCATGTCATTATTTATTTGTATTTCTTCATTACATCTTGCCTGAAGAAGGGGCCTGAGATGCCTCGAAAACTTGCATATTTGTATTTTCTAGTTAGCCAATAAAAGGTGACATTTTGGTTAACTTCTCATTACATCCATAATGGCTAACACGGTACAACACCCTAGCACTATTTAAACATGAGTAAACCTTAGATATTTATATATATATTATATATATATTTATATATATATATTATATATATATTTATATATATATTATATATATATTTATATATATATTATATATATATTTTATATATATACAGTGGTGTGAAAAACTATTTGCCCCCTTCCTGATTTCTTATTCTTTTGCATGTTTGTCACACAAAATGTTTCTGATCATCAAACACATTTAACCATTAGTCAAATATAACACAAGTAAACACAAAATGCAGTTTTTAAATGATGGTTTTTATTATTTAGGGAGAAAAAAAATCCAAACCTACATGGCCCTGTGTGAAAAAGTAATTGCCCCCTTGTTAAAAAATAACCTAACTGTGGTGTATATCACCTGAGTTCAATTTCCGTAGCCACCCCTAGGCCTGATTACTTCCACACCTGTTTCAATCAAGAAATCACTTAAATAGGAGCTGCCTGACACAGAGAAGTAGACCAAAAGTACCTCAAAAGCTAGACATCATGCCAAGATCCAAAGAAATTCAGGAACAAATGAGAACAGAAGTAATTGAGATCTATCAGTCTGGTAAAGGTTATAAAGCCATTTCTAAAGCTTTGGGACTCCAGCGAACCACAGTGAGAGCCATTATCCACAAATGGCAAAAACATGGAACAGTGGTGAACCTTCCCAGGAGTGGCCGGCCGACCAAAATTACCCCAAGAGCGCAGAGACGACTCATCCGAGAGGTCACAAAAGACCCCAGGACAACGTCTAAAGAACTGCAGGCCTCACTTGCCTCAATTAAGGTCAGTGTTCACGAGTCCACCATAAGAAAGAGACTGGGCAAAAACGGCCTGCATGGCAGATTTCCAAGACGCAAACCACTGTTAAGCAAAAAGAACATTAGGGCTCGTCTCAATTTTGCTAAGAAACATCTCATTGATTGCCAAGACTTTTGGGAAAATACCTTGTGGACTGATGAGACAAAAGTTGAACTTTTTGGAAGGCAAATGTCCCGTTACATCTGGCGTAAAAGGAACACAGCATTTCAGAAAAAGAACATCATACCAACAGTAAAATATGGTGGTGGTAGTGTGATGGTCTGGGGTTGTTTTGCTGCTTCAGGACCTGGAAGGCTTGCTGTGATAGATGGAACCATGAATTCTACTGTCTACCAAAAAATCCTGAAGGAGAATATCCGGCCATCTGTTCGTCAACTCAAGCTGAAGCGATCTTGGGTGCTGCAACAGGACAATGACCCAAAACACACCAGCAAATCCACCTCTGAATGGCTGAAGAAAAACAAAATGAAGACTTTGGAGTGGCCTAGTCAAAGTCCTGACCTGAATCCAATTGAGATGCTATGGCATGACCTTAAAAAGGCGGTTCATGCTAGAAAACCCTCAAATAAAGCTGAATTACAACAATTCTGCAAAGATGAGTGGGCCAAAATTCCTCCAGAGCGCTGTAAAAGACTCATTGCAAGTTATCGCAAACGCTTGATTGCAGTTATTGCTGCTAAGGGTGGCCCAACCAGTTATTAGGTTCAGGGGGCAATTACTTTTTCACACAGGGCCATGTAGGTTTGGATTTTTTTTTCTCCCTAAATAATAAAAACCATCATTTAAAAACTGCATTTTGTGTTTACGTGTGTTATATTTGACTAATGGTTAAATGTGTTTGATGATCAGAAACATTTTGTGTGACAAACATGCAAAAGAATAAGAAATCAGGAAGGGGGCAAATAGTTTTTCACACCACTGTATATATATAAAAAGACTTTAGATTTTTACAATTTGTTTTCAGGACTGTTTACTGTCAATTGACATTTGAAATAATACACATTTTAGAGAAAAATAAAATGTAAAGAACATGACTGAAAACAGTCAGGACTGGCATATTGTCAAGAGTGTCAGACAATTGAAAGATGTTTCAAAAATATTTATCTTTGGATCTTTTTTTTTTTTTTTTTACTTTTGATGACATCTGTTTCAATGAATCTGACAAAGGAAATGCACAATGATATCATACTGTCAATTGAGGCCTTTTGATATTCATGTGAGGACTTGTGACCTGGTCATTCACATTTTCCTATAAAAGGGAGATATGGGTAAGGGAACTGCATGAGTTACAATGTGTTACAAAGCAAAATTTATCAATAACTAATGAAATGAAGCATTTTTGTTCTATTTTTGTTACATTTTGGGTCTTTTTAAATGTTTACTTTTGTGTTTTTATTTACGTTTTGCCACCTACAATATTGTGAGTCCATGTCTTCATTAGAGGGCTAAGCATCACTGCTGTGTGCAGTGTGCTGGCTGGACCATTTAAGCCGAGGTGGATATGTTGGGAAGGCAAAAGTGGGCGTCCAAGTGGGAGGAACTACTGGGACTGAAATTGAAGTTATAATTTAATACAAACCCTCACTTATTCTGTTTCTCTTCTTGGTACTCAAATGTGGCACTTGCTGCCATGGCCCACCTGCCAAGTTGTTGTGCCTGCCTATGGTAAAGTCTTTCCTGATGGAGGATCACTGGAATCATGGGAAAGAGGGGTCCTTTCATAGGATTGGCTGGCCCAGCACTGTTTCAGCTGTGGAATGGCCAAATGGGGGAGGCAGCTTGATGGATGAGGTCTTCAGGACTCTAAACAAATCCAAATCATATTATGTGATGGCATCCACTGTTAAACTCTGCTAAGTACTTCTAAAATTTTTATTTTTATACTGTATTGAGGATTTTTTTCTGTTCTGTGTATTGTATTGACCCCCTTCTTTTTGACACCCACTGCATGCCCAACCTACCTGGAAAGGGGTCTCTCTTTGAACTTCCTTTCCCAAGGGTTCTTCCATTTTTTCCCTTCTGGGGTTTTTTTGGGAGTTTTTTCTTGTCTTCTTAGAGAGTCAAGGCTGGGGGGCTGTCAAGAGGCAGGGCCTGTTAAAGCCCATTGAGGCACTCCTTGTGTGATTTTGGGCTATACAAAAATAAATTGTATTGTATTGTATTGTATTGATGGGGGTCTTCACCTTTCAGCTATGTTAACCCTCCTTAGTCTCAAGCAGAGGACACTATGTCGGGAAGTAATAAAGGAGACAGAAATTCTCAAAAGCATGAAGATGCAACAGAGTTCTTTCAAATAAATAGTGAATTATGTACTCGTGAACATCAGTGGAAATTAAGGGAAAGCATATTTAAGACTGAAATCATAGAGCAATTCCTCACTCAGAGTTGCAAGAATCTGGAACAAACTACCAAGTCTTGTAGAAGCACACCCTGACAACCTTTAAAAATGTATCTGGATGAAATTGTACTGATGCAGTATGACTTGGTAAAGGGTCAGGGAATTACAATATTGTTGAAAAACAGGCTAAGGTCAAAAACTGGTAAGACAATCTAATCACTGAGCAAAAAGATAAGAACACTTGCAGAACAAAAGACGTTGCAAAAAGTTGTAATTCCTGAATACTACACAAAAAAACAATGACAAGAGGAAGTTTTAGAGAATACGAGTATTTATAGACTTGGACAACATGGCCTCAATACTGACTTTTATATCATTGTGACGATGAGATCAGGCATCATATACTTACAGTCTTCTAAGCCAGTGTTTCCCAAACTCGGTCCTGGGGGCATACTGTGACTGCAGGTTTTTGTTCCAACCAGATTCCTAATCAGCAAAAACTCGTGATAACACTGATCTCATTTAATTAGCTGGTATTATTTTTCTTTTATTCTATGTTCAGAAAAGCACAGCAGCATGATGTTTACATTGATAAGACATTTAGAAATATTTCTGCTTTTGCTATAGATTTAAATGCCTAACTCTCTCTTCTTGATTTCATTATATTTTGCCCTTTCTCTGAGCAGTTTTTCCCCTTTGTTATATCTTATTAAAGACAATTAAAAATGAGCAGAGCAGACACGCTGGCAAACAACACTGAATAATCAAAGGCTGCAACTACTTTAGCATCAGACCCACTAATTAGTAAATAATGAATTAATTAAACAATTAGAACAGCTAGAAAAGTAGAATGAAAATCAAGATGAAAATATTGCTAAAAAGAACAGCGTCCACAGTGGCGTAGTCGGCAGGATGCTCCACCTGGGTCAAGGTGGGGACCTGCAAAAACAAATAATTCTGTGGACGGCCCAGCACAGCAGCAGACCCCACACACTGGCCGCGGGAGCGGTTTACCCCAGGGACCGCCGCCGGACCGCAGAATGGCCATCCCCGGGTGCGGACAAGAAAGAACAGGCATCGCCTGAGTG
Organism: Polypterus bichir lapradei; assembly: GCA_026402145.1. NCBI lineage: Eukaryota > Metazoa > Chordata > Cladistia > Polypteriformes > Polypteridae > Polypterus > Polypterus bichir. The sequence continues at coordinate 78,503,200 of JANRMT010062813.1, read as the reverse complement.
CAGCGGGCTCCGGGAGTCGCGCTGTCTGGATGGACAGCCAGGCCGGCGTGGTGACAAAGAAGGCCACACCAAGGCAGGGGACTCGGAGTGACGGGAGCCGGGAGGTGAGTGCCCTGCCCTGCAATAACCGGCCCTTCAGGGGCAGACATACCTTGTTTCTTTCAGGGAGGGATGACCCGGATCCGCGTCGGTGGCAGGAGCACGCCGGTCTGCGGGCTGTCGGCAGCGCGACGGCGGCAGCAATGGAGGCTGCGAAGTCGGAGCCACTGCAGCTCAAGGAATCACAGCAGCTGCGAGGAGGCACGTCACCGCACCCAGAGCAGGATGGGCCGTGGGCCGGATGTCCCGCCCGCTGACAGGCACGGGATTGGCCGGTGTGTCTTGTGTGCCCGCCAATGACGGTACAGAGGCGGGACCAAGGAATGCCAGTCTCGTGCTGAGGAGAGACCCGATTGGGCCAGAGGGAGTGGCCCAAAAGAGGCAGGCGACGAGTGGGGCTGATCGACAGGTAAGCCCACCAGCGTCTGTCTCTCTGTTTTCGCCAGCGGCTCGGCGCGAGCCGGAGGGATTCCTTCGGCCCGCCAAGTCGCCTTTGTTACAGCTGCTGGGTACTATCGTCGTCCGGTTGGAGCAGCTGAGGGGGAAGGCGGTCGCGTCGGCAGAGATGCTGAGTAGTACGGAGGATCGATGCGACGCTGGAGCCTTTGGCCGATGAAGTACCGCGGGGAAGGTAAGTCTTGCCGTCCCCGTAAAGCATGAGGGGGGTTTCGCCGAACACGGCCGTGACTGTATAAAGGAAGACCGGCTTCGAGTAGGCAATTCCCCAACAGCAGACGCGGCGGTGCAGACGGCCGACAGAGCGAGGAGAGCGAGTACGCAGGGACTGGCAGGACAGGGGCTGATGAGTGCCCTGGGTCCTAGCGCCCTGCGCTCCAAGCCCGCGGCAGTCTCCCATCGCTCTGCAGGGACGCAGACGGGGCTGGATTTGAGCTGTTGCCATGCTCAGACCCAGACCGTCAAGGCATCCAAGAGGAGAAGGAGGAACCGAGGGGTGAATGCCGGTTCCTCCGACAGGAGGGGACGTCTCACTAGGTGCGAGCGTCCGGAGGAAGGCCGTCCTCTGCGGAGGCAGAGGGAATCCCCTGGGCGGCTGGGCGAGCCGCCTGTGAGAGCGGTCCCGCTGACATCGAGAGGACGGGCATGGAACCTGCGGCAGAGGAGCCAAACAGGCAAGTCGTGGGCTGTCGGTGGGGGGGAAGAGCGCTGCCGGTACAGAGACCGGTGGGACGCTCGGTGCGAGTGTCCCAGCAGTGCTTCTGGCCCTCCCTTTTCTCTTTCCACAGGACCGAAGCCCCGACGAGCGCTGGGACCGACGCCGTGTGGAACCTGCCCTCCTGGAACAGGCCGCTCCGCGGGAGGACTCCCCGCCGGGAGGCTGATGGTGCCCCGGCTGGTGGGGACGGAGGGGGCAAGAGCGGCGCAGACCAGAGGGTGCGTCGGCGTTGGAGGGGGTGCCGAAACAAGATGTCCCAGGGTGCCGTGTTGGACCCTGGGGACATAGTAGGACCCTCTCTGGGGACGTGCTGCCCTTTCGGGGAGTGTCGCTCGGACCCACGTGTCTTCGCTAGCGGTGGGGCACTGTGGTCCCCGGCCGGGCTCCAGGTGGAAGCCCAGCCCTGTAGGGACCCATGGCCACCGCCAGGCGGCTGCCCAGTGCCTGAGTATCCCATGTGGTACCTGGCCGGGTCTGAAGCCCGGCCGGGACGCCCAGGAGGACCGGAGGAGGGCTTGTGCCTCCTCCAGACCGCGAGGGGGCGTCTGCCCTGGTTATGTTGGGGGCCTCGGGTGAAGGGCTTGGAAGCCCAGCCCTGTAGGGACCCGTGGCCACCGCCAGGCGGCACCCCAGTGCCTGAATATCCCGGGAGCCCAGCACTTCCGCCACACCAGGAAGTGCTGGGGGGAAGACGACAGGGGACACACTGGGGTGTGGCTATGGAGGAATGCCGGGAAGCAGCTGGAGCCCATCCGGGTTCCTATTTAAGGGGCCGCCTCCCTCCAGTCAGCGGCAGATGTCGGGTGGAAGAGGACGGAGCTAGAGTGAGGACTGGAGGCGGCCAGGAAAGAGAGGCACAGAGACTGTGAGGCCTGGACATTGGGGGAATCGGTGCTGGAGGCACTGGGGTTCGTGCACTGTAAATACTGTTGAAAATAAATATGTATTGGGTGAAATATGATGTCCGTCTGTGTGTGTCCGGGCCAGCGTCCACAATATATATTGTTCCCACTGCGGTGGGCTGGCGCACTGCCCAGAGTTTGTTTCCTGCCTTGTGACCTGTGTTGACTGGGATTGGCTCCAGCAGACCCCGGTGACCCTGTAGTTAGGATATAGTGGGTTGGATAATGGATGGATGAATGGATATTGTTCCCAAAACATAGAACTTTGGAAATAACACAGCATTTAATTAGCCCAGGTGTCCAATTAAAACAGAAGCTGGTTGGAACAAAAACCTGCAGCCACAGGGAGGCCACAGGACCGAGGTTGGGAAACACTGCTCTAAGCATAGCAAGTAGAGTAAACAAAAGTCATGAAAAAAACATAATGGCATGAGAAATAAGATATGAAAAATTATAAAATTATACAAAATTAAATCAAAGCAGAAACAATGACAGAAACATTCTCTACATGAAAAACCCAGAAATTAACAAAACCCATGGTAAAATATGTAGAGGAAAATATAACCAAAAATACAGAGAGACTGAGACCACATTGTAATTAGTTAATCAAATGAGCCTGATTGAGTGAAAGGGCTATTCTCATTTCTCAAGTGTTTTACATTCCTATAAAAAAACTGCTTGACCAAGCACATGGAGATCACAGCATCTTCATCTGATCTTTGTTTTTAAACAGTAGGAGGAAATTCAGTAAGCCTAAGGTAAATTAATTTAAAAATGAAAAAGAAAATGAACACGGAGGGAAAAGTGCAATGAAAACTCGAGGGTTTAGAAAAGAATATTTAATGGTTGGATAGGTAAAAGAAAATGGAAATTTAAATTAGGTATTTAGGAAAGGAATTAGAGAACAAAACAGGAATAAGGTATTTAGTTTTGATATATATATGTGATCTGTGTGTACCATTGTTTTTGAGCTTACAGATTCTTTTGATATACAGTAGATGCCTTGGCCATAAAAGATTCTCTGGCATGACTGTGAAAGAAAAAATAAATTTAAGTGTTTCCAGCGAATAGGGTGCTTAACCTTTGCAACTCAGAAAATAAAGCCTATCAAATGAGCTAACTTTTTATTGTTTGTTTTCTGTTGGCCAGATTGTGACAGTATTTTGCGAAAAAAAAAATCAAGAATATAATTTATTTTCCAATTCCATGATCAAGCACAATCCACTGTTTTCATGAACCTGTTATGTTGAACAAGCATTCCCATGGCAGTCATCCCAGTTAAAAGAGATCACAAAACAAATTAAGGTCCACTAACTGCAAATTGTATTAGCTCTGCAAACCACTTCAAATGTAAGGCATTCGAGAGTGTGTGATCAAAACATCTGACGTGTTTAATGACAATATTTTGCTGTGATATCTTTATTTTGCAAATCTTCACCTACTCTGTCAGAATGAAAGGGTGTAACATGTGCTATCATAAGTAAGAAATTTCAATTAATGTTTAAAAAAAATAAAATTTAGCAAGGTAATATTTCCTGTAGTGGTGCAATTGAGTGGTTGGCATGTTAAGGGAGGGGGATAAAGCATACATCAATATATTTTTACACTGATATATTTTTTGTTGATGGTGTAAAAGCCTTAGGAAAAAAAAAATACTAGAAAAAATCATGCTTGGTTATTCATGTTTGCTAAACTGAAACTGAGTAATTAAATTTTCTTTGCCTAAAATTAAAGTTTATTTCAGTACAAACACAAAATGACATTTATTTTCCTGTAGTGACTTTGAATACAAGCTAATCAGAAACAGAAAGCCAAGAGATGAAAACGTGAGTTAGAGTAAGTAAGTAGAATCATATTTGTAAGCCATAAGCTATGGCCCCATTTTAAACCATATGAACTTTATTATTCATTGCTTTGTTTAGTTGAAAGCAAAAATTATGGCACACAGGTCTTAACTAATTTACTCCTTTGGAAATGATGCTGCAGGGCTACAACTAATGTGCTTTCAAATATGAAAAGTAACATTAATTTTAACGACTCATCGATCACTGTCACCCTCAGAGCAGAATAATAAAATCAGATTCCTGGAAAACAAGCTGTTCAAAGGTGGGCAACCACACAACATGCTGTCATGTTATTTTATTTCTGATTATTTATAAAAGACTGAGAAACATGACATTTGTGCATCATAATAGACACTTAATAGACTTTCCTGAAATAAAAGTATTGCATGTCAACTTATTTGATGTTAGGTTAATTACACACAGCAAAGTAAGTTTGTACAATCAGATTATAACCTCTACTATAAGTTATAGTAAAAAGTTCTGAATAGCTTTAATCTTTCACAGATTACTTGCAACTCATAGATTGTTAATGAAAAATAAAATCTGCACCTAAGCTTTATTGCATACTTTAAAATGGCTTTACTCACTACTAAAAGGCAGCAGTTTTTGGATTTGTATAAATTGTAACTATCTATTTGAAGTAATTAAAAGGAAGCAAACATATTCCTTTTTCCCTTAAGTCTACATGATCAATAATTTTACTTTTCCAAGTGATAAAAATAAATTGCCTACAAACTAGACAGAAATGTTGTTAGAAAAGATAACAAAGATTGTTAAACAGAATGTCATCCATGGGTAACACTTATAAGTGAGAACCAGAACTCTGCAGTCAAGACCTGGAACTCTAACAAAAGGAAAGGACATTTTACAGCAGTGGTCCTCAACCTTTATTCCTGCAGGGTTCCCCCAGTGAGCCATTTAAATATATGTGAATACCCCACTAAATGATATTTCCCCTTCTGTACTTTTGCTAAAGTCTATAACAAATGTGCTTGTTTTAGAACTTATTTATTACAAAAATCATATTTGCTGCTAGTGCTACTACAATGCCTATATTTTTTAAATCATAACACAAAATTAGGAATCAAATTTTTTAAGAAATCCTTTGTTATTTTTATTAGTGTCCGAATTTATGTCCTAACATAAAATGTGTTGACATTTTTAAGGCTAAGTAATAACCAGTAAATACCAAAATACAGAATTTGTGACTGCAGATACGTTCGATAACAAACAAAACCTTCTCATTACCCACTGAGGCCTAAGTATTACTTTTTAAATTATGCAAAAAAATGTAGTGCTGGGCAACGATTAAAATTTTTAATCGCAATTAATCGTATGATTGTCTTCAATCAATCCCGATTAATCGCAGACAATTACAACAATCACATTGTTATGTGCAAAATCCAATAATGAACTCAAAAGTAGTGTATTGTGTGTATTTGGTTTGCAAACACTTTAAACAAATAAGGTGCTTTTCAACAGCAGTATTCCCTTTACATAGTAGCAGTTAAAATATTTCTTGTAAATCTCAACTTAAACTTTAATGTAATCAAATTAAATATAAAACTAAAGCTATTTGCCACTGCCAGGGCATTAACATTTTATCTAGTTTGTTATAGAAAAACAACATCATAACATTATAACAGGCACCTTCCAAGCAACATCAAATTAAAATTTCTAATCTGTTTTCTTTTTAATCTGAACAGGTGCTAGCAGAAACATTTTCTTTTATCAGGGAGCAGCATAAACAGTCTATGTTCAGTAGCAACTCTTTGAGGCTTAATATTTTTTCCAAAACACTCAGTTTTCTGAAAAGCGTGCAAAGCAATGTTTTCACACATAAATCAACATAAAACGTCTGCTGCTGCCTGTTTTGTCTGCTGCTGGCGCCTGTTTGCAGCAGCAGCGGCTCGACGGCCAGCAGGAATGCACAGTGGGCTGGCTGCCTGGCTGTCTTTGTGAGACAGGTGGACGGGGGTGGCAGTTGCAGTGAAATGCAATATGGCTTGTACCTCCTGTCATCGTAAGTGTCTGTACTCCCAGGCGAACGTTGACAAAGGTGCATCAGCTACATGAACATGTTCAGCACCATGATCAGCTGATGCCAGTACCTCACTTTCGTTTTAGATCTACATCTCCAGATCACTTGCACCAAAATTGGAGTCTGACAATCAGAGTCCGATTCAGCGATAATACAAAAAAAGTTTTGCTTTGAGCATTCACTTTGGTATCTCTCCACATGCCATTTTAGAAGCTGTTTGCTCTTCGTACTCATGCACGCGCAGGGAATCGAGGTCCAATCAACAAAGCTAACTTTCTAGCAAAAGCGTATCGAGAAGCACTGTAACAAGGAGATCACTGATCTCTATCGATCGCTAGCGAGACTGAGGCTTTCAAAATAATAATAATAATAATAATAGCAAAAACTGCGTTAACGCACGATAAAATGATTGTCAGCGTTAATTAATTAATGCGTTAACACAATAATAACATGTTAATTTGCCCAGCCCTAATAAAAGTATTATGTATTTTTAAAAAAAATATATAAAAAGTAATTTTTAAAATGCAGAATTAATTTCTGTATATATTTTTAATAACATAATTACAGAAGCTGCTTTGTTATCCTTTGGGATCAGCACTAGAGTGTTTATATCAGTTATAGCAGCATTTAACATGAGTGGATATGCAAATGTGCTCTCCTACCACACACAACAATCAAGTCAGTGGAAAAGGCACAAAAATTGTGGTGGGTGACCACAGTAGTCAGGTAACCTGCAGAAGAGTGGATAGCCCTGCAGACTGTGCAGCTTTAAGAAGTGAGCAAAGCAGTAGCAGCAGCAGATGTAGACCAGCATCATCACTCAGTTTATTAATCCTCAGTGTTGCCTTCGGCAGTACCAGTAATTAATTAAATAATTCATTAAGGCTCCTACTTTATTTACCTTACCATTCCCTGTTGTAGAAGGTGGGCTCTGACCATTAAACCTATTTCAAGGTAAATGAACCTTGTTTTAAGAAAGAGAATAATATAATTTATTGATAAGCACAAGTATTAAAGAAATGTGATAACTGCATTTACTGTATATACTGAAATATAACAGAAGATGCAGGTGGATTAAACAGACAAACACAGGGCATAGAATAGGCTGGCTGTTTACTTGCTATTGAGAGTTCTAATTTGTTGTGGCACAGATAAATAGTTTTACAGTACAAAGTCTTTAAAGATGACATTCAATGTTGTGTAGAGTTGTTGCTTTATTGGTGCTGCTCCAAAATTAAGTGGAGAATTTTTTGTGTGGAGTGTACTCTTTCACTTTGCTGCATGATCCCTTGTCCTGAGTGTGCTATGCTATTTATTGGCTCACTTTGTGCAATGTCTTCTGCAACTTTATAGAGAAAAGAATTACTCTTTCTGGCATTAGAGTTTAGATGCTTAAGTTCCCTTCTTGAAGTAATGGCTGCTTCTCAGCAGACTGGGCTCAATGATTTAGCTTAGAAGATAGATCTCAGCAGAAAAAGATTGTCAGTTTCAGGTACCCACAGAGTTAGTGGATCATCAGCTTTCTGGTTTCAGAGAGGGGTTTTAAAAGGTCATGTTGCAGAATGTGAGAGTATAGTGCTCTCCTTAGGGTTACTTCAGAGTGCTCCCCAGATTTACCCAGACATGGGAAGAGCGTAACTAGCTTATGAAGAAAGTTGGAACCTCTCATGTTTGGATTAAAGTCATTTTCAGTTACAAAATCATTACCTGCTCATAGGTGAGTAATTCTGTCCAGCACTGTTGTCATTCCTTGAACTCATTCCTGAGTTCATTTTGTGCCTTCTGGCTCAAGAACGTTACAGGGTGGCCTCTGGAAAAATGTCAGAACAACTTTGATTTACACTTTTGTTATTGGATGAAGTACAGGCAGTTCCTGGCGCAAGCTCAAGTTCAGCCACTTAATTTGTAATGTAAGTAGGGAGGGCACATCTGGATGTTTGCTAAATGTGCTGCTATAACAGTGCTGGTGTGTGCTACTAAAGCCTAGCAGACAGGGAAATGCCCAGTTCATCCTACAATCTATAATCATGTGACTATCACATCTTTAATTGGCATCATGCTAAAACACTAAAATTTTGTATAGATGGTATCTGAATATAATTTTTCTGGGTTACTTTTACACCTGCCATTAAAATGCATATCCACTGTCTACTTGACATAAACCCCTCTCTGTGCTAGCCTTGAGGGATGCTCCAGCTACTGAAATACCATCCAGAACTTTGAAACATACATCACTCCTATACTTTTGGTTTTCTGCCTATAGTACGGCCCTAGGTTCGCATTGCCCTCAACCCTGTTCACCCTCCACTTTTAAACTCATGTTTTGGTTTCCAAACCACAGCATAGTGCAATGACAATTTCACTACTCTTTTCTGTTTCAGTGTTGCAGATGTACAGTAGTTACTACCTTCCTTTTCAATTCACATGATCACTGTGCAATCCTCTTTTTTTTCTCTCAGGTCTTTTGCATATTTTCCTGATTTACTGTATATGACTGGCAGCTCTTTGTGGTGCTATCCGCATCCCTCATAAGATCCAGCTGTTGCATAGTCAGCATGCTGCTGCTACAATATTTTGGATATTGATAAATACACTTTTAAAATATATGTTTGACACCCCTGCTGTAACTTGATTTTTAGTGATTGTGTATTTTCCCCAAACCCCCAAAAGTTTACAGAAGCACCCTAGTGGGCTGAGGCCTCCCAATTGAGAACGTCTGTCTTACACCATGGTAGAAGCCAAAATCACAATTAAGGATCATGCCATCAACAATGCTATAGCTAAACCTTTCAGTAGCTTGCTCCAGAAATTGTTAGATGACTGGCTGGTAGGAAATTATTAAGCAGTATTAATCAAGGAGTAAGCTTTGAGCTAAAGTGTGGTGTTTCACAACTGTCCAATTCTTGTTTTGTTGTTTTTTTATATATTTTTATTGATTCTAATTAGAAATAGACAACATTCCATACAGTCAAGAAAAGTCAAGCAAAATGACTCCTTTTATACATGTTGCATGAAGAAGGGGCCTGAGTTGCCCAGAAAACTTGCATATTGTAATCTTTTTAGTCAGCCAATAAAAGTTGTCATTTTGCTTGACTTTTCTCTACATTCATAATGGCTAACACGGTACAACACCCTAGTACTGCAGGCATACAGTCAAGACAAATTTAACAAATCAAAGCAAAATTCGCAAGAAAGAGAGCAACCGTAGCTACTCTATAAAAGGAGCAAGAAAATAAGGGAATATTTTTCCCCCGAAATGGAAACATTCTAAAATGTTATTGATTAGATCCTGTCGTATTAAAAGAAAAAGCTTTGAACAGATCCTGTAAGTGAGAATTAGATTTTTTCCAATTTCAAGTAGTATAGAACATCGGTTACATACTGACTTAAGAGTGGTGGGGTGGGGTGGGGTTCTTCCAGTTGAGCAAGATAAGTCTATGTGTTAGTAGTGTAGTAAAGGAAATTACAGTTTGTTTGTCCTTCTCCACTTTAAGCCCCTCTGGGAGTACACCAAACACAGCTGTTAGTGGGTTAAGAGTGATTGTGACACCAAAGCTGTCTGACGGGCAATCAAACATTTTTGTCCAAAATACTGTTAATTTGGTGTCTAGCTAGAACATGTGGCCCAGTGAGACTGGGGCTAGATTGCAATGTTCACTGGTGGAAACTTGCCCTGGAAACATTTTGGACAATTTTAAATGAGATAAATGCGCTCGATAAAAATTGTCTGTGGAAAAAAAGTGTATTCTGTGCATGGCCGCCTTCAACTTCTTTTCTGAAATATCGAGTAACAGATCTTTTCCCCAATGTACTCTGGGGTCTTTGAAAGAAAGAGACTTTAAAATATTTTTATAAATTGTAGAGATCCTATTTAAATCTTCAAGACTGATCAATAATTCTTCTGGAATAGAACAAGGTCGAAGGTGAGGAGAACTGGGCAGGTTCTGCTTAGGAATGTTTCTAGCTTGAAAAAAGTGGAGGAGTTGTGTTGATGAGAAGTTGTATTTGAAGCATAATTATTCATAGAATTCAAAGAAAATATCTATGTAAAAGATGGTAATTAATGCTTGGCGAAAAGTTTTTGGTAGAATATTTTTGTCTATAGCTATAAACGTTGCTAATAATAGTGGAGCTAACTTATTTGAGAATCCATCCATCCATCCATTCTCCAACCCGCTATATCCTAACTACAGTGTCAAGGGGGTCTGCTGGAGCCAATCTCAGCCAATACAATTCCACTGAGTAGCCAACAGGGCTGTCTGCTTTCCCACTTTGAAGTGAGTTTATAGCATCTAGTAATTCTGAAAATATCAGAGGTTTATCCAGTTCCGCAGCACTAAGAGTATTTAGCTGTGGTATCTGTAATGAATAAAAAAACTCAGTAGATGGTGTCTTATCTTTTTTAAACTGAGTAGAATATAAGGACTTATAGTACTCTCTAAATGTGCCAGTTATATTGTATGGGTTGTCAGTATAATTTACCAAATGTGTGCACCTATAAGGTACCATTTTAAATATAACACTCATGTTTCAGTTTTTTGTGGACTAACTGCTCTGTTTGTAGTGTCCTTACTTACCAGTACAGTGCCATGAAAAAGTATTTGCCCATTTTCTTTTTCTCTTGTTACTATAAATTGTTACCATTGAATGTTTTAGGTCTTCAACCGAAATCTACTGTAATATTAGATAAACATCTGAACAAATGGGACATTTTTAACAGTTATTTAATTTATGTAATGAATAATGTTATGCAACAGCAACTGGCAATGTGTGAAAAAATAATTGCTGCATTAAAATTACTAACTGGTTGCTCCAGGGGCCAAAGACTTTTTTAAGGCACTGTATAGTCATGCTGTATTAACATATTAATTAGCTTGACTTTTTTCAATTAAATCCACTTTGTCTAAAAAATTAAAATCTGTTACTTCCCTTTCAATAGGCAGCGATGTTATGAAGACAATATGTGAAAATTTGTTTGATGTTATTTGCATTGCACGGCTTACATGGCTCCGTCTTTTATTTTTCTTGCTTCCCCAAACACATAGCTTTAGTATGATTAATGTTAAACAGCAACAGACACAGATATGGAAGGCCAAAATGAATTATGGGCAAATCCAAAGCATAATCTTGACACCGACTTCATCTTGTTTGCTTGTCTTGCTTCTGACTGTGTAACTAGTCTCTCCATTTAGGCATCTTTTGTCTTTCGACTGATCTTTATTGGCATCAGCTTTTTTTCGGTGCTCCATTCCACTCAGAGAACAACTTATAATGTAGTCTTGAATCCCATCCCAGGCACATGTTCTGATTAATACACTTTGAGTTATTGTATGTGCAATTTTGTTTTGATCGATTTAATATGTCAAATTAAAAATTACTTTGTTTTAAAAGAAGACATCTCTGGTTATGGCTACTTACCTCATTTTTGTGTAATCCTTAGATACATCAGCTCTGCCACTTAAATATTACTATAAATACTTTAATTGCAATAAACAAATGTATAAATAAAAAATACATATATTTAAATATATATTATTATAAATAGAATTTCATTTTTCAAATTGCAACATGCTGCATGTTGGTTAGAATATGCAAGTAAAAATTTTATTGTACACTGTGAACGTGTAACAATAATTACCATGTATACCTTGTATTTTAAATATAAATGTATATTCATATTATTTAAATTGTAAGCATTTTGTTTTTCTGTTTGTTTTTCACAACATTGCCATTGGTCCAACTTAAAATATAGACTATTTGGCATATCAGGGAATTGTAACGGAGGGGGCAACACAAAAACCAATGCTGATGTGAGGACTGCAATTTCCATCAGGCAGCAGAAGTGTACTGGGGCTGATGGGAGGACACTGTTATCAGTGTGCACAAAGTTTTGTACCTGCCTAAGCAGGATTTCATCTAATAGCAGAGGTGTGTCTTCCTGCATTACAGTTTTTGTCTAAGAGTATGTCATCTCTGGTTTTAGGTTGTGGGTTAGCCGTGTTGACCTTTTTTTAGACCTTTTTTCTGAAAAATAAATGGGTCCAAGATGGGTGTTCAGTGTTGCCAAACCCTTAAGGAGCAAAGTCTTGTTCTTTAAACACCCAAAAAACGTATATTTCCAAAACAATCTTTTTAGTGAGTTGTGCGGTTGAAAAATCAATTCTGCAAAAACATATGCAAAAGGAAACCAAGAAAAATTATTTTATGATGGTATATTATAACCAGGATTAGAATATAGGCTCACGGATATCACATATAACCAACAGACAAGGATAGTAGTAGCCCAACTTATTCACAGTTAGTCAAATTTGCAGATAGGATTTTCCTTATACTGTGTACATGTGACAATAACTTTAAAAAGAACCAATGGCAGTACATTTTTTAACCAAGCAAAATATAAAATCTTTTAAAAAGCCAACAATATTGTACACATGCATATCATTACTAAGGGCAATCAATCAGAATAAAGCACAACTTTCAGCACTTGCATAGTTTAAACTATAGTAGAAAGAGTTTTTTTAAGGCTTCTTTATAGTAGACATTTACTCAATTCCATTTTATGATAAAGCAGTTATAATTATAAGCTCCTGATACAAATACAGCATCATGATTTGTAGTAATTTAGTAGTTAATCAACACTGAATAAATCAATTTTGAGTCCTCTTTATAACATTACTGAATACTATCAAAGGCGCTGTCCACTGTAATAATACAGTGCGGATGCGGATCACCTGAAGCAAAGTCTGTGAACCCCAGCCTCTTCCAGTCCAAACTGCAGATGCTTTTCACAGTTCATGGATTGTGTTATTCAACAAGCCATTCAGTTTATTAATGTGGAATTAAATATCTTCTGTATTTGTGAAACCGCACTAAACCAGGAAATACAAAGAAGTAGTGGTTGTGGTTTCAACCAGGCAAGGAGTTACTGCAATTGTGGAATCCAGTCATACATGAAAACAACTAATTCTCCTAACTCATGACACTCATGAAAGCTTTGAAATTAATAGAGAGGTTGTGTAAATGACAGATTGGTCACTTTCATTTCAGCCAGGAATTGCAAAATTGTCAGCATTTAAAAACGCATATATATATGCGTTGTCATACCTTAACCCATTTTACTTGAGCACTACCACCAAGTACTTTAGTGACTATATATAAAATTAACTTTAAATGTTGTCAAGAAATAAAGAAGATTCCACAATGGAATGTGGAATTTGTCCAAAAGGCAAAAATGTTGTTCAAAATACTTTAAACAGTAAATGACAACAGTGTTTACAAAGATGGCATTATAATGTTGGAGAAAATGGCGGGCAGAAATGATGTGACAGGAGATGACATAATCGACAACGTCGACTACAAAAAATCATCGACGCAGATTTTTTATTGTCGACGCGTCATAAACAGAACCTTCAATAGAGGCTCCAGTCACAAAGATCATTGGTTTTTGTAAATGCAATTCACTATATCACATATGGCCAACCCCCGGCCCTCAACTTCTTTTGATCCGGCCCTGATCCATTTCAGCGAAGTGAACCAGATTCATGGTGGGAGAAAACATGGTGTGTTCTAGAGAGATTTGAAACATCAAACGTTTCCTTACGTTAACAATATAATTTATTTTAAATTTTGAAATAGTTGAATCACGGTCTGTCTACAATGAATCTGTGAAGTTTTCTTTACCGCAACTTAGCAAACGTGATCAAGCGTAATTTCTTTATTACATCTTAGCGTTTGGCATTCACACGGAATTCCGCACTAAGCTACATTAAGCTGACGCCATAGCCCTTGCGTAAAATACACCATGTTTTCTCCCACCAAGGTCTCTTTCTTGCTTTGGCTAGCAGTGTGTGTGAACGTGTTACAACGTGTCAGTTTGGTACCTGCATTGGTGTTGTGCTTTGTTCAATGCTTGCGTTGATGCTGTGTTCAGTTCTATGCCTGTGGTGTAGAAGACAGTTTTGTCTGACAGTTCTGAATATCGCTTATAAATTTGGGACGCTGTCAGGGGTTATGTCAAAAAAAAAAGAAAAGTGGATGTAGAGAATCGTCAATTTCACGACAACTGGACGGAGTATTATTTCTTTACTCTGAATAAAGGTTTGCCTGTATGTTTGCTTTGCAATGAATCCGTATCCGTCAACAAAGAATACAACTTGAAGAGACACTTTACTTCGAGGCATGCGGATCACCAAAAATTTGATGGACAACTACAAAAAGATAAAATACAGAATTTGAAGAAGGACTTGGATACCCAGCAACAAATGTTCAACAAGTTAAGAACGCAGCACCACAGCATTGTCAAAGCCAGGTCTGTGGTAAGCAAAAAAATCGCTAAGCATTCTAAGTCATTTGGTGAAGGAGAATTTATCAAAGAATGTCTGCTGGATGTTGCAAGTATAATATGTCCTGAAAAGAAAAAAGACTTTGAGAATATTTGTTTGTCGAGATGTACTGTTATCCGATGGATAGAAATGATGGCTGATGATATCAAAAAAAAGTTTGAAAGAGAAGATTGCTAGATTGGAAGCATTTTTAATTGCTTTGGAGGACAGCACCAATGCCTTTGATACAGCACAACTAGCAATACTTATTCGAGGAGTTGATGCGGATTTCAACATCACAGAAGAATTATTGGCTCTTCAGATGTTAAAAGGAACAACTACCGGTGAAGATATATCTGAAACCGTCAACACAGTCTTCGAGAGATTTGGGCTTAAATGGAGTTCACTATCTGGCATATGCACTGATGAAGCCCCTGCAATGGTTGGTGCACGTAAGGGATTCATTGGAATAGTACATGAAAGAGCAATAGAACTACAGATCCATATGGAAAATGTAACAAATTTTCACTGCATTATCCACCAACAAAATCTCTGTGCAAAATCGATTAGATTCATGAATGTTATGGAAGTTGTAGTAGCCAGTATTAACTTTATTAAGTCACGTGCACTTAATCACCACCAATTTAAGGAGTATTTGGCAGACCTATTTTCGGATTGTGAAGATGTGTCTTATTGTTGTGAAGTGAGGTGGTTGAGTAATGGTAAAATGTTAAAACGATTCTATGATTTGAGATAAGACATTACAGATTTTATGGACATAACAGGAAACACAATTAACCAAATAAAAAATGATGAGTGGATGTGTCATTTAGCATTCCTTGTAGATATCACCGGATACCTAAACGAACTGAATCTTAAATTGAAAAAACAAGGACAATTGGTTCATGAACTGCATGGACATGTCAAAGCTTTTTGTAATAAACTAAGATTGTTGGAAAGTCAGATAAGAGCTAAAAATTGTTATCATTTTCCTACTCTAGCAACTCATAAATATATCCCATATAATTTTTATGGAGATGAACTGAAGACACTAATAGAGCAATTTGATACAAGGTTTGCCAACTTCCAAAACAAAGACTCCACATTCGCTATATTTGCTCATCCGATGAATGCTGATGTAAATAATGTGCCAGAAAACTACAGATGGAGCTTATTGAACTTTAGGCGGACTAAGTGCTAAAATCACAATTTAACAATATTGCTTTGACAGATTTTTATCAATTATATTTGGTGGAAGAAAAATATACAAATTTACACACCTTTTCAAGAAAAATCATTTGTGTTTTCGGCAGCACATATATGTGTGAACAGTTTTTTTCGAGGATGAAATACAGTAAATCGAAAATTCGGACAAGGATAACAGACAAAAACCTCGAAAATTCTAAGCGATTATCATTAAGTAATACCAATGTCAATATTGATACTCTCATAGTTCAAGTACAAGGCCAATCTTCACACTTAATTGTTATGTCATCCATTATATTATAAAACTAGCAGCGGCAAAGTACTGCCTTAAAATTTTTATTAAGAAGAAAATTAAACCTTTTTAAACTGAGGGAAATTATACCAATAATTATTTGTTAAGGATCTCTTTGTATACCACATTGTCATTTCGGCCCTCCGGTTGTAATATGACCAAGCTGTTCGCTGAGCTTACTCTTGAGCATGCAACGTACAGTTGGCCATGTGAACAGTAATCTTGTTTCAGATCTCACAGCTTGGATTGCTGCTGTCACAATCGGTTTGAGTTTCATGGTTTGTTTCAATTACGACAGTATTTGCAGGACTTGTGTTGAAGTGACATTCGGCATCTGTCAAGCGTTGTAAGCATACAACTGGCCTCTGTGGCGCAATAGCATCAGCTGCTGACTGGGATTCAAAAGGTTACGAGTTCGATCCTGCACCACTCTGTTTTGAGAAGTAAACTGCTCTTAGTCTTACTATTTTAGAATAAAAACATACATTTGATTTCAGTCTGTAACAGCCGGTGTAATTTATGATACTTGTAAAGGTTAGCTTTGGTTTTGTTTTTTTTTTTAGTCAGTTTTATTATCTCAGCCACGTTCACGAGCCCAAACACACCCCACCCCCACATCTGAC
Source organism: Polypterus bichir lapradei (assembly GCA_026402145.1). Classification (NCBI taxonomy): domain Eukaryota; kingdom Metazoa; phylum Chordata; class Cladistia; order Polypteriformes; family Polypteridae; genus Polypterus; species Polypterus bichir. The sequence continues at coordinate 78,486,698 of JANRMT010062813.1, read as the reverse complement.
ACTGCTGTTTTCACATAGACGCGCTGTAACAGAGGTAAACTCGGCTCCCTTCTACATCGGAGCAAGAATGCACATACCATTGCTTGCATACTAAAGTGTCAGCAGGCAATTTTCGTGGCATTACACACATTTTTGAGCATGCCCTCTGCACACTACTTGTGACTTTAGGCTTTAGGAAGTAAGTAAATAAATAAAGGTAAATCGTGTCATAAAATGATTTCTTCAAAACGTCACAAAGTGTGTATTGGAAACCAAGCAGGCGAGGGGCTATGTTGCCATGTCTGATATCATTTTGTCATACGACTCTCATGACTAATTCCGGACGCATCGAGCATAAACCTGATTTTAGTTGTCTGTTGTTAAATGATCCCTGGAATGGCCTGAGTTGCTTTAGCTAGATGTTTTCTTTAAGGATGATATATCCAATTTTGTAGCTATTGAAAAGTCAGTGTTCATTCGATTGTTATTATAGCTCAGACAGGTTACCTTTTATATTGAGGAGATTAACGTTGAGTTCTGGGCATTGGCAGCATGGGTGGACTACAGTAGAGTGCCTAGATCTGATATCTGATATTTGGTTGGTTATGGTTGGTTGGCCAGCAGGCAAACATCTGCCACAACCTCTCAGTTGTGAGAAGCAGATCATAGACATGTTATATAGTAGCTGTCAAATAGCCAACTGCCATGGCACAACATCAGAGGCTTTGCCTCAGGTCCCGATGTCCGAGGTTTGATCCCCACAAGGAGACGCAAAGGTGTGTACCCCTGATGAACCCAAATTAGGGCAAAACACATGCCACATACTCTTTGTATTAGTTGGCAGGTACTATATAACACTTTGAGAGTGCGGGAAGCATTTTTTCTGCAATATGTATTTACTTATCAATTGATTGATTGAGTGGATGTATTATCTGTCCTGTGAGTCTGTATCCTTTTTTTTCTGTCTCTGCTGCTATATGTATCAACATTTCCCCATGGGATTAATAAATTTTATCTACACTAATCCAACCAAATCTAATCATTTATTATATCATTCAAACCATGGTCTTTGTTAAAGGTTTAATTTTAACAGCCTAGCCAACATCATGTCGTTATAGCTCGTACTATGAAGTAAAGTCACATTTCCATACCTTACTTGTTCAAAGTTATTCTTTAATCTGTTAAAATGACTATTCTGACATTTGTATTCACTTTCATAACTTTCAGGTCTATGTTCCTGTGATGTGGAAAAACTAGACAGTGTGAGAGAGAAAAGTGATGACTGCAGGCAAAATTACATGGCTTAATACGTTTTTGAAAATATTTTGTGTGGTGAGTGGTGATAATTCACAGAGGGCAAAACCATTTAATTGGTTATATTTCTTAGTTCACTAATCTTGGTTTAGCTAAAAAAGTAATTTCTTTAAAAATATACTACCAAGAAATCTATTTTATAATTTTTTTTTTGCATTTTGTAGGGCTTCTCTTTCTTTTTTAGATGGCCTTTAACTTGATTCCAGTAAAACCTGAAGTGGCCATTTTTCACTGTTTTTCAATGCCTCAGTTCTGATCCTGAGGCTTAACATACTAAGTTTTTGGACATTTGACATGTTTTTTTATTTTATTTTTTTAATATTTCCCTGGATACATTTTTAGTTGGTTTGTTTATGAAAATTGAGATCTTGGCAAAAAACTGATTTCCAGGACTTTATTTTTGATATACTGTACAATGCCATATTACTACCTTGCTGGTGTTAACTATAAGGCACATTCTAAAAGTTTCCACACTTTTTTAACTCTATTTATTAAGAATTTTAAAAACAAATTACATCACTTTTCTACATAATCACCTTAATTTGCGATACAATTTTCCCAGCGTCATACCAACTTTCCATCCATTATCCTAACTACAGGGTCACGGGGGTCTGCTGGAGCCAATCCCAGCCAACACTGGGCGCAAGGCAGGAAACAAACCCCTTGGCAGGGCATCAGCCCACCGCAGGGCCATAGCAACTTTTTAATGCCCAATTACTACTCCTCCTGCCTTCACCATTTCCAAAAAACATATAAAAGTGCGGAAACATTTTGAAAGTTCCTCGTATTTATGATCAGACAAAGTTGCAAAGTAACTACAAGCTGCAAGAAGTGGGAGAAGCGGATTACTCCTGTCCAATGTTTTAGGCATGTTATATTGTAACACCTCAACAGAATAAGTTTGAATAAGGAAATGCTGCAGCAGCTCCTTCTGAAACATTAGTAAATTCAGTAGCCTTTGTCACTAAAGCTTGTGCCAAATATGCCCAGCAATGAAACATCTCCTAGTTTCAGTTTAGATCTCTTCTCAACCCTGTTTTTTCAATATAATGAGACACTTTGAATGTTGTCTATTTTCTAAGCTAATTAAGGCACACTGGCATTTTACTTGCTTAGTTATTTTAAGAACTACACCATTATAAAAATATAATCTAATAATGCATAAAAATGTAGTTTAAGGCAAGTGTGTAGCACATTTCTGTGCTTTTCAAAGGAACTAAATTTCAGATTATTAGTCTTAACTGAAAATGGTGTTGATACTAAGTCATTTAGCAACTTCACTGATATTGCATTGATGACATATATACTGTAAACACTACACAGCTTTATTGTCTATGTTTAGAGCTTGCAAAATTAATCTGTATTTGTAAAAAATATGTTCCTTAAAGGTTTTAATAAAAAATTCCAAAAAGTAAAAAAATAAATAAATAGATAAATAATACAGATATACAAGTTATAAATAGTGTTCTTTGCTCACCTTGCAGAGGAACTTCATCGTCGCTTCTTACAAGAAAAATCGATGGAAAAAGAGGATGCAACATCGACAAGTTTCTGTTCCAAGAGCGCCACTTCCCCCAGGAAAGCAAACTCAGTCAGTGTCAGGCGCCCCTTCAATGTTATAGGAACCACAGCATAGAGAAGTGTGTACATTGCAACAGGTACACATGTCGTAAATGTAGGAAGGACTGTCCTTGGGTGTGTGGGAACTGTTAACATTTGAATCTGATGATTGTATATAGCGCGGAACTGACCTCTCTGTACTATTCTTTAATCTGCATGTCCTGAAGTACAAAAGAAACACCACCATGCAGCAACATGTGAAGACTGGGCAAGATTGGGGGAAAAAAATAGCGTGGTCACTGATTACAACCGCAAAATGGTATGCGAATGAATATGAATAATATGAATAATGTTGCATCCGTGCTACGTTTTCCGAAATGTACTATACAGGTCATAAAATTAATAATTCCAAATATCATATATACTGTACCTATGTCTCTGTTTTTTTTTTTGTCAGTGCGGCTTTGATATCATAGACCATAAGGTGCATATAAATTTAGTGTAAGCAGGAACACTCAATAAAACTGAATAAAAAAAATTCAAGTGACAATGAGATAGGAAGAAGGCAGATTCACCAGAGTTTGTGTGTCAGCTTTTATCCATCCAGATCAGAGGATTTCCAATTCCATTGTCTGAAAACACCACTCACATCTACAGTTATCACCAGTTTCAAATAAAAACTAATAGCGTCAGATTGTATCGTTGATTGTGACTGAGAGAATAAAAGTGAAAAAAAACTCTTTTACAAGAGCTATAAATTTACACCGGCTGTTACAGACGCAAATCAAATGTATGTTTTTATTGTATAATATTAACAATAAGAGCTGCTCACTACTCAAAATGGTAAATTTGTGAGGCAGTCAGCATCGAAACGGGGGGGACTCTTGATTACATATCAGCAATCCTTACTGCTGCACCGCGGAAGCTGTGGTGCTTTCCTTGTATGCTTTGTGAAAGTGTTTATTTGATCTTTGGATTTCAGGTTTCACACATTATTCAGTTTATGTATATATTTTGTCATTTATTACTAAAATATGAAAAAAAAATATTTCTCTTTTAACGATGTGTTTACATAGATTGTTGTAGAAACGGAATACACATGAAATGCATGTGTTCCAAATAATGATCTATTATTTCCACTCTAAAACTCCAGCACTTCACTCCCAGACAATCAAGGCTTGAACTGGGAGAACTTTGTGCCCGTTCTGCAGCAGTGGGGTGATGGAATAATAGGCTGCTTGCAAGACAAAAGACGCTGACAGAGAGGTGCAAAAGGATTTAAGGTGAACCGGGTTTACGCGTTTTTTCGTAGGCTTTGAAATTCTAGTATTAAAGGCCAAAAGACTGCTCAGCCCCCACTAGACATTCCAAACAGTAAAATCAGCAGTGTAAATGCAACTCTTAAAGTGTTGATTTTAACACTGTTTTCAATCAATCAATCAATCAACATTTATTTATATAGCACATTTTCATACAAAAAAATGTAGCTCAAAGTGCTTTACAAAATGAATAGAAAAATAAAAGACACAATAAAAAAATAAACATAAGTCAACATTAATTAACATAGAATAAGTAAGGTCCGATGGCCAGGGTGGACAGAAAAAACAAAAAAAAACTCCAAAAGCTGAAGAAAAAAAAAATAAAATCTGTAGGGGTTCCAGACCAAGAGACCGCCCAGTCCCCTCTGGGCAATCTACCTAACATAAATCAAATTGAAGCATATATGGTCCCACTCCCCAGACAGTAAAAAGTACTCTAAAGTACTCTCATGGTAGTGTTCTGGGTGTTGAAAAGACGCCAAGTAGTGTAAAAAACAAACACCTGTGGTGTAAATCACTACACTTGCTGGTGTTATTAAAATTTTACACTTCCGTAGTTGAACACTTTTCAATGTTAAGAAGACACTGATTATTGTGGAAAATTAAAACTCATAGTGTAAATTACTACACTTACTGATGTTGCACAATTTTAACACTTCTATAATTCAAAATGTACAAGACTGATATTTAAACTCTCATAGCTAGTTCTTGGAGTTTAAGGCAAATTTTTTGTTAGGTTATATTGCATTTGCTTACTCTGGCAGGTTTACTTTATTGCTAATATTTTTAATTGTTTTGTTTTGTTTTTGGGCAGCATGGTGGCTCAGTAGTAGCGCTACTGCCTTGTAGTTAGGAGAACTGGGTTCGCTTCCCGGGTCCTCCCTGTGTGGAGTTTGCATGTTCTCCCTGTGTCTACATGGGTTTCCTTCCACAGTCCAAAGACATGCAGGTTAGGTGCATTGGAGATCCTAAATTGCCCCCTGTGGTGGGCTGGCGCCCTGCCTGAGGTTTGTTCCTGCCTTGTGCCCTGTGTTGGATGGGATTGGCTCCAGCAGACCCCTGTAGTTAGGATATAACTAGATGGATGTTTTGTTTTGATTGTTAAGCTTTAAATCCTCAAACTTAAAAAATGACACACACATGCAGATCATTGCTAAATGTATTTTATAAACTGTCGGGTAAAAACACATTTGCATCATTCATTTATTCTGTGATATGTGAGTCCCTGTCTTGCACCCCCAAAACATGAGGCTGAGTCTGAGTACTTTAGCATAACCAGCTTTATTCAGCATGAAACAGGAACAGCACGGTTATTTATTGTAGCGGGATCTACCACTCTCCTATACACAGACACAGTAATCTGGCACTGTCATGGCCAGGTTATTAGCCAAGTAATCCTGTTCCCTGCATTTATAATATTCCTTGCATCACCCATCGACGGCAAGCACTTATACCGTGACTGTGATCGACTCGGACCTGCATTACCTGCAAACCAATTTCGCATTGGGAGTTGTTTCCCTAGCAACCGATAAACTGTCTTCCACAGACATGACGACTGCACTTTGGGACACTCTTCAGCATGTCATCCCATTGGGGGAAGTCCCAAACGAGTTTAGAAACCTTACAATTTGTATAAAGTTACAGCATGGCACAATATACCAAAAAAGTCATTTTCTCCATTGGACATCTGCAAATCATGTGGTTTGTAGTAAATGAGTTCATCGACACTGAATACCTTACATGACTCAACTTTTTTCATGGGAATTTTAAAGGAATGAAAATGCTCATAAAAACAAATTGTTTCAAGAGCAGAACCAAACAGTAACACTTGGTCTTCTTTAACAGTAAAACTTCAGAGCTGTTAAAATAATGGAAAGTCTATGTCTACTTCAACACCTACAGCCAAGTCATGGTGATATTCAGTGCAAAAGATGTTCACCCAAATAACGGATAGCACATTAGTGTGTACAGAGCTCATTTATGTGGGTGGCAATCTCAAGACATTCCTTCATGTCACACAGCTTTACCTTCCTTCCTGGACTGATTATTAATCTATTTTGGTTAAAATCTTCCCAGCTTTAAGCCATATACACTTGATTCTAATGTTGTGGCGATATTTTTGTAACTTTTCTGCAGTTTCTTTAAGAACCTGTGTTTGGCTTCATTGTACTTTGACCACCAATGTTTCTGATACAGCGTGGATAATGTATCACGAAATTATGTTTTTGCAAAAAATTGCTAGGAAACCAAAATATGAAGAGCTTATTATGATCAGAAATCAGATGTATTAGGTATACAGTAATGCCCTCTGTTAAAATTAAAAACTATCTGCAGCAACAACAACTGCCAGTGTTGGTCATCTGTGCTGATCAAATCACCAAATATTCTGAATAGAATTAATGCCAAGATCATTGCTTCCATTATCCAGTTTGATAGTTGATGGATGATTCCTCCTCACTATGTGGCCATAGTTAAATGAGTGGATTCGGCTGTGTAGTTCTCTTGCAGTTACAATTTTTTCCTCATATTGTGCAACTCCTAAAATATCAAGCATTATATCCACTAAAAACTTTCTGCGGTATTAAAGAACTGCAGAGTATTCATCAAGCGTGACTGCTTAACACTAGACACATGAGGTAGTACTGGATTTGATTGTACAGTCTTACAATGGTCAAAACGCATGCTTTCGGTGCGTAAATTTAAATGTGGGTCATCTTCACAGAACACTGAATAAAAATCTTCCTTTTCAGTTAGACAAAATCGGCAGCAATGTCATGCACTAAAGGACTCCACAAAACCAAATATGATGTAAATGCCAAGATTATCTCCAGGTACTTGCAAAGCAGTACCATAGACACAACCACCAAATATAGGAATATCAATGCCTTCATTTTCAAGCACTTTTAGGCCTTGCACAAATGTGGCTGAAGGATTGTATCAAATCCATAGGTCTGTATGTCTTGTGTTTGAAAAAGTATACATAAATGGATGCTGAGTAAAGATTCTTCTTCTTTGACCCCAAAGGGCAGTCTCAAAATCATCATAAAACAACTTGATTTTTAATGCATTTTTATCGGTGGGAAAAAGGGGATGTGTTAAGTATTTTCAAAATCCATACATGCCATCTTCTACGTCAAAGTACACAGCATTTTAGAAAGGATAACCTAACTTCAGCATATCATTGATGTTTAGGTTTTTAAAAAGTGACTACAAAGTCTGCATAATTGGGACATAAGTGAACTTGTCAGTCACCAGTACTTGGTCATAAGTCTCTGGTGTCTTGTTGCTTCTACTGTCAAACCTAACACCAAGTACTTCATCTACAGGGTTTACAATACCCTGCTTCTCGAAAAAGATTAGAAAGTATTTTCAAAATCCTGAAACAGCAGTTCAATTTGCTTTCAGTTCAAGTGTTCTGTGATGACAAACACGGCAATACCCTCTCTTGAATCCCCTGAATCTCTTTAACAACATTTTCCATTGAAGTTGAAAATGCACTCACGGTGGATTGGCCTACAATTGCAGCCTGATGTTGTGCTATAGCAGATAACAACAACAACATTTATTTATATAGCACATTTTCATACAAACAGTAGCTCAAAGTGCTTTACATAATAAAGAATAGAAAAATAAAAGACACAATAAGAAAACAAAATAAATCAGCATTAATTAACATCGAATAAGAGTAAGGTCCAATGGCCGGGGGGACAGAAAAAACAAAAAAAACTCCAGATCCCTGGAGAAAAAAAAATAAAATCTGTATGGATTCCAGACCATGAGACCACCCAGTCCCCTCTGGGCAATGATGCACGCAAAATCTGAAACATGCTTGTTGGATATTTGTAAACCAATGTGTGAACACAACGCCACATCAACAATACTTGGTTGTCCATTGACCTCTGAAAATACACAGTCACTATTACCTAGGTAACTATCAGGAACATTAACATGTGTTTCAGTGTTTAAAAGAATATTTCCTTCATGAACTCTATTCAGATGTTTCCTAAAACCCAAAAAAGTACAAAATTCAAGACATCAACCTGATTAACCAGATCTGAGACGTAATGTTTTACCTGGTCACAAACCATGAATTATCTTTAAATGCCTAACAAGAAAATTAGAATTCTTAGATCAGCAGAACAAATAAAACAACACATATTTGCTTTCAGTGCAAGACGTTCAGCAACTTGTGGGTTCTCCTTAAGTTTTCCTATGTCTGTTTTATACACAGCTGTTAATATGAAAGTGTACATGTTGTACAGACACTTGGTGTAAGAGATACCGCATATGGAGTGTGTCTTGTATAGTTCATCAAAAGCACCAAGGGCACTAGATGACTTGCAAGGAATGGCTTGCTTATCCAAAATAATGAATGCTGTTCTTTTTTCTTCCAATGCCAAGGAGGTAAGTTTGTGTGCTTTGCTTGACAGCATCGAGGTGCTCCTGAATACCGTCTAAAGATGAAATAGTGTTAGCTATGTTGTGTACTGGGCATACGATTACCACAGTTTTTTCTACAAGGACTTCTAGGAATTCTAAGCAGTCACTTATTTTTTTAATGATCCAGTAACCAGGCAGTTAATTTAGTTAAATCTGTAGTTTGCCAACAGTTGTTTTAGGCATTAGTGCCTCACTAACTGTGATTGTGACCTGACTGGAAACATTATTCTAAATCTGTCACTCCTTGCCATACAGTTTTACCAAACAATGATGTATAATATCTTTAAAAAAAACTTTAATACTAACATAATAAATATTCTGAATAAACAATCCTTTCTGAAGATGTTAGATGCTTCTCTGCTTCAGATGAAGACATCTTGCCAGGTCTTCTGCAGCCTTGTGCAGTAGAGGGTATCAAATGAAGGAGGTGAAGGAGAGAAGACATGTCGCTATCCCAGGCTAACCATAGGCAGGGAAAATGAAGCGATAAATAAGGAGAGCACATGAACAGACAAAAATATACAAGAACAGACTAAATAAGTTAATATTTACTTGTTTCATTAATTTCTTCATTCACTGTGAATTATGCTGCTTGGATGAGCTTCTGAAGTTCTGAGGAAAAAAGAATATTGCTTTTTTTAATGATCTTTTGCTTAAATGTATTTGTCCATCACTCCAAAACCTGGAAGAAGTCTTATGTCCAAACAGCAAAACAAAATCCTGTTTAATCTGTAAAACATAATGAATGGGGGGAAAATAAATAATCAAGTCAGGACCATTATTTTTGTGTTCCAGCAATATTTCCTGGGATTTATTGCAAAGTTTACATAGTTCATAAATTAGTAGTTTAGCAAGACTTTTTATTATACTCTATTCCTTTACACTTAATGCCTGTTAAAACCATGTAAGATAACTGTGAAATATATTAAACTAAAAAATAAAATTAGTGGCTTGCCTCATTTACCTGTACTGCTGCCCTGGGAGAACAACTCACCCCGGGTTACCACACGATTAGAAAACTGCTGGAGCAAAGCAGTTCAATGTCGAAAATCTATCAGGCAATGTGACCAACGCTCGTCCTTTTATTTGACCCCTCACCACAAGTCCCAGCTCAGCATTAAACTACAAGCCATATCACAAAATAAAGGAGAGGCAAAAGAATAACACACATATATTTTACATATAAAAAACAAAACAAGTACATAGCAATCGAAACCACCCCTCCCGGTTTAGGAGTGTGATGTTCATGAATTGGAGAAACCAGTTTGTTCAAATTGGTTTACTGTCCTTACTGTTTAGGGCAAAGAGAAACCCTACCGGAATACACCAGCTGTCGAGCCGATAACAAAAAAGTTCAATCCTATTGGTCCAAGTAATCGCCAGCGAAACCAAAGAAAAAAGAGTCCGTCTTCACAGACGTGTGTCCCTTGTGTCGCTGAGTCTTCAGAAAAAACTTTTTACAGCAGATATTTTACTTGGCTCTTCTCTTTGCTCCACCAAAAGATGTCTCTCTCTCTCTTTCTCCTTATTTTCCGTTTTTTAAATCTTAAGCACCAACCGCCCTGACCGTGTTATCACCTCCCCCTTAAAGGTGTATTTACAGTGTCCACTTTCCCTGCAATGCACCCTAAGGAGCAGCAAACTGCCCACGGAATAATAGCACATGTGGCATCCGCTGCAACCTACCAATCCTTTCACATTCAGATTGCCTGGAAATTTAGTCAGCACTTCACTGTACCTAGTAGGGTACAGTACCATTTTTCAGAGATATTCAAACATCACCATCATCCTTAACTTGACAGTGTTCTCCTCTGAAATGTACCTCATCCAGGAGATAGCTCATCAGTTAATGCATGCTCGGGGGCCTCATCCCTCTGATATTTCAGACACTGTTTTGCATAGGTCACATAAAATCAGCACAGCATGTTTGCTTCATCAATGTAAGATTTTTTAATAGAAATAACGTAACTCCAAGTGTCATGCATAGACAATGTAGGTAGAGTTTTAGAACTTCTTGAGGTCCTGAATGATGATACACCTTGTTGAACACATGCGCATGGGAGGCAGCTATAAGAACCAAAAGAAGGTAATTCCACGCCAAGCCATCGGGTGGCGGAGTGCAGCAAACCTTTCTCTTTTATCTCTGCAGACCAGACATGGGAAACTCTGCCTGGTTCTGACGACCTAACTTCCGGTTCCAGCCTGATGACCCCACTTCCTATTCCGGCCACAACTACATCCCTTCTGGTTCCGGGGTCTGATGACGCCACTTCCGCCGACCTGCCTCCACTTTATATTCAGTTCTATTTTGGGCTCAACCTGTACACTTCTGTGTTACCAAAATCTCAATTCTTGCTGCCTTATTCAAGTATACGGGTGGCTGCCCCAAACCTCTTTTGGTGTCAAGGTCTTTTCATTTCACAATCTCTAAGTAGCTATAGGTCAGATTCATATTCAACAGAATTTAATTAATCTCAGTAAGCTTAACATGCATCACAGGAAAATTAATGGAAAGAATTATAAAGGATAAGACTGAGCATCACTTGGCAAGAACAGGAGTTTTTTTGATCAGTCAGCATGGGATCAGAAGAGGAAGGCTGTGCTTTACTAACATGCTGGAATTCTATGAGGAAGTAACAAAAGGATATGATCAAAGTGGAGCATATGATATCTTGACTTTCAGAAAGAATTTGATGAGGTGCCACATGAGAGGTTGGGCATCAAACTAAAAGAAGTGGGAGTTCAGGGTGATGTTTTTAGATGGGTGCAGAATTGGCTCAGACACAGGAAGCAGAGGGTGGTGGTGCGAGGAACCTTATCAGAGTTGGCCGATGTTAAGAGTCGTGTTCCACAGGAGTCAGTGCTGGGGCCGCTGCTATTTTTAATATATACAGTGATCCCTCGCTATGTCGCGCTTCGACTTTCGCGGCTTCACTCCATTGCGGATTTTAAATGTAAGCATAACTAAATATATATCACGGATTTTCTGCTGGTTTCGCGGATTTCTGCGGACAATGGGTCTTTTAATTTATGGTACATGCTTCCTCAGTTTGTTTGCCCAGTTGATTTCATACAAGGGACGCAATTGGCGGATGGCTGAGAAGCTACCCAATCCACGCACGTATTACGTATTAAATAAAACTCCTCAATGATATAAGATATGTTTACCGCGTGGTGCTTTGCACACTTCAAAGCTCTAACAGCCCGTATTGATTTTTCTTTGTTTGCTTTTCTCTATCTCTTTCACTCTCTCTGACATTCTCTGCTCCTGACGGAGGGGGTGTGAGCAGAGGGGCTGTTTGCACAGTGGCTGTTTGCTTAGAAGATAGGATGCGCCACTAAAAAATGCTGAAAGACTACCTTCACATTGATCCCTTCATTGCGGCCACTTTATTGCGGTGCTTCCCATACTTAAAAGCCCAACAGCCCTATTGATTTTTGCTTGTTTACTTTTCTCTCTTTCTCTGACATTCTCTGCTCCTGACGCGCACACTCCTTTAAAGAGGAAGATATGTTTGCATTCTTTTAATTGTGAGAAAGAACTGTCATCTCTGTCTTGTCATGGAGCACAGTTTAAACTTGTGACTTAAGGGTGTTATTTCATGTCTAGAGGGCTCTAATAATGTTAAAAAACGTATTTAGAAGGTCGTAAACAGGTTTTCTATGCTCTAACTGCGAAAATATTAGATTTATAAATAAAGAATCCTACTTCGTGGAATTTCATTTACCTGTCTGGAGCGGATTAACCGCAATAAACGAGGGTTTACTGTATAACTGTGCGGAGAATATTTATAAACAGTGTGGGAGAGTTTCTAAGGGCTTAAAATATATAAAAATAACCATACAAACATATGGTTTCTACTTTGCGGATTTTCACCTATCGTGGGGGGTTCAGAAACGCAACCCCCGTGATCGAGGAGGGATTGCTGTATAAATAATTTAGGAATATAAGTAATAGGCTGGTTAAGTTTTCCAGGTGATACCAAGACAGGTGGATTGGCAGGTAATCTTTAGTCTGTTGAATCATTACAGAAGGACTTGGATAGCATGCAGGCTTGGACAGATTTGTGGCAGATGAAATTTAATGTCAGTAAAGGTAAAGTGTTACACATAGGAAATAAAAATGTTAGGTTTGAATACACAATGGGAGTTCTGAAAATCAAGAGTACACCTTATAAGAAGAATTTAGGAGTCGTAGTGGACTCTAAGCTATCAACTTCCCAACAGTGTTTAGAAGCCATTAAGAAGGCAAGCAGAATGACAGGTTATATAGCACGATGTGTGGAGTACAAGTCCAAGGAGGTTATGCTCAATCTTTATAATGCACTGGTGAGGCCTCATCTTGAGTACTGTGTGCAGTTTTGGTCTCCAGGCTACAAAAAGGACATAGCAGTGCTAGAAATGGTCCAGAGAAGAGTGACTAGGCTGATTCCAGGGCTACAGGGGATGAATTATGCTGAGCTGAGCCTTTTCAGTTTAAGCAAAAGAACGTATAGGTGACATGATTGAATTGTTTAAAATTGTGAAGGAAATTAGTACAGTGGATTGAGATTGTTATTTTAAAATGAGTTTATCAAGAACACGGGGACACAGATGGAAACTTGTTAAGGGTAAATTTTGCACAAACATTAGGAAGTTTTTCTTTACATAGACAACCATAAACACTTGGAATAAGCTACCAAGTAGTGTGGTAGACAGTAAAACATTAGGGATTTTCAAAACTAGACTTGTTTTTTTAGGAAGAATTAAGTGGATAGCACTGGCAAGCTTTGTTGTGCTGAATGGCCTGTTCTCGTTTAGATTGTTCTGATGTTCTAATGGAGATGAGAAAGAATGGAATAGAATACCGCATAATCTGTGAAACATGATGAAGGCAGTGTTCTGGCATGGGCATGCATGACTGCCAATGGAAATCAGTCACTAGTGTTTATAGATGATATGACTGCTGGCAGAAGTAGCAGGATTAATTCTGAAGTGTACAGGGCTATATACTATCTGCTCACATTCAGTCAAATGCTGCAAAACTGATAAGGTGGCACTTCACAGTACAGATGGACAATGAACCAAATATACTATGACAGGGAACCAAGTGCTTTTCAAAGCACGGCAGTAGAATATTCTTCAGTGCCCAAGTCAATCAACTGGACATGCTTTTCACTTGCTGAAGATAAAACTGATGTCAGAAAGGTCAACGGACAAGCAGACAGCTGCAGTAAAGGCCTGGCAAAGCATCAGTAAGGTGGAAACGCAGCACTTGGAGATGGCTGTGGGATCCAGACTTCAGGCAGTCATGTGACTGTAAAAGATTTTCAACCAAATATTGAAAATGATATTCATGAGTATGTTAGTTTGTCCAAATACTTTTGAGCCTCTGAAAATAGGGGGCACAATGTATAAAAATGTCTGTGTTTTCTAAACAGCTCATACAATTTTCTTGTTAAACCTCTTGAGTTAATGCTAAAAGTCTGTACTTCAATCACAACCTGATTGCCATCCTCATATTTCAAATCCATTGTGGTGGATTTGTCTCATATCACTGTCCAAATACTTATGGACCTAACTGCACAAAACTCTACACAAATGTATACAAATGTATAATGATAATCTATGAGGGTCTATTGCGAAAGAAACTGAACTGGTGCAGGAAAGATTAGATGATTGGTTCAGGAGAAGACCAGATTCCCAAAATAGAAGAGGCTTAAGGTTCTACTAGATTCTGATGGGAAGGTTGTTCATTTGGGACCCATGATGGTGTAAACATAAGCATTATGTGTTACTAAAGTCTGGCACTGACAGTCCTTACTGGGAATGGTGGTTAAGAACTTAGAGTGGGCAATCCTGTTTCCTAGATTGTGTTTCCAGTCTTTATTACTCTATATTGCTTCTTTTTTATAATGTGTTGAGACAGGACAATCCCGGAACAAGACACATTGGCTGGGTTTGCAGCTATTTCTTAAGATACATTGGAATAACTTATACTGTAAGTGGTTCAACACAGCTCAAATGCTAATGACATTATAAGACACAGACACACAGCCCAACTTAAAGACCTACTATGTGGTGCCCATATATCTTTGTATAAATTTCCATAAAATACATTTTTTATGATGAACATCCATAGATGCATACAGTAACTAGTTACCTGGACAAATATTATTAATTATATTTAATTGTTAATTGGATGCTGGACAAGGAAAAATTACTAACAAGCAAACAAATTAAACTTAAGTAACAATGTATAAGCTGAATAGATCCCAGTTGTGAAAATAATTAACATCTTCTGAATTAAACAGTGAAAGCCCCAAACTATTGGTTGTTCCTGAGATTGCAGACTAACAGCAGTCTAATTATAATAAGATGTTCAAGTAACACCCTCATGTGAAGAAAGTTATTTAGGAGAAAATATACAGTCACTGCTGCACTCTAGGATCAGAGTTAGTGACCCCTGTTTTATACAGTTTAAAAATTTCAAATCTGCACCTGATTTAAAGTCAGATCACTAACAGGACAGATACCAATAAAGTTGTTCTTACACCAAGTCAATACCAATGTTGACTAATATTAATAAAAGGGGACCTTTTCTATTGAATGGATGGATCTTAAGTGCAAACACTTCTCATATTTACATTCCACCATTAATTTATGGCACACTAATTGCTCTCTCTACCTTGGAAGGTAATGCATATTGTCTTTAGAGAAAATGTGCTCCGTGGGAATAGAAAAAAGTTAAGTCATGATCTTCCTGTGATATATTTTTGTATGTTACACCCCAGGGGATTTTTTTTTCTTTACAAGGATTCTTGATTAACCATTCCACCAACTAAGGCTAGTATATTTTAAAATCTTTAGACAGCTTCATTTCATTTTGTAAGCAGGAGGGCAATCATTCAATCATCATGTCATCAGCTACAGAATACTTGGAAATGTAAAATAGCAGCTGCCAGCTATGTAGTAATCCACATCCCTGACAGCCATCTGCAGAATGATATGATCAGAAAATTGTAAATATGTTAGGGATGCATTCATTTTTTTCTGTTTTTTGTACTTGAGAATTTATCGGATGCATATCATGTGTAACAAAGGAGGTGGGTGTTAAAAATACTGTTTCTAAAATGAAGCATTTATGTGTTTAACGGCTCCATGATGATAGCTTAATTCTTAAAGATTCTTCTTCAGTGATACATATTTGTACAACCTCTGAAGGAGCTGCTTGACATTAAACGTTTCAATAAAAAAACATATAGGAAAACTTCATTGCTATTGGTTTTAAAAATATACCAGGGCAGTAACTGTGTGATGGCACAGACAAAAACAAGTTCTCTCCTGCTGACCTACCGTTTTCACACAAACGTACTAATGAATTCACTACCTTTCCTCTTTTCACAATTTCATTGACTTGCCAATGCAAACTGCACTTTTCAATGGCTAATTTGGGACGTAGAACTTTTTTTAAGCTTTTAACTCTCTGAAGAAAACTTCAAGGTCCAATGACGGGCCAGTTGATGCTGAACTGTCTGACTTTTCTGGAACTTAATCCCTGAACAAACCTCGATGATAAACACCAAAATTCAAACTCACTTCATAGATCTTCATGTGGAAATCTCAAACCTTAAGGCTATCTTGCAAAACAAAACTGGAAAGTTATCGGCAGCAACATCATGCTTTTGACACTGAAGGGATGAAGAAATAAATCATATTTTTGAAATGTAAACCTAATGATCAAGAAGGCAGATTACAAAAAGATAATATCTGTGTTAGTGGATTACCAGAGAGATGGGAGAAAGATAACCAAGTTGGATTTATGACATGCCCCAGGTCTCTGTTGCTTCCTTTGCTGTAGTCAATTGAAGACTGAGGTTAAACTTTCCCACCAAATTTAGTCCCTGGGCACAGCCCAGTCAGCCAAACTGAATCTCTTGATTGTGAAATTACTTTGCTACACCAACAGAGTTTGTGTCCTGAGGGCTTCTTACATTATCCTATGGTTCTAAAAATGGTTCAAAACTTCTCTTCTTCCTGAACTCCAATGTTGACTCTGTGAATAAAAGAAACACTGTAAATGTGATGATTAAGGAGAATATGAAGGCTGGCTAAGATACTACAGGTAGTTCTCAGCCTCATCCTGGGGCTTTTCTTATCTGTCATGCTACAGAATGTATTAATTAATTAATAATGTAGAGGCCCTGATCACAATGTTGGAGATGAGAAAAGCTTTTGAGAAGACGAAAGCTGGAAAGGCAAAATGAATAGGCATTCCGTCCTGAATTTTATTTATTTTTACTTATGCTTTAGTTCAGTCCTCCTGTATTCTCACTTTAATCCACTATCATTCCTATTATATTCTCCTTTATCTCCACCTCTAACTAATATATTTTCTTGGGGCACAATTGTGTCCAATTTGTTTTTGAGTATTGAGTTTTTACAATCTAGCTATTCTTGAACAACCTGCCTTATGTATAAAGCATCTTCATATTTTCTGAATATTTGGGAGAAAATGGCAAACAAACAGAAGTTGGTTTTACCTTAAAAAAAGCATCAGATTCTTATGTGGTGGAAGGAGCTTGGTGGAATTGCATTTCTAATATATAAGTTGTGTCCAGGCATATTTTCCTCTAGCTAAATCTCTCTCACTCTTCCCTTCATATTAGTAATTATTTTGTGGTATCTACAGTATATATATATATATATTTTTTTTTTCCTTTTCATTTTCATTTTTATTACTATTTAATTTAATATTGTTTCTTTGTATCAGTATACTGCTGCTGGATTATGTGAATTTCCCCTTGGGATTAATAAAGTATCTATCTATCTATCTATCTATCTATCTATCTATCTATCTATCTATCTATCTATCTATCTATATATACCCTTGCAAGCAAGACATATGCAAAGCAAGAGCATAAAGCAGCAGGAGCAAAATCATAAAAAACCTGGCTTTTCTAAAACTTTGCATCTCTGGTTCCTCTATCAGACTTCAAAATATCTGTGACCTCTCATCTTATAGTGTTGTTTCATTTTTTTTTAAAACAGTAAGCTTGCCTTTTGAAATTTTTGGCCCTTGGTATCCACTTTCCAATTTTAGTATCTTTTTAGTATCCGAATGTTCTCTTTAGATAGTTCTCTTAAAGACCAACTTACATGACAGCAGCACTGGGCCCAAGGTGAAAACTATTGTCTTTGTGTGACATTTTTCTTTTGGAAGATTTCACACTTTATTGTTATACGGTGTCAAATGATAGTGAATTTTATTATTTTTCTTTTTTTTTTACATTGACCCACAGAAAAAATGAGAAAGGTATCGCTGCAGCTAGGAGCCAAATGTTGTGTAGAAGAGGTAATGTTGAATAAAATAAAGATTGTGTAATATAGTTTAAAGAAGTACTGTACATAAACAAGTATGTCCCCCTCCCACTCAACATTCAGCTCCTGGCTGCAAAGATATATGTACTTGGAAAAAGATGCTTCAAATTGAAAGCAGATCTCTGCAAAGTGGGCTAAATGAGTTACAAATTAACCAGCCCCTCTCCCCTTCAATATGATACACTAAAACTATCACTGGTACAGCCAATTAGAAGTGAACTACTAGAACTAGAAGTCACATAATTAGTTCAATGGACATGACCTGTCTGTAGTCAAGGGGTTTCATTTTATTGTATAAATTGTATGTGGAACGTCCAACTTCTGCCGAGTCATTTTTGTTGCCCAATCTGCACAATTAAGATAAAAAGAATGCTCCACATATATCAATTAAAAGCTGGATGAAAAATCACAAGTCCAGGAATGGAAACATGAAAATATCCAAGTCACTGAACATCCCTTTGAGTCCAGTTCAACAAATTATGAAGAAATGCAAAAGTATATCATCGCCTAGTATAGGCCATCCACAAAAACTATGTGATCTTGCAAGAAGAAACTAGTGAGGGAGACCACTAAAAGACCTGTGAAAGAGTTACAAACCACAGCAACTGTTGTTAGGTGCTTCAGCAATCCCAGTTTTATGGTAGGCCTGGCAAAGAGTAAGCCACTCTTAAAAAAAAAAAAAACACTCATGACATCTTGGCTAGAGCTTTCTTGAAGGCACATGAGAGAATTTGAAGACAACTGGAAAAAGGTTCTGTGTTTTGCAACCGAAATTGAGCTTTTTGGCTATTAGACTAAATGCCATGTTTGAGTTACTGCATATTATCAAAACACATCATCCCCACCATGAAGAATGGTGGTAGAGGTATCATGTTGTAGGGATGCTTCTCTGCAACAGGCCCTGGAAAGCTTGTGAGGTAGAGAGTAAAATGAATGAGGCAAAATAGAAGGAAATGCTGAAGAGAAACCTGATACAGCCTGCAAGAAGACTGTGCCTTGGGAGTTTTCCTGCAAGTTTTCAACAACCCCAAAGCTACACAGGATTGGCTTAAAAACAATAATGTTAATGTCCTGCAGTGTCCGGGTCAGAGCAACTGAGAACTACTGTCTGGACTTGGAACCTAACATACCTTGAGCAATTGTGCTAAGAAGAATGGGGGGTACATAGCAGTGTCCAGATGTGCAAAACTAATAGATATGTGCACACAATTAAACCTTTCACAGCTGAAAAAGGTGAATCTAGTAAATGCTGACAATCAATTATTTTGTATTTTAGATTTATATTTATTTAGACCACCTTGCAGAAATCTGTTTTCACTTTTGCATTAGAGAGAAGAGCCAAGCAAAATGACACCTTTTATTGGCTAACTAAAAAGATTACAATATGCAAGCTTTCGAGGCAACTCAGGCCCCTTCTTCAGGCAAGATGTAATACAGAAACTGAAGTTTCCTGTGTTTATATCCACACACTAGGACAAGAAACAACAATGGTAAATCTTTAAAGGAAAAATCTTAAATGTAAAAAATTAATAGGTTCACTCAGGCTAAGATTAATTTAACAAGAGAGAGAAAAATGATGTATGGTCAAGAGATTTTTGGATAAGATAACTGTCCAACAAAGTCCGTTGAAGTCTGTGATGAGTTTTTCAAAACAATATGGGTCTGTAGACAGGTTATCTGTGTCAGTCTGAGAGATGCAAACAGTCCTCATACCTGGCCATAAAACTCTTGTCTCTATTCAAGCCATGCTGTAATGTATTAAATTTTAACATGAGCTTAACTTCCCATTCTTTTCTCTCTTGCTGTGTTTTGAAGTTGCCCATAAGCACTGTGACTTTAAAGTCCCTCTCACAGTGTCCATGGCTGTTGAAGTGGGCCGCTACAGGAACATCTGTGTTGCCATGTTTAATGTGGAATCTGTGCAAATTCATTCTCTGACGTAGGGTGTTGTACCCTAGTACTACACTTTTGCATTAAAAAGTCTTTTTTTTGCTGTTCCATGTCAAAAACAAGTTCAATTTAATGTAAATTGTGAATTTCCCCTTGGATTAATAAAGTATCTATCTATCTATCTATCTATCTAATTCAATGTTGTATAAAAATAAAATTTGAGGGTGTGAAAACCCGTCATAGGCACTTTGACTTTTGAAAATAAAGCTCACTTAAAATAAAATGTTATTGAAATGATAATGATGTTCAAACAAAAATATATTTGATTCCAGCATAGTTATCAAGATCCCATGTGCAAGAAAAAATGTTATTATGTATTCAGACGATTATGAATGATAATTGTCATTTGGTATTAGTTGCCTGAAAACAATTTGGTAAAGTTAGAATCTAGACAGCCATGTTTGCTTTATTAGTGTCATGGCTAAATATCTTTGTAGGCCATGAAAACTGGAGCCACCTTAGCATTTGTCTTGGGTGACTGATATAAAATTTATAGAGAATTGTGTGAAGTCTGAACAGTGGAAAGTGACATACGTAGAGGAGTGTACTATAGAAAAACAGCTGTAGGCCACCTGCATCCTACACTATGTCAGTCCATATCCATCTTACTGCTTGAACTCAGATGCAGTTGATAACACTTGGGAGTATAATTTTAGAAAGAAGTGAAAATCTATAAAATTTTCAAAGATGGAAAAAGTGTTATTATTATTTTGAGGATGGAATTTGAAATATGTGATAGGTGGATAAAAGTTTCTGTGTTTGTAGGGGCACAAGTATTGGGTTAGCATTAATCAGTAAAACACACTGGGGGGGATGGATTTAGGGTTTGAAAACCACCTGCAATACCGTATATACTCGTGTATAAGTCAGGTCTTGAAACCTGAAAAATCGATCATAAAATTAGACCCCAACTTAATATGTCCGTTCAAAAATACACTTTTTTTTTTTTTACATCTTCTTCTTTCCTCCAATCTCGCACCAGTTTCTCAGACACATCGAATTTTGTTGCAGCAGCGCAGTTACCAATTTCTTTTGCCACTTCAACGACTTAATTTAAAACCAGCTTCATATTTTCTTCTGATTGAACGCTCCATCGTAGATAAGGGATGCGCGCACAATAAAGATGTATGAGGGTGTGAGATACAAAAAACACAAAACAGTACAAACGTTGCTTTGGAATAGTTTGGGTATTACTGTCTGGTCATGTAGACACAATACATAGAAAAAAAAGGCAGTGTGCTCCGTGGTTACTTTCTCAGGTGGGCGTTAGCATAATATAATCTCTTGGATCAATAGCGTGAGTTTTCCGCATTCATCTTATATGACCGACATTATAAAATACCAAAAATTATACGGTAAAATCAAGCCCCGACTTATCCGTGGGAGAACTTAGTATATATGGTACATTTTATGACAGTTTCAACTGTTTGATCATAGATGGAATTAAGATTCACATACTTTTTTAACACCTCCTTCACCAAAATTAATTCCCTTGTGGAAGGTGTGGCCTGTTTTGTATTCCTTTACCTAATGGGTGTTTCAGCTTTGTCTGAATCTTTTCTTTGTGTATGTACAGATGTGGAGCCACTCTCACATCAACATGAAATATATTTCATTGGATACACTTTATATTTGCATTTATTCATGTGTAAGGGGTTACTAAAATCAAAGATTGAGCTATGATTGCATGGTACAGGAATAAAGCCGATATTAGGGATTTAGGTCTTTTCAACTCCTCTGGGCGTATAGATAGCTGATGCCAAAGTAGTGCCAACCATGGAATACCTAATACAAACAGGTATAGGTATAGAAGCTGCCTGGGGTCACTGATGTCATAAGAGAGAATGGCTTGACTGCTGTTTTCCTTCTGAAATGCTATTTGTGGTTTGTAGGGGACTAGTTTCCCTAGTGTGTTATGAACCTCCTTGACTCCACACAACCCCTAGCTGAGATTTCAGGGCTGCTTCCTACCATTGTAATGTTGAGTCTGATGTTGGGAGGAGAAATACAGCTAAAGCTCACTGAAATTCACAATTGGGAGGTAAGAGGGAAACTTGGAATTGTATCTAAAGGAGGGAAAGAGAAGAAGCAAAGTAAAGAAGCAAATGTCTGTACAACGTGGATCAAAAAGAATTTTGTTTCTCCTGTTTAATAAAACCACTATATATTAAACAATCACTACTGTGTTGGCAACTTGTGGAGACTGTATTGGTGTCTGGTAGTGGTGTGTGTTGAAACAGAATCTGAAAATATCAGTCACAAAACATCACAGCATGTTTTTCACTAAAAGTGTCTTGTTACAATAAGCGTAAGATTTTAGCTGCTGCTATAAATCAGTGTAGCAACAACAATTATCATTTTAGCTTCACTTTACATGAACCACTCTTCTAGGTGAAAAGTCACAAGAAACCTGAACATTATGAATGCAACAAATAAACAGCACACCTCTGAGCTTTTCCTATTTATCAATATTTTCAATATGTATTGTAAATACCTGTACATATTTCACCTAATATCCTAGTGGCATTTCTAGTAAATCCAACAAACAGCAGCAATTTAGTCACAAGTCACCTGGAGCTTGCACATTATCTTTGCATTTGTATGTCTAACATTGCCATGATAGTAGTATGTGCCCATGTTTGTTTATGCCAAGCCAAGAACTGTTGTTCTATCTAGAATGGGCAGGCACATTATGTGTACTACTGATACTCATTGTCTCAGTATGGATATATTTTACAAGACACACTTGAGTCTATGCTAATGCACACAAAACTTGTTTCCTAAATTATGACTTAGAAATAAGACCTAGTCATAGGGTTTTATTTTCCAGTCGATTTAAACAGACTAAGTTTATATGCACCTACAGTACATCCAGCAGGTTTTCCTTAAACATTAAACACTTAATTATATATTTTCAAAATCAATATTACCACTTTTTTCCACATTCCTATATATTTCTTCTTAGCCCAGCTCCACTTGTGTTTTAATGTAGATTAGATGATTAGAACACTTGAGGTTGCAAAACCAATGGCTAATTGTTTCCAAAACTCAATAATGTTAAAAATATTGTT
Source organism: Polypterus bichir lapradei (assembly GCA_026402145.1). Taxonomy (NCBI): domain Eukaryota; kingdom Metazoa; phylum Chordata; class Cladistia; order Polypteriformes; family Polypteridae; genus Polypterus; species Polypterus bichir. The sequence continues at coordinate 78,463,705 of JANRMT010062813.1, read as the reverse complement.
CTATATAAAATACACAGTCCGTTGTAATGCTGGCTCATGACATACACTCGATTTTCACTTAAACAGTGTATCAGTGATCATTTGAATGCCGTCGTCATTACAGACAGAGCCGTTTGGCAACTTTATTTAGAGTCATGAATGCCATTTGCCAGTCACATGAAATAATGACACCAGAGTGCAAAGTCTAAGTTTATTAAATCCTTCTGCTTTATTTGTTTCTGAATAATGTAAACTATCTTCTTTGTTCATGTGGTACTCTGTTGCAGTTTGATTGTTAACGAAGGTCACATTTATTGATTGCCCCAATCCGTGACATTACCACTTCTGGGAAAGTACAAGGCTTATTACTGACAGAACAGCCTCTGTAGGGACACTCAGAGTTCTGGGTCAACCTGTCTGCAGCAAAGCCTGCCAGGTACTTTTAACTTCACAGCACTTGTGACCATGTATGATCAAAGGGCACTTAAAACAAGTAAAGAGCATACAAACATGCACACAGTTTTACCGAGACAACCACAGGGAAAATATGACTTAAACAGCGGCAGAACTTAATATCCCATCTCATTTCATTCAAATTTAAGCCTCTTTGGTAATTAAAAAAATATATGTATAATATTAATAAATATATATATATATATATATATATATATATATATATATATATATATATATATATATATATAGCATACTGTATATATATGCACACACGAAGAGACCCTAATGCTGAACCCAACCCTAAACCCAGTTCATCAATTAAGTGTATACATTATATCTAATATTTAAATAGCTCATATCACCGAGTGAGGTATTAAGATTCTGCTTATGTTTAGATCAACTGAGTAGCCCCTGAATGTCTGTACTTTGAAGGAATTAGACGGTGAATGGAAACAAAGACATCTGTTATCCACTTGAACATGTGCCATGATGGTTTATATACCCAATGGAAAAATTCAACAGAAATATACCATATACAGTATAAAAGGGTTAATTATTTTTGTGCTGCAGCCCAAATCCTCTCCCATTCATGAAAACAGTTGAAGTCTTTAAATAATGAACACACTTCTAAAGGTAGAAGACATAAAGAAAGGCTTTCTTGGCTGTGCACAATAATTAGAGATTCAAGGTTTTAGTTCCAGTAATGGTTTCATTCGAATCTCTTCATTTAAACCTGTTCAGTGTCTTAGTTCTAGAATATATATGCTCAGCACTGTGGGAGGCATTAAAAGAAAAAAATCAAATAGCCTAAGAACATAAAGTTTTTACTTTTACTGAATATGATCAAAATTAAAGAAAACTCTAACAATATACACACGCATTTGGACAAATCTTGAAAGCGAAGTGTCTCATCTGATATCGAAGCAGGGCCTACTGTGGGCTTACAGCATTAGCTTATTGCCTGGAACGTAAAAGAACAAGATTGAACCTCTGCCTCTGTCTTTGGACTTTTTGCAGTTAAAGGGGAATTAAAAAAAAAAAAAATTCTGCTTCAAATTGTGGTGCTCTAAGATCAAAACAGGTTTATAATTGAAACAATGATCTCTGTGTTATAATGTATTTTTTTTAGATTTGTGAGTCACAATATTTAATGTATCACTTTACATTATGATGAAGTTATATAACTAATAAAAAATAAATTAAACCTTTGACTGTCACCGACATACAGTATGTTTTCTACATCTTTTGCCAAGACTGAATATGTTTATTTTTTGATTGTTAAAAGCAGAAAATTACATTTTACTCCTTAATGAAAATGTTTTTAAGTGCACCCCAATGTAGCACTTTATATAATTTCTGCTGTATAATACTTTTTAACCAATTTACACTAAAGGGAAAATATTTTGAATCTCGTAAATGTTTCAAAAAGTGCAATGTCTTTAAATATTAGAGACACCGATTCCTTATCATTCTGAAATGTATTACAGAAATAAAATACAATTTACACCAGGAGCAAAGGCAATGTGCTAAGTCTTTAAAAGAGTGGAATGTATTGATAAATGGTGGTCAGTCTTGTTTGTAGGTTAAAGGTGATAAATGCACAACAGTGGAATATATTTTTTGTACGTTTTTAAAAAGTATTTACACTTCTTTCTGACATTTAGTCATAATTTATTTTATATCTTGTCTACTTGCTTTCTGTCAAAACAGATCCCTCAACAAGCATATTAAGCACTACGTAAACATTTCAAAATGATGATTTGCCTTTTAGTATGTTTAACAAACATATGTTTGGATTAAGATTTTGAAATGAAAAGCAAATGTCTGAGTTTGTGGTTTGGTGTTTGTCCATGTGAAGTCCTTTTACTTATAATTTAAATCTCTTTAAGTGTTGTTGTTGTTAAAAAGTGACTTGGTCAGTCAGGCAACACTTAAGTCAGTGCGGCTGTCTCACTGATCCATTGTGTTGGGCTTGAAATGTCATACCTGGCAGTTGCTTCTGTAGAGTTAGCATGTTGTCACCATGCCTGCTTTGGTTTTCCTCTCATAATCCCTAAGACCTGTGTGTTCCATTAATACTAACTTGAGTGTGTGTGTGAGTCAGCCATGTGATGGACTGGTGCCTTACCTAGGGGTGCTTCCTGGCTTACACTCACTGCTGTTAGGAAAAGATGCATCCCTGAACTGGATTAAGTGGGTCTGAGAACGTATGAACCTGGTCAGTCCATCACTGATTTAGCAACAAAGTAATAAACATGTCTTCTTCAGTGTGGCTTACTGAACTTGGTCTAAACCTCAATAAACGACTCCTCTGCCTGTTGTAGGTCCTTAAATAACAAGAGGACAACAGACATTTTCTGCATCTACAATGTGATACTCTTAGACTGCTACTTTATGATGATTAAGCTCAATAGGCATTCAGGCATGTTCATCTTACTTAATTGATGCTTACATTTCAGCAACAGACAGGGCTGTAATTATATAGGTAGATTTTGCTGTGGAGTAGTATTTCTCATGACAGTCAAAGGGTTAATAAATTGAATTTTAAATATTTTTGTGCTACTGGAATGTTTCAAAGCAGCATTAAAATTCTACCTGGCACCACAAGGTACTGTAGGGCGTATGAAATAAATTGTATAGAATCCTACAAAATGGTTCCCAGTACTTATGTGGCAAAGGTTTGATTAAGGTGACATTTTTCAGTTTTACAATAACAGTATCATTGTCTTTTATAGCTGCATGAGTCATTTTTTTTCTCTTAGGTATTGATGTTGATTTGCAAATAAAATTTGCCTACATTAAAATAATTGCCCCAATGCAATTTGTCTACATACAGTAGCTATCACGTAGTTAATTTCTGTCCATCTGTAATATATCCATGGGATATCTAGGATTGGGCTGCATACAGTTCTGCTCGTTCTTATTAGTGATTTGATTCCAGCAAAAAGTTAAATCTACTTAAATTTCAATGCCACATGTACAGTGATGGAACAGTCCAACAGAGCTCTTTTGTTTTACTGTTTTCTGGACAGCTTTGAATTTGGCACTTAGAAAACAATCACAAGGAATCTGCTTCTTTATTCATATAGATCAAAATTTACAAAGCCAGTCATACAGTAGTTTTTATAGTTTTTTTTAGCTCAACTTCAAAAATTGAGAATATTCAAAATACATTTTACCTCACTTCATTCTGTCATTATTTACAAATATGTACAAGAAAATTTCTAGAGTTTTTTTGTTGTTTGTTAAAAAAAAAAGAAATAAAGCAAAACAAAAAAAAAAAATTCTGCACTTGTTTGTTTGTTTTTTTCCTCAGATGAGATCATGTCAGATAGATGTCCCATGAGTGGGCTCAATGGCTTCTGGGATAGGTCCTCCGGGCACTGATTGGTATGACATGGGCATTGGAGTCTTGACGGGGCTCTGGCGGAACAATCCCCCGTTGGGGGCTCTGTGTTTGCACTGTATGGATGGAATGCTGGAGGAACTGCTGAGTGGTAGAGGCAGACTGCTGCTGGGGCCCTGTGTTAGCGTCCTGCCTGCCCCGTGGCCCTGCTCTGGCAGGAAGGTGCTCACAGACAGACCCGTGCTCTGATACTCCCGCACTGGCTCCAGGGTCTGGCTGGGCTGAATGCTGCCGATGTCCAGGGCAGAGATCTCGATAGATGGAGCGGGGATCTGCTTGTGGGCCATGTCCTCGTCCATAAGGCTGTTCATACGACGATGCACCTGCTCCAAGTTCACCTCTTTGTCCTAGTCATTCAGAAAGAAAGAAAGTATAATTAGAATGTGCTTTAAAAGAAGACCGTTACACATGTTTTAATCAAAGAAAGCACTATACAGTTTAATCTGACTCTACCTACACAAGTAAAATCATTTCTAAGTTTGTACCTATAAAAGAACAAATGATTCTAGGCAAGGCAGAGTGTGTAAAATTATTAGATATCTTGCCATTTTATGCCATGCAAAGATAACAAGCTGTAGCCATGAAAAAGAAAGTAAATGCTTAGCAGTCATAAGTTAAATGAGCAATCTGGTTTAAACATTTTTCACTGATGTTATTGTGTCAAGCCAATTAAATTTCAGTGTTTTTAAAATTCTTTTTACACACATCAGATAGTCAATACCAATTCTACAGTAGAATAAATCTTTACATGCACATCAGATATTCAATACAAATTTCTAAAAGAAAAAACAGAAGTATATCAAACTTTTCATCAAGATTACTTATTAGATTTTGCTGTAAATAATAAAAGCAATTAGGGATGTGAAACTAGATAACTGCAACACTATAAAATCTTTGTTGTAATTAGCTAATACTGCCTGTATTGGTAACTAATCGTTTCTATTTTATACGTTTCTTTTACTCCAAGGAGCTCACTTGATTATTTCTTTGAATAGATATCAACTGCTCAGATGCTACTAACTCAACATTTGTAAGCAATCTGTGGAGCTTACATCTTTGATTAGGTCAATACAAAGGCTGGACACAACCCATACTTTCAGTTTATTTATAAAACAAATCTGAAATAAATATATATTAGTGCAACTGTGCATTGGTATGTTTTATATATATATATATATATATATATATATATATATATATATATATACATACATACATATATATATATACCAGTAACGGCGCACTGCACAATAACGTGCAGTGAATACACTTGACTTGAGCATTCATAGTTTTCATACTCTCTCTCTGTATGTTTAGCATTCGTTTGCTCAGAGGTTGATGTGCTTGGTGTGCCACCATTCCATCAGCACATTAAGTGTGCCACCAGAGGAGCTAACACTTTGGATGAAGTCTACACAAACATTAAACAGGGCTACATCACTACCACACCTGGGCCACTCTGACCATACATCACTGTTTTTAATTCTGGCATACATCCCACTCAGGAAAACTGTCCCTAACAGCACAAAGACAGTTAAAACTTGGCCAGATGGAGCCTCTCAGCAGCTGCAGGACTGTTTCAGTAGGACCAACTGGGACATCTTTGAACATCCAGACCTTGAAGTGTTTAGTGACAGCGTACTGTGTTATATTAAGAACTGCACAGACATTGTCACGGTGGATAAACATATCCGGGTCTACCCCAATCAGAAGCCCTGGATGACCAGGGAAGTCCAGAGGCTGCTGAAAGAGAGGAACACTGTCTTCAGGTCTGGTGACAAGGTCCTCTACAGCACAGCCCGTGCCAGCCTAAATAGGGGCATCTGAAAGGCCAAGATAGATTATAAAAGGAAGATCGAGGAACACCTGGACAGCAACAATGGCAGGCAAGTGTGGATGGGTGTCCAGCATATGACCAACTACTGGACCAATCCCGGAGCTGTGGGAGATGATTTATCGCTGGCTGAGGAACTGAACCACTACTTTGACCGGTTTAAAGTGGATCCATCAACAACAGCCCCATCTTCACAGTGGGGGAGCATGAGGTGAGACGCATGCTGCAGGCTGTCAACCCATGGAAGGCAGCTGGACCTGACAGCATCTCAGGACGTATGCTGAAAGACTGTGCAGACCAACTGGCTGGGGTCTTCACCAGGATATTCAACCAGTCTCTGTCTCAGTCCACTGTGCCATCCTGCCTGAAATCCTCCGTCATAGTGCCTCTGGCCAAGAAACAGATAATCACCAATCTTAATGACTACAGGCCAGTTGCACTGACCCCTGTGGTTATGAAGTGCTTCGAGAAGCTCATCAGGAACCACATCATTTCATTCATTCCTCTCATGCTTGATCCACACCAGTTTGCCTACAGAGCAAACAGGTCTACGGGGGACGCCGTGGCCACTGTTCTCCATGCTGTTCTGTCCCATCTGGAGAAGCAGGGGAGCTATGCATGGCTGCTCTTCATCGACTTCAGCTCTGCCTTTAATACCATCTTACCCCACAGACTGGTGACCAAACTGTCAGACATAGGACTTCCACACTTCACCTGCCTTTGGATCAAGGACTTCCTGAGTGATCGCACTCAGAGGGTTAGAGAGGGCCCCTACTTCTCCACACCCATCAGCCTCAACACTGGCTCCCCACATGGCTGTGTGCTGAGCCCCCTGCTTCATACTCTCTACACCCACGATTGCATTCCTGCCCACCACAGTAACACCATTGTTAAGTTTGCTGACGATACCACGGTAGTAGGGCTTATCTCTAGGGGGGATAAGTCCGCCTACAGGGATGAGGTGGAGCAGCTGACAAGGTGGTGTAGGAATAACAACTTGCTCCTAAATATAGCCAAGACCAAGGAGCTCATCGTGGACTTCAGGAAGAAGGCAGACAACATCCAGCCACTCATCATCAATGGGGATTGTGTGGAGAGGGTCTCAGACTTTAGCTTCTTCGGAGTCACCATTAGGACGGACTTGACCTGGGAAAAAAACTGCTGAGGCAGTGAAGAAGGTCCACAAGAGACTCTACTTCCTGAGGGTTCTCAGGAAGAACAACATCCCTGAGAAACTGCTGGTGTCCTTTTACCACTGCACAGTAGAGAGCATCCTGGCCTACTGTCTCTGTGCGTGGTCCTCCAACTGCACAGTAGCACAGAGGAAAGAGCTCCACAGGGTCATTAAGGTCGCTCAGCGGATAGTTGGCTGTCCTCTCCCCTCACTAAAAGAACTACATAGTTCCTGTTGTTTCAGGAACGTCAAGAAAATTCTTCAGGACCCATTACACCCAGGACATGCATTGTTTGAACGCCTGCCTTCAGGCAGACGTTTCAGATCCACAATCCTTCACAGGATTGTATTTTGCTGTACTGACTAAAATTGGCAGTTTTTCTCGCCAAATGAATTATCATCAACCTCTGGTTAAAAACATACACAGTTCATAGTTCATAGTAGATATTCTGTCACAAAAACATTGATACACCTTTTCTTTCAAAATTATAGACTTCTTCTTTTGTTATTGCATAAACAGCCACTAAATATTAAAACAAAACGGGCATGTTTTGGATTTAGCAACAAGGGAAAATTTAAAGACTGCTGACAAAATTGCAGCTTTTCTTTTTCTTTATGAATGTTAAGGAAATGGTATCCATGTGGTATATATAGGCTGCAATGAAGCAAATTATTTTGCTAAGTTTCAGGTAGGTTGATGTGAACCAAAAATGTTTTAGTTTTAAGTCAGTCTGTCTTAGTTGCCTTTATTTTTCATAATTCACCAATTTTTGCTAAGAATAATAACTCTAAAACTCTAAAAAGACAGATATATAACATGCCAAAAACATTTTTATATGTAAGGAAGTGCATGGTACAATCTCACTAACTTTGCATAGTATACCCATTGGAATAAATGAGTTCAACCATTAATAATTCCTGAAAATAACATTACCATTTTAATTTGTTAATGAGTTGCAATTACATGTAAAACATCATATTGTATTTTACTTTTTGACCAATGCACACCTAATGCAGCTATTCTTGTAGTCATTTACTATCTGTTAAAGGCACAGACAATACTCATTTTAAGACAGTATTAGAAATTAGATGCCTTACCAGTTAGTAGGTTAAATCCCAATTTTTTGCTGATTATACTAAATGAGTTTTTCACCAAAATATTCAAAACACTTTCATAAAAATCAACATAAAAAATAACTGGAAAGGACATCAGATGAAAATACATATGGCCTCACCCTTATACTTCTAAGGTGTTTTGAAAATTAGAGCATGTCTCGATCTGTGAAAATCTCAATTAAACACCTAATTGTTCAATAATTAGCAGGTGCACTTCACTGCCCACTGTATGGTGTACAGAGTACAAATAAAAAGTAAATATGGATGCAGAAGTGAAGTAATTATATTTATATACTATAAATTCTGGCTTTTCAGAGGTAAAAAGATAGTTTAACAGTTTAACTTGAGCTTGTCACATTTCTTCAAACTTTTTGTTCAAAATTAAAAATAAAAACTGACAACTAATAAACAGATCAAAATAAATCTAAGAAAAATAATTTTACAGTCTCATTGTGAGCACATAACTCATAAACTCAGCAAGGTAAAGTTGACAGTGTTTACTTTATTACATTCTTCTTACTACCTTACTATTGTGAAAACAACACTGTATGGCAACACCTCTCTTTGTAAATCAGAACTGGTCTTGAGCTCAGATCTGAACTCCTCCCTAGTATACATAACAGTAATAAATTATAACATACTCCTTATAACATACTCATTTGTGCTGAGTAAGTTAGAGATGTTATGTTAAATAAAGAGTTCAATTTTTAAACAACATTAAAATCAATTAAAAGAAAAGGTGATGCTTTATTACACAAATGAAAATCATTAGCAAGTTATTGGATGTTTACAAAGTAAATTTTGATTGTAATTACCAATCCATCCACTTAACCAGATAAATGAAATTAAATGTTGCAGTCACCTATGCTTTATTGGCATCATCTTAAAGCATATTAAATTTTTATTAATATTTAAATCATATTTAAACATAACATCTCAATCCTGCTTAATACACAGGGACCAGAACCTATCCCGGTAGCATTAGGTTTAAGGTAAGAAAGAGCCTCACATACAAATTGGAATTGCCAAATAACCAAACCTGCATATCTTTGGAAAAGAAGGAAGAAAACCCACACCGACAACAACTGGGCACAGGATTCTGGCCCAGGCTGCAGGATCTGTGGTAAACACTGCATTATTCTGCCACTCACATTAAATTACATTGACATCTTCTGTTACTAAGTAACACACAAAAGATTGAAACTTAATCAAGATTTATGATTTGTTTCCTTTCTGTGGCTCATTGTGGCACTGAAAGCAAAAGCAGTTACTATAATCTCACTAGAAGAGCAGTTCTCAAAACATTAACAGGTGTTTGCAAAACTCATAACAAAGGAACAAGCAGAACAATTATTCTAGGTGACTGCACATCTATGCAGCTTGTAGAGTTTAACCTCTGCATGTTCTATGTTTCCTTTTAGGTGGTAATTTATGAACTGGTAGGAGAAAAGCACAAAAGAACAGACTACATAGCTGCTGTGTTAAATGAAAAGACATTCTAACAAAATTTAACTTAATAGCTAAGAATGATCTAAAAAAATCACACAAAAGTAAAGAAGTTAGCCTGAAAATCTCATCTGCCAAACAAATCAAAATGCATTTAGTTCCTTAGTTTAGAAAACAACATCCCTAAACATGAGACATTATATCTCTTAACATCTATCCTGACCTGTATAAATATCTTCTGCTTCATCCCAGTCTCTCTCTCTTTCTGTCCATATGTCCTTCCTCCCTCCCGATGAAGCAGATGTAAAATCATTATATGTCAATGGACCAGAAATTCTGGCCAGTCCGTAATCCTTAGTAACCTGCATGAGACCATAAAAAATAATGAATAAAGAAATATCCAGAGCCTGAGTCTTCATTGACATATAATAATAATAGTAAGAACTGTTGTGTCAAATGTGCACTAATTGACAAAATAGACTACATGATCTTCATGTACAATATGACAGAATTGTTTCAAAATATTTATTCCTTTTTGAATTTTACTTTTTATTTTGGGAGAAAATAATCACTCACTGTGATATTTTTTAAGAAGTTAGACACATGAAACAACCATAAACATGATAAAGAAATTATATATATTCGTTTGTTCAGGTTGCAAACCTTGGTTTTGCTAGATCCCATGTGGACATAGGTATTTACCTTTAATTGAACTTTTATTTAACTAAATTTTCTGCATATAAACACTGCAGTATCCAGCACCTTGGGGCAGCAGTTAGCAGAGGGAAATGTCAAAAAGCAATAGGAAGCAGACATAACCATAATTTGGATTTCAAATACCAGTCAGAAAACAAAGAAATGGTAGAATAAATGACTAGAATGCCTCAAATGCCTCAAATGCGAGTGTGATGCTGCTGCTGCTGCTGGTCATGAGGCCAGCCAGGGAAAGAAGCTTAAAAGAAATTTATAAGTAAGCATCAGTGAACTATGTACAATACAAGAAACCACAATATCATGATATCACAAAATGCTACTTATATTTATTTCTTTGGAAATATATTGCATAGAGCTTTAATATATTTTGTCTTTGTGTTGCATTTATTTTTTAAATGTGTTTTGTATTTATAATTATTGTATAGTGGGCTGTACTTTTAAGTTCAATTTCCTAACCTGCTTATCCAATGCAGAGTCGCAGGGTAGCAGGAGCCTATCTGAGGAACGATAAGATACAAGGCAGGAACACCACCTGGACAGGTCACCTGTCCATTGCAAGGTGAACACAAACTCACACACACTGCAGCAAGTTTAGCAAGTCCAAGGCATCTAACCTACATGTCTTTAGACTGTGGAAAGAAACCAGAGCACCCAGAGGAAACCTACACGGACATGGAGAGAACATGCAAACTCTATACTGAGAACACTGAGGATGTATACCACATACTTCTTACTGTGAGACAACACTACCACTGCACCAACATCATTTCTGTAACAAGTAAATTCACTTTATGAAAGTCAATTTAGTTTATTTTATACTAAACTCAAAAGTAAAATAACATATACATTATATCCATATCCATCTATCTATCTATCTATCTATCTATCTATCTATCTATCTATCTATTTAATCGTAAAGTCTTCTTAATTCTGTGGACATTTATGACACCATTCCCTAAACCCATGTTGTTGTTTTTTAATTAATTACAGTTGCTTACCACTGCTCAAACTGATATTATGGAGTGCCAATTGCAATTATTCTGCCATGTCAAAAACTTTTCCACCAATTCATATATCAGCCTTTAACTAATACATTTGATTCTCTATGTTCAGATAACCTTGCTAGCTTACTGACCTCAGCGACTCATTGTTCACTAAACAAACTACTGTACAGCAGACTCAACTTGATTATACTGTGGCTATAGATGACTGAATGGAGGCTGCTAATGAGGACTTCGCTAACAATGCAGTATGCATGACAATAGGAGAACATATTCTGAACATGGTCTTTTACTTTTTTAAATTATTATGGCATGAAGCTGTTGAATTTTGAGCTTGCAGTTGTAAACATCAACTGTCCTCAAACTTTGGATATTTATTAATAGGTCTGTCTGTTACTTGATAAAAATCTCTCTATTATAAAGACAAATTTTGGAAGGCTTGGAAGGAGACGAGATGTGATTTTCTCAAAGACAATTTAACGTCCTGTGAGACAAGGCAGTGAGACAAAAAGACAGCTGCTGTACAGGCTTTTAAATGTTCGAAGCGCTCTGTGACATGCAGATCACGTAGCACTGCAGCAGTAGCAAGCTGGTCGAACAAAAAGGAGGTAAAAAAAATTATTAGTTTCCCATTGTATCACCATTTAAGAGGAGGTTTCGGAGGAGTAACCGCATCTCCTTAGTGTGCGTTCAGCCCCCCTCTTCACAACGCACCCTGGGGAAGGGCAGGTTTGGAGGTGGTCAAGCGAAGTGAGCAGGGGGCAAAGCCCCCTTGTAATTAATTAAGAAAATAGTAGAAACTGGTTCAATTAAAAGCATATGCTTTCCTCTTATTGTTGGTTACAGAAAAATCTACACATTCACAAAGTCCCCAAGGATTAAATTTGGAACTCAAGTGTAAAAGACAAAAAACATAAACAACTAGTTATATTGTCACCTTTTACTTTCTAACTTTTTACCTCTTTAGGTTGTTCTTGCCGACAACGATTGCTGTTCCACCACATCTCAAGACCAGCAACCAGGCAAGCTAGCAGTAGACCTGCAGCTAAGACACAAAAAACCCCAGCAAAACTGTGCAGCTTGAGGGCGCGGCCATCAGGTTGTATATTTGTATGACTGTCCAGATCACATCGTCCCATTCGAGGCCACCATTTCTGTTTGAGAATGTCTAAATCTCCATTTTCTTGTAGCTCCAGGATCCTAAAAAAAAACAGCAGTACATTGACATATTTCATATTTATGAAACTAAAAAAACACTAAAGAAATACACAGGACAATCAAAACATTCAGGGTATTGCTGGCATGTGGGTGGAGACCTACAGCTGTTATAGAAAAACTCATGTGGAGAATGTGCATCACTCAACAGCTTTCAAATATGAATCTACAATTGACTTTGATAGAGAGTTGAATAACAACGATTTTAATTGAACTTGCAAATTTTAAATGTAGACTGCTATCAATATGAAATACAGTAAAATATACATTTCATTCTGTGCAGTATTTGTTTTCAGTAACATTTATTAAACCTTTAACTTGTTTAAACTCATATCTCTGCATGCTCCTGAATTTATTTTCATAAATAAAGCCAACTGGTTTTAACTTTGGGTGATAATTTAATTTAGTCATTTAAGATATTTGTTATATATACTGTATCAAGTAAACAATATTATGAACATTTTCAATAATCACAAAAGCAACAGTCAATACAACTGAAAATGTTAAATCACGCAAATAAACCTGTATTTATTACTGAATTACATGATATGGCTACTAAAAAAACCGCAGGTGGAAAGTATATTTTGCCCTGTTTCACTCATTGTAGCATACAATAAAATTATAATTAGCAATTTTAGAAAGCCCAAAATCTGATGTTTTGAATTAACTGTATGAAAAGGCTATAATTTGCTTATTATAGTAGAACATCTGAAATTAATTAGCCACACAAAACAGGATGTTGCCCTGGAAACTAAACATTTAAAAGAAAGAAGTCATTCGGTACAGTTCAGTTAATTCAGTTAATTGTGATTAAAAGCATTGTTTATGAATGAATGCATGAGTACTGCAATATGTGTCACTTGTATTAGATAAACTGTAGATATTAAAATGATCAATATGATACCAAACAACAGCTGTAGTTGTTAAAGAACATCTAATTTATCTACTATATGATATGACTAGCAAGAATAAAGTCAATTCAAGTGAATCTAGTAAACACTGAGGAGCACTAAACATTAATAGATTCTTCTATTGTTTTAGAAAATGCTACAATATTCAGAAATTTATTATAAAAAAGAAAACAACAATTCAAATAACCTTTTATTAAATGAAAACATTCCAAATTAGAAAATGCTACACAAAATTCTATGTTAGATGGCTACTAACACCTCCAATGTGTTAGCAGTTTAAATGGACACTAGAAGAAAGATCTTAGAAACTCCATATGAAGTAATGAGTTAACTTATGTTTTCGTTTGTTTATTTTAGTTAATACTTTTATCAGAAATAACATATAAAACTCAGGTGTACCGGTATTATACAGTTGCTTATATATATTTACAATAAGAGTACATAAAGGTAACACATATTGCTTTGAGTCACAGCGTGCCTGTGCTGGAGACTGAAATATAATACTAGAAAAGAAGAGCACATAACTTAGAGAACAGGCCACTCCTGCCTTCAGTTACAGAAGAGACAGCCTTTAGTGTACATAATTTAATGCTTGACATTTTCTGTAACTATGAAAATTATGTAATATGACAATTTTTGGAAGATTAAGTGCATTGTAATAATGCAACATTTATGCAGTGCAGAATTTACTTAACAGAAAATGTATGTAATAGTGTACTCAGTTTGCTGACATCCTCAAAAAAGTACTTCACAGTGATGTATTGCTAATTTAGACAGTCAAAGGCAGGTGAAAGCTTACCTGATACATTACTATCATGTGGATGAATCACACTCTTGAATGCAAACAGTCAGATTTATAAAAGTGGAAGTGATGAAAATAAATAGCAAGCTAGTTTTTGACATAAGAGAGAAAAAATTGACCATTTTGAAATGAATTCTGGTTTGAGCTCTCTTCTGAGAAGATGCATCCACAGCTTTTGTGCTTTCAACAGCTTTAATCATATGGGGTCACCAGACTGGTGCACCAACTCTTTGATGTTATCTTGTCTTGCCTTTACAACATGTATAAAAAGTAAATTATCTCAGCTACAACAGACAGGTTACACATAATTATGGATTGGGACACTAATGAGAAACACTATGTTAATATTTAGATATTTGTGAGCAGTGGAAGCTTAGGTAAAAATAATGTACTAAATCTTAAATAGTTATAGTTTTCATAGAATACAAATATTAGACAGTCCAAAACATTTATTCATTTCCAATTGCTAACAATTTGTTGTCATTGTTTTCTATTTTTGCTATTCACAACCTAGCCAAAAATACTCTGTAGTCTGTTTTGATGCTGGATAGACTGCAGGATACTACCACCTTCATTATACCTGCAGCACCAAATCGTCTGTGACTTTTCATCATGCACAGGTAAAATTAAATGAATTTATTACAATTTAAGGACTGTAGAAAGACCAGATGGAGCTTGGTGGTCTTTTGCCCTTGGAGTTCCTAGAGGTTTATTTTCACCAGCATCTTTACCAATGGGAGACTTTTATTTCCTTCTCCTCTCTGTCAATTTCACCATAGCATATGTTATCTATTTAATAAATTCACTTGTTCTTTTTACTTTGAGTACTTTGAGCTATACTTCTGTATGAAAATGTGCAATATAAGTAAATGTTACTTATGATTCAGAATATGCTACAACCTCTTCAATGGCAATAAGTCCCTTGAAGATGAAAGTACTGTGCCTTCTCAGTAAGAAGGTTTAATTTCCAAAAAAGGGGAAATATTTTGATCCACCACTCTGAATGTCAGGGATGGCTTATTACTTTAAATGTAACATGAATGGTCCAGGGCCTGACCAGATACGCTGTCTCTCATGTTTAAGACATCAAATCTGCATTGTAATCATTCACACCATCCTCAAAAGAGAATAGGGAAACACATGTATAATGATTATTGGAAAGAGTTTGGTCAAACCTAATTAAAAACCAAAATTTTGGATGATGCTGACAGGGACATGATTCTAGCCACAACGTCACTAGAACTTTTTCACATGCTTACCAGTATCATGCACTTTGATGTCATACAAACAAGCTTTTGGCACAGAGATAAAGTGTCACAACATCACATGTGACAATTATTTCACCTGGTATGTGCTAGGTGAGGAACAGCTGAGAAGGAGGCTGCCAATGATCTACACCAAAAGACAGTAAGCTACAGAATGGTCTAGATTACACTGCGAGAAAGGGAGGAGATCACAACCTAGAGAAGTGTACAGGCATAAATAATCATGTTCTACCAGGTTCAGGCAATCTATGAGAAGACTCACAGCAGCAGCCTCACCAGAAGAACTAAGGCCAAGAAAACAGAAGTCTCATATGAGATGAGAGATTTAAATATAGAATGAAAAAAAGATTGACTAGGAAAATGTCAGAATGTAAAACATTATAATTGGTGAGTGATCCTGACATATGCCAATATAAGTTGAAATCAGGAAAGTAGTGTGTAAGCTGTATTTTTGTATTTCTGTATTTTGTCCCTTGTCACTAATGATGCAAAGAAAATTTAAGAGCATATGATGCAGTCATTAAGGCTGCAAGAATAAAATGATCGACTATGACCTTTATCGCCCACTAAAGTAACGAGAATTACAGGATAAAACATAGGTGATCAGGTTAAAGAAACAGCTTTGGCTCTACTATGGCATCAACCCACATTTTTGTAATGTTTTCAAGGCAGAATCATTTTTAACTCAGTATATGAAGCTGCATTTATTCTGTCATGTATTGCCTCTATTACTGCTTTCTAGAGATTTCAATTGCACACAATCAATGTGAAGGTCATATTGCTTTAAGAGTAAATAGCATCAAATGCCATCTTAATCTTTTTTTATTTTTCTTCCATTTAAAAAAAAAGTTCAATTCTTTTAACTCCAAGAGAGCTTATATCCTAGCTTCATTTAATATCCAACCAAAACCTTAAAATGGACCTATTCTTTGCTAAAGATTGCCTGAATGCAATTATAATGGCCAAGGAAAAATTAAAAAGCTTATCTTTTGTCATCATAACATGGGTGGATTACACAGACCTTAAGACAAAGTTCAGACTTTGTAAAGGCCAACAGCTGCACTGATATTCTCTTTGATAAAGACTGTGATTGAGCTCATTTATTAAAATCAGTAACCTGCTTTGCAATCACCTCATTTAAGGTATCTCCTCAGAAATTCAAAGAATTCTGAATTGTCCACGGATACTTTTTAAGTATTCAATAATAAAACTTTGAGTATTCAGTTAATTAAGTCTAATTCTGAAAATGCTAATGGACATTTGCCCTTCTTGATGAGCCTATTGCTATAGATTTGTTTTGATTATGTGGGCCATTCTCTGTAAAATGTTAAAAAACATTTTTTGTTGACATTAAGCAAGTTATTCTTTCTTTCTTTCTCTTTCTTTCTTGTTAAGTCTTTTCCAGGCCCTTCATGTAGCATTTCCTTTTCTTGTGATCATTTTGTGCTTTTAACTTCTGAATGTATTATTTCAATCTGTAAATGTACAGACATCTACTAGTCTAAGCCATGTCTTTCCACTTTTCCTGTGAGGTCATAAAAAAATATTCCACAAGCAGCTTCTACCACTTAGCACCATAAAAATCATTAGCATTCATAATCCGCATTTCTCCTTGACAATGGCTTAAGGGGAGACATACAAAATAAAATGGAAAACCTTATTTGTAGGTGGTGTGCCAGAAAAAACTAGTCAGACAGCATGAACCTCTGGTCAAGGATCTTGGTTCGACTCGTCTGTTCATTATTCAACGTACAGTTCATTTCAAAAGGTACCACTGATGGAAATCTAACGATAAGCGTTTCTAAACTGCATCAAGGAAATATGCTTTGTCTTGCGTAATAGCCTAGTACTTGAGTTGCATGTAGTTTCCTATAATTATCCACTCATAAATTTGTGCTGAATGTCATTTTCTGTGTGTTTTTATAAATATAGAATTGTTTACATTTTTATTAAACAGTTATGCATTATCAATGTATTGTTTGTACCCACTGTATCTTTACTACAGTGTATCAGGGGCACATTTGCATTTTTTCGTTTATGGCTTGTACTTGTATAGATTAGACTGAGTAAGAAGGCAGTTTTGCTCAGTATGTCAAGTTCATCTACTCCTATAGCATTAAAATTGACATACTCCATGATTGCCACATTTCTCTCATACCAATATGTCTAATTTTGTTAACAAAATGCCAGTGGATTTGAAGACATGTAGTGACAAACTCTGCTGACAAATATTGTAACCAAATAACATTTGGATGGGGGTAAACAGGCAAAAGTATTTGTATTTTTTTGGTTTAGGATTATATGAAAAAAGTGAAATTAACGCTGTATTATAAATTACTTAAGATACATTTAGCAAGGGAGCTGTTAGAGAAGCTAAGCAAGAACTGAGTGATCAAGAAGGGGATAATTAAGGCAAAACTTTTGAGAAAATATACTTTAAAGTAGAAAGAAGGACATAAGTGAAGGCAAATTAAGTACTGAAAAAAGAATAATTAATTAGGTCACATTTTAAGATGTTTTGGAATGCTTTTATTTAAGTCCCTGGACAACAAGGAACAGTTTAAATTGTACAAAAATAGAAAAAGACACCAGGACAAAATCCATTTGAGAGAAACAAGAGAGAAAAAAGTGAAGTCTGCATTGTGTGTCTGTGGTTTACTGTTTAAATAAAGTAATCTAGCTCTTTTACTATGCTTGGAGTGTGCTTATCCCAGCTTAATTTGGAGGCGAATGTCAGTAAGATTTGCGCCCTAATAACCAAGTTACCCAAACTATTCTATACCATTTCAGTAATTATTTATGGCTGATCTTTCTGATTATAAAATAGGTCATTACAATATCAGTTGAAGAGAAGAATTCATAATTAATTGCAAAATTACAGTATTTGAGGGTTCCTCTAGAGTTCCTCTTTCTCTTACACAATTTAGCTCAAAAAATAATCAGGACATCGTCATCTCCTAACAGGCTTACGTTTCAAGTTTGGTATTTTTCCGTCCAGCCGTTTTAGCTCTAGACTGTCCTCAAGAAACTGTGACACACAGATACACACACACACACAAACAGACCGACACACATCCATTATTGAGATATCAATGTTTCGTGTTTCAGGGGACCCTGAAATGTCAAGATCTGTCGAAAATATTTGACAAATGAATTGCTTTTGCTTCTCCTCCATAGACGATAGGTTATCGTGGGGGAGGACATAAAGCAAAAAATAGGAAAGGTTGATTGGTAGGAAATGACAAAGGATGGGCTTTCTTTGTATTGTGTTTTTTTTTGTGCAGAAAACACAGCAATGTGCACAGTGGTATGAATTTGTCTGGAAGATGTTCAGCATGAAAAAAGCAAACTGTGCTCCTCTGTCAACAATCATGTGGACAACAGTCATATATATATATAGATATATATAAAATGCAAAGTTGACTGATTGACTCACTCATCAACAAAACACTATTTCCTATTTAGTTAAACAGCTGAAATGTGTTGGGATGGTACATCTAGGTCAGTAGGTATCTTCTAAGAAAGGATATTTTGATGTATCAATATTTAGGGATAAGCAAAGAAAAACTAAATGCCTCAAAATCTCAAAAATGTCTTGATGGATTTTGAACCTCATTCTTTAATAAAAGTTCTTACCTTCATTGCTTACATTTCAAATTCCCATGTATTTTTTTTTCTACCAACAAAGATGTCAGTACAATACATTTACAATACTTTACATATGTAATGGGCTAGAATTCAGTGTTTTAAAGAAAAGACAAAATTCCTGGAAAATTCTGCTACAGGTTATTGTTGATGGCTATCTACAGGATATAAATATTTACCTGTCTTACAAAAGAGTCACCTGCTTTGAATATTCGGACTGCTGTTATTAGTATCTCATTCACACACACTGTGGTGATAGAGAACTGCCTGCTTCCTTTGAAAATGAACGAGTTCTGGGGACATTGGTTTCTAATCAGGTGCTTCTTGATAGCTGACAACAACAACAACAACAACAATAATAATAATAATAATAATAATAATAATAATAATAATAATAATAATAATAATAATAATAATAATACAACGAGTATCATTTCAGATTCAAGATTTCCAGCGCAATGCCGGTTTTGTCGATGAATACGGAAGTAAATAATGACGAAACCACAGAGCCATTTTTCAGATGAAGAAGTAACTTTGCATGCGGGTACTTTAAATTAAATAAAGAATGTATTCAAAAAAGTGTTTTAGTTGTTGATTTTATTAATAAAATTTATAATAAATTATCGGGAAGTTTAAAATAAATTTTTTTATTTTGATTTACGATCCACATCTTGCGTTACGAAACGGATGCGGTCACGTGTATCCGCTTGCGCGATTGTAAACAAACAACCCAGAGCGTTAGTAGCGTCAGTCGGAGCCCAGATACATGTGTTTGTGGATGTAATTTCAAAACGAAGATGGACATTGTGTGGAAATATCTCCTCCTCCTCCCTTCCTGCAGCCCAAAGATGTCAAATTAAATGGTGAGTACAGTATGAAATTGTTTCTAGAATAGAATGCCTTTTACTGTCACTATACGCATCTACAATGAGATTAAAAGCAGCTCCTTCAGTGCAGAAAAAAGTTCTGTATAGGGCTTGTATGGTTGTTTTTTAGCCTTAGCATAACAGCGTATCTGCGGCCCCGCTTCTGCTTTCTTTCCCTCCTCCGTCTGTGTCGTCTCCTAGACCCGACAACAATCCACGGAGAGCCCGCTGGTCTCGCTATGTTGTCTGGGATGTTGTGCGTGTGATGAAAAACACTCGAAACAGATGTCTGGCTCTGGACACCGATGTCTATAAGGTTCGGAATGGTGTAGCGGATGTTCACCGAACCGATCGTGCACAAACAAGGACAAAAAAAAAGTACAAAAACAACAAAAAAGTCCACTGAAAAGGAGAGCCCTGAGCCGCTGCGACCATGCACGCCGCCATGCTCCTAGCTTAATCGAAGTAGGCTAGGCACTTTTTATAACTTTTTGGTTAGTACATTAGAAAAATTATTCGTGTTTTGGTAAATTATGCACATTATACAACCCTTTTTTATTATGAAAAGGTTAAGTAAGTGTTGCAGTGGGAGGTTCGGAACGCATTATGGGTTAGCCTTTGCGAACGAATTAAGTTCGTAAGTCAAGGGTCCACTGTATTGCGTATTTAAGTTAATCAAATTTATAACAAGTCTCCGGAAATCCACCCACCGATGTACCGTATTTGCGTATATAGTTTCAACACAAAGGTTCCATTTTACCAAACATCTCCGCAATCACTTCCTGGTTTCCATCAAAAATGCCGGCAGTCTCAAATTCTCGCCGATAAACATTATAAATATACCCGAAGAGACACTTTTAAGGAAATTTAGAAGATTTTGCTTGGATAAGGGGGTTGGCTTAAATACCGGTCATCGGCAAATACATGTAATTTAGTAGGTTGAGAAGGGGATCGGCTAATATACCGGGTCGGCTTGTATTCCGGGATCTACGGTAAATGAGAATAAAGTAGAACAGAGAAGTATGGTCTGAGGCTCGCGACTGCTGCCTGATTCTTTTATACTTTTTTGCCATATAGCTGTGGCTACACCCTGTACCTGGCCCAGGTTCCCCTAGGCCTGAGGCCACTAACACACATAACGACCATGTATTTTTCATTACATTTAAGAAGTTCTCTAACTTATCTTCTTTCACCATCCAACTATGATGTCACATCATCTACCTACCAAAAAAAAACTAAAGAATTAAAAAAACTGTAAATTAAAAAGTTATAAAGGAAAAAAATATGTTTATTAAGCAAAAAAACTGACTTGCTTTACTAGCATTTAATTAATTATATCTTGCTTTCTGTATAATTTGTGCTGCAAACACAGTTCATATGAATGGTTAACTTTCTGAGTTAATCAACATTTAAGCTCATTTACTCACTGATTCATTCAGAATATAACTGACTCACTGTTTTGTATTTCTTTTTTTTGTGTACAATAATCATTAAAAAACTTTTGACTTTATTTTTCTTGTTTGGTCACAAAAAATGTCCATTAAAATTTGAGGAAGGATTAAATTAAAATTAAAAGCTGTAGGCAAAAAATGATTAGTTACTTGGAAAATATATTCAAAATAATTATGTTTAGTTTTCATCACCAAAACATATATACAGTAATAAGCCCTTTTCCTACATTATCAACTAAGTTTGTTTATATTTAACAAAAAAAAGCAGCATGCCATTACATATGATTTTATGATTCAGTTGTTCACTTCAACATTTTGGTAAAGTAGTACACTTGCTCTTGGGAGAAGGTTGGTAGGCTCAAATAATGTTGCTTCCCAAAAGGGCCAGGGGTTGGCGCTGTCAATCTGACCCTCCCTCCTTTTGTCTCTCTGTAGACCAGCAGAAGAACCAGTCAAACAGTGACGTCACCACCAACCCTTCCTCTGATTACGTCACTTCCGTCCTTACCTGACATCTTCCTTCTCAGAATCCACATACTGAAGACATCACTTCCTCTTCTGGCTACTCTGAACCATCCCCTTCCTGTCTCTGCCATACAAATGCCTCTGTTTTCCCATCTGTGTTCAGTTCTGTTTTGAACTCGGTTTTAACTATGTTTTTTTTTTTTTGTTTTTGCATTTTTCAATAGACGGGGTAGCCATCCCCAAACCTTTTTGAGTCTCCTGCTCTCTTTATTTACAGTTTGTAGACTAGTTTATACCTCCTGTGCGTTGTTTGCATTTCCTAATGGTGGCATCTTAAATTATGTTCATAAGAATTACTAGTGAATGCTTGGAAATCAGTTCAGTTTTTGTTTTTGTCTGACGCTTCCTGACTCACCGGTATCAGAAAACTCCTACATATGATATACTGTTTGAGTCTTGATAAGTAGTTATGCAGGGCAGGAGGAATTAAACGCGAACATTATCTAAATGCGGAAGCATGTTGTGGGCAGCACAGTTATCAATCAGAAGCCAAATCATCCTTTCCTTCTTCATATTATGAGGTTTCTGAACTCTTTTGTGATTCCCCCCACCCCCCACCCAACGGGAACGTCACACTGAAGTGCGTCCTGAAGCGCAATTGCCGTCTGTGGAAGATTGTCCATTGCTGGGGCAGGGCAACAGCAGGCTCACACAGCTGCAGTGGAGCACCACAAAAGCAAAATCTTAAAAGATTGTGGGTGCGCTATAAGTCCCAGTCTTATTCCCCAAAACACGAGGCTGAGTCTCAGTACTTTAGCAAAACCAGCTTTATTCAGCTTGAAACGGGAACTGCATGGTTATTTATTGTAGCGGGATCTGCCACTCTCCTATAAACAGACACAGCAGTCAGACAGGGTTATGACCAAGTTAGTGGCCAAGTAATACTGTTCCCTGCATTTACAATGTTCCTTGCATCATCCATTGAGATCTTTTCTGCTTGCTTCAGTGCTGAGCCGCATCAGAGCTGTGAGCCTGCTGTTGCCCCGGAAGATGTGGTGATCACACTTCGGGACACTCTTCAGTGTGTTGTCCATTTGGGGGAGGTCCCAAAAGAGTTTACAAACCTCACATTTTCTTGAATGGGTGCCGCATTAATGGGAATGTTTCTTGAACGAGTATCACTGAACCACATAAAAACGGCTTTTTCGACATCTTCAAATGCAGCAGTTCACATACATTTGCAACCCGAGATTTTTCTTCTTTTTTTGCTTGGTCTTTCAAGAAAGTTGACAGTGTCGATGGCGAAATTCCAAATTCACTGGCAATGTCTTTTTTCTTTTTGCTGCAATAGAGAGCTGCAAAAATTTTAAGTTTTTTTTTTCTAACATGAACTGTTATCGTTTTTTCATGTCTACCATTTCTATAGCAGGGTGACAATGAGTTAAATTCCAATGGATGTTTTTCAAATGTTGACGAGCAATAAGCAAAAGGTATCATTGAAAACCACAGAAAACAAAAACAGCAAAAACAGTACGAGGAAAGTTCGATGAAAATTTTTTTTTTACAATGTTTCTGATTGGGGATCGTTGTGCACAACTGAGCTGCGACAACAGAACTAACTGCTCTGTGGATGACTCATTCAGGCATTTCATTGTCACTTCGTTGTAATGAAAGTATCTGCTGAATCTACTTTGTAGTAACGAGATTTCTATAGACTTGTGTCATATGGGGAAACTGTCGGGACCATAAAATTACTTTGGTGTAATGGAATTTTACCTGTATAAGCATGTGTTTCCTATGTTGACGTTTCTGATCATAGTTACTGTTGTGATGTAAGATTTTGCATATAACTTGATAAATGTTTTGTATGTCTTTATTTGTAATTTAGGCAATGTAATTCAGTGTTAAACTTTGGTGAGAGGCATTCGTGTTTGCCCAACCCCCCGTTTACGACTTTTCTTTGTAATTTTACGACAGGATTTGGGGGATGTGTCTTAACCAGTTTGATGAGTATTTCACTGCTAAAGTCTTTCAATCCCCTGCAAGGAAGCCAGGATGTTTAACATATGGCTTGAGGGGTTGCAGGTGTTAAGATGTACTATTTCACCCATTGGTCTGAGATATGGCTGTCTGGATTGGATGGAGGGGTTGGACAGAAAACCTATAAATTTGCTTGCTCAACCACATTCTCTCTCTCTCTAACCAACATATGATGAAGAAGCATCTCTCTTGCTAACCTGTGATGATGCAGAAGTATCTTTCTCTTACTAACATCTGAAAGAAGCATCTCTCAAACCAACATATGATAGAGAAGCATCTCTCTTGCTAACCTGTGATGATGAAGACAACACAATGAAGAGCACAGCTCAGCAGCCATATTGAACAGACATGTGGCTGAAAGCTGAGCACCAATGATGCCTTAACTAGAGACATTTTAAGTAACTACAAGTCTGTGTGCCACCTGAATTACACATCACCATTTTATCAGGTTGTATGGTTGCCAATATTCAAATGTACTTTGCATTTTGTTATTATTTATGAATATTATCAGTAATACATAATTTTATGTGTAACTTAACTCCTGCTTGTCTTTTTACTACATCTAATTGCATGAGGTTATAGATATAGAAGGGAAGGTGGGGATAAGTTATATAAAATAATATCTTATAAACAGTGGTAAGTCTGTGAGATTAGGCATTCTAAGGCTACATATTAATAATACAATAGGGGAAAGTAGAGCAATATATACTGTATTACTCTACCAAGATAAAACAGTTATGATACTATTTTGATATCTGATTCTTTAGTTGTGGTCCTAGCCCTCTAAAAGCCACTTCTAGAAGGTTAAAATGACAAATTTCAAATATAAGCGCATGGCGTATCATTTCAGACTATTTCAATCCTAAATTGTACCTAGTGTGTGGTTAGTGTGTGTGTTTGTGTTCACCCTGTGATGGACTGGTACTCTGTCCAAGTTTGTTCCTGCCTTGTGCCCTGTGCTAACTAGGATAGGCTCCAGCAAATCCACACGACCCTGTTTAGAACTAAGCAGGTTATGAAAATGGCTGACTGACTGACTGACTTGATGTGTAAAAAGGGAATAGCAAATGTGTTGTTTGGTTTAAAAAAATTACTTTTTGTTTAGATATTTTAATACATGTAAAGATCTTATACTAGGCCTTTAATTCACATGGCTCTTCCATCTAGTTAGGAGGAGAGCTTAACGTGTTAGTTATGATTTTGATCGTCTTTTACATATTGTAATGGCCTTTCAGTTCAATAAAACTTATTAGGAAATAAAAACACACTCAGGAAAAGCTTACCTTAATATGCTAGCTGCTTTATCAAATCAATTGTTTAATGCCAGTATAAAGCCATAGGAAAGTTTATGATAGTGAAAGAGTTTTAAATCTTAAACATGATAATACCGGTGTTTGTTTATGTCAAGGATATTTTATGTTCTGCTATTACATATCTGTAAAATTGACTTTTCTTTCCCTTTGAGCATTTGGACTTGCTGTTACGAAGGCATGTCTAATAGCTTTTCCAAGAAAACTGCTTGTTTCAGCTGAAAAAAAAACCTGCTACCTTGGCCATCATTATGTCTCAACAGATTACAATTTTAAATTAAGCTGAGATCTTTACCAACCTTTTGAAAATGGCATTTAGCCAATGCTAGATATAGGCAGAGTTAAATCTAAAGAAAAACAAATGTTGGGAGTAAGGCAGCAGTAATTTTACGGTTCATTTTGCAGACATAAACAACTGAAAGCTTCTTTTGGGAAATAAAAAGTAGATACAAGTTCAGTGTGGAAAGCTTCTTTTAAAACTGTTTTGGTTAAGTTTGATGTTATACTATATTACTTTACAAAGGACTCAACATTTTCTTGAAAATGTCTTTATATAATGTAGTTTTACTAATCAAGAAAGTTTTAGTAAGGTTGGATAACTCATGCTTGCTGTTAAGAATACATATAATCAGCTGGCAAACATAAAAGAAAACATAAATAATCAATAAATTAAAACACAAATGTTTAGACTTTCTCAGTTTATTTCCCTAGGGAACCACTGCAAAATACTAAACTTAAAAATACTGTCAAAATACCATATTAGTAACCCATAAATTCATCCACTTTGTCCAATGTACTGCATCCAATAATGGTAAAAAAACTGTAGTGCAGTTAATATTGCCTTTTGTAAGACAATAATATTAAAACTTTGGAACTGAAGACAATAACCTGGATTCAGAATAAGTAATGATTCTAAAATAATTCATGATACTGACTGAGATTAATGTGCTTATCATTGGTAACTCAATAGTTTGGACTATAGAACTCCTAAACATCAAAACAAAGTAGTGCAAATAAAATGGACTGAACTTTCAATATTGATGTTGTTTGTTGGAGCTAATATTTATTTTTAACAACTGGAGATATTATATATGACTTTGATATCAGTTTACACAGATGCAAAAAGATAACATACTATTTGAATAGTATATGGCCTCATCACTATTGTTATTATAGGCTGAGCAATTGGATCTGGAGTGATTTTATAATTACAAATGTACATTTTGGGAAACAGCAAATGATATTGCATCCTAAGGCTTAATGTTAAGACATTAAAACCAAAAAAAGTATATCTTTATTAATGATTTAATACATTCAAGCCGGTATGTCTTTTATTTAGTTGAGCTGAGTCAGCTTTCTATCTATTTTACTTAGCTGGTCACAAAAATATGGAAACGCAGCCTAATGCAAAAACATGATATTTTCATAGATTTTTTTAAAAAATCGATTCTGTAGAGTTTGTCCAAATTGAGAAAGATACTACTCATTAAAATTTTACATCACATTATTATCTATGATCTTAATGTTATTGGTGTAATTGAAATGTTAAAACTAGAAATATAAAGAATTTTTAAAGTTCCAGAACTTCAAGATTTATTGGTATACCTAGAATACCTAGAATCTGAACTAGCAAACTAACAGAAATGTAATTTAGTTTAAAACAATGTTTAAATAGAGTTAAAGTAATGGTTGCACACTATCTCTTAACAAACAAACTTAATTGGCTGCCAATTAAATATTGGATCAATTTTAAGATTCTGTTACTTACATACAAAGTCCTCTATAAGTTAGCCCAGGTCTATAATTATATCTCTTCACACTCACTCCATTCCACTGATGCTGAATTTCTTCTTGTCCCTTCTTTCGTTTTCCACAATGGTTTTAGCTATGCTGCACCCAAGCTGTGAAACAGACTTCCTGTATATATTAGGTGATCAGACTCAACTTTATTGTTTAAAAAGCAACTTAAACCTTATCTTTTCAAACTTTATAAAATGTTTTTTTTGATGTGTTATTCTATGATAATTCTTGGCTGTTTTTTGTTATTTAAAAGTGTTTAATATTTGGCGTGTTGTTTAAAACTTTGTAATGTGACTTTGAGTGCTCTGGAAGATGCAATTAGTAAAATACAGGTAAAATTCCGTTACAACGAATATTTTTACAACAAAATTTTCATTACAACAAAGTATTTTTATGGTCCCGACAGTTTCCCCGTATGATGTGAGTCTATAGAAATCTCATTACTACAAAGAACATTCAGCAGATACTTTCATTACAACAAAGTGCCCAAAAGACCTTGAAATGCCTGAATGAATCGTCCACAGAGCAGTTAGTTTTGCCTTTTTTGTTTCCTGTGGTTTCCAGTGATACCTTTTGCTTATTGCTCATAAACATTTGAAAAACATCCATTGGAATTTAACTCATTGTCACCCTCCTATAGGAATGGCAGACACGAAAAAACGCTAACAGTTCATATTAGAAAAAAAAATGTTACATTTTTGCAGCTCTCGATTGTGCCAAAAAGAAAAAAGAATTCAGTGAATTCGGAATTTCGCCATTGATGCTGTCAACTTTCTTGAAAGACTGAACAAAAAAAGAAGAAAAATCTCGGGTTGCAAACGTATGTGAACTGCTGCATTTGAAGACATCAAAAAAGCAGTTTTTATGTGGTTCAGTGATGCTCGTTCAAGAATCATTCCTACTAATGCAGCACTCATTCAAGAAAATGTGAGGTTTGTAAACTCTCTTGGGACCTCCCCCAACTAGACAGCACACCGAAGAGTATCCCAAAGTCTGATCTCTGCGTCTATGGAAGACTGTTTATCTGTTGCTGGGGCAACAGCAGGCTCAAAGCTATACTGCGTCTCTCGGCCAAAGCAAACAGAAATGATATCGGTGGGTGATGCAAGGTACATTGTAAATGCAGATAACAGGTTTACTTGGTCACTGATCTGGCCACGACCCTGCCTGACTGATGTGACTGTTTATAGCAGAATGGCAGATCACGCTACAATAAATAACTGTGCTGTTCCTGTTTTAAGCTGAATAAAGCTGGTTTTGTTAAAGTACTGAGACTAAACCTCATGTTTTGGGGTGCAAGACAGGGACTTATAGCGTGACCCCGATCTTTTATGATTTGCTTCTGAGTCGCTTCACTGCAGCGCTATGAGCCTGATGTTGCCTTGCCCCGCCAACAGACAAACAATCTTACACAGACGCGCAATTGCGTTTCGGGATGCACTTCAGCATGTCGTTCCTGTTGGGTGGGGGGAGGTCTCAAAAGAGTTCAGAAACCTCACAATATGAAGAAGAAAAGGATGATTCAGCTACTGATTGATAACTGTGCTACCCGCAACATGCTTCTATATTTAGATAATGTTCGCGTTGAATTCCTCTCATCCAATTGTACAACAGTGCTTCAGCCATTGGATTTGGGCATCATCGTTTGATCGCAAGGAAATGCTGAGAAAAATTCTCGTCAGCATAACTTTTAGGCAGGAGGAGATTAAAATTAATGTTAAAGAAGCTATTGAAATGATTGCAAACGCCTGGACGCAAGTTAAAGAAAGTACTATAGCAACAAATACAGAATCTCATTACAATGAAATTTTCGTTTCAACGAAATATTTTTTAGGTCCCTGGGAGTTCGTTGTAACTGAATTTTACCTGTATATAATAATGATACATAAATCCCCTACATGCTTAATCCAAATCAAAGTCACAAGGACCCAATCCTTGCTGCATTGGATAACGCAAGAAAGAAAGCATCCCTAGAGGTTGCACCTTTCCATTACAGGGCTCACTCACACGTAAAGCCAAACATTGCCAGTTTAGAGCATACATGAGGAAAAAGTGCAAAGTCCACACAGAAAACTGAGTCTGTGAGACAGCTGCACTAACTAGTTTATTACAATAAATGCTGTAGCTTATTTTGTTATTTAATTCCAACATTTATGTTAATAGTCTGATATAAAAATAAGTGTATAATACAAGAGACTACAGGAAAACATAGCTCAGAAGAAGGTCACACCAGATTCAATCCATAACATTATGTGGTTTAAATGGCTTAAAGTTGGATATAAACTCAGAGTTATAGATGTCATATACTTTGGAAAGTGAATTAGTAAAAAAAAGTGATGGAGTGGGAAAAGACAAACTATAGATTCATGAAGGAAATACTCACCACTTTTACAGAGGTATCTGTATAGTCGTTTTGATAAATATGTCATTTAGGAATATATCACAGTTATCATGGCTGATGTATATTTGATATTGCTGAATCTTTGTGTTACCAATCTTCATGTGTGTATGCATGCCTGAACTAGTCTTAACTGAAAACAAACGAGAACGTAAGATGTAGTGTCCGGCATCCTTTCTTAAAGATCTTGCTCTATGAGATGTACAGTATATTTGCCTTAAAAATATTATGATGTGGTATGAATGTAAAATAAAAAGTACATTATATTTCCAAATTAACTACTTTTACAGAGCAAAAAAGTTAAGTATCGGGGTGAAAAAATAGTACTGTTTACAGTTTGTTAAATAAGACTCATATTATTTAATTTGTGTGGATATTAGGAATATAGAGTATCAGGATTGTTTTAATAAGATGCAGCTTTTAAGTGAATAAATTGTGTAAAAATTACCATAAGCTGATCGACACATTTGCAAAACTAAAGACGTTGATGGAGAGGTGCGAAGGAATTTAAGGTGGCCTGGGATTACAAGTTTTACGAAAAACATCCATCACCTCTCCATCAGCATGTTTTCTTTTGCAAATGCGTAGATCAGCACAAGCAGCAAGCCGCCTGCTATCCCATCCCCCCACTGACAGAGCTGAGTCCATTGCAAAATTCTCAGAGCTCAAGTCACTTTATCTGGGAGTGAAGTGTCTGGAGTTGTATAGTGTAAATAATATATCATTATTTGGAATACATGCATTTCATGTGTGTTCCGTGTCTACAGTGGTCTGGGTAAATGTAGGATAACAGGAAACATTGAACACATACCTAAAACAAACTTTTTTTATGTTATAATACTATTGACAAAATTTTGACATGAAGTGTATAATGTGTGAAGACTGAAGTCCAAATATCAAATAAACACTTACACAAAAGGTACAAGTATAACAAAAGAAATGCACTTTTATTCAAGAATATAACTGAAGAAAAATAAATTGGGTTAGGATACAACACTGACACGACCGCTTGGGTGGTGCAGCGGTAAGAACTGCTGGCTCATAATCAAGAGTTCGCAGGTCTGATTCTAGGCGGTTCCTACATTTACCGTTTTGAGTAGTGAGCTGCCCTTATTGTTACTATTATAGAATAAAAACATAAATTTGATTTGAGTTTGTAACAACCGGTGTAAATTTATAGTACTTGTAAAGGTTAACATTTTTTTAAAATTTTATTGAGTTTTATTCTCTCAGTCGTGTTCACACTCCCCCCAATCTGACACTGCAGTTTTCAAATAAAGATATGCTATAACAGAGGTGAACTTAGATGAGGATGAGGGTTCTACATCAGAGAAAGAGAACAGAAGCTCTCCCTGCAAGAAACACATAAGAACAACACAGCTGCAGCAGGTGTAAAGGGGAAAGATGGCACCAGTTGGATTCAGCAACACGTTGGCCATCATCCTGCCAGTCAGTCTGCCACACGCACGTCCTTCAACAAAACAGCAAGGCTTACAGAGCTTGCTAAGGTATTGTGCAAAGTTCAGTTTGTGATTATGTTTCTTGATGGTCTTTATATGAAAAACATTTTATGTTACTTATATAAATGCCACATCGAATGTTGTTTACTTATATTTATTTACCTGTCTTCCTACAGCGTAAAGTCACAAGTAGAATGCAGTGCTTCCTGTGTTTGATCAACATAGGCTTGCTGACAAAGTACATGTGCAAGGCCACTTCTAATTCAGAAAAAGATCAGTTACGAAAAGTGAGAGGTCAGCTTCCACCTGCAGCTATAGACTCTTGAGTACACAAGCGACTCTCCACGCTCGTGTTTAGATCTAGATGGTGTATGTGACCAAACAAAGAAGTCTGACTGCATTCTCAGTACCACTGCTCGTGTACTGAAGTGTCAGCATGGCACTGCCAGATCTAAACAGAGCGTGGAGAGTCGCTCGTGGACACTTTCACAATGGAACAAGATGATACAAAGTATGACAATTTAGGATGCACAATGGCTGTTTTCTGATGAGCACTCAGCCACACTGAAAATAATGTGTACTGTAAACTCAACTGTGTGTAATTTTTGTGATTATTTTAACATCTCATTTCTACATCAGCAAACATCTTTCTCTTATACATTGTGTTACTAATGTTTACAGTATTTTCTGGCTATGTGCTAAAAACACAGTTTAATACAAATACCAGTTTACCTCTGGGAGAATAAATCTCTATAGGGACTTCCATGTTGCAAAGCGATGCCATAACCTTTGCTGCTTATGCTGTTTCCAATCACTGTCAAGGAGCAGTCATCATCTGTCAGGGCAGTATATTCCACTACAGCCAGATCCCACAAAAATGCATAATTCCCATTTTTAACCTGTGAAACAAAAAAAAAAAATACAAAATAAATCAAATTATATCATTCCTGTCTATTACATTTACATCTCTGTTAATATTGTTGCATCCCCTGCAGCTTTTTTGAGCATGTAGTTTTAAAATATTGTATAGGACTTCAAAGCCAATAAGGTTATAGCACAGAGAAAATCTGGATGGTTCCTTGATCATTCAGTACAGTAACATGAGGTGCATCCATGACTGAGTAAAACAATTAGCATTTATTTTATGAATGATTTAAATACTAAGGCTCTAAGATATTTCATTAAAAAAATGGAATACCTTTGTGACATATTAGTCATTTATTTCATTGTTAAGCTGATTATTCCTTTTACAATGTCATGAAGGAGATTGACCAAATGCCAGAAACACTGGGCAGAAAGAAGCCCAGTGCAGTGCAAGATACCATTGCAGTGCACACTCATACACACACACACACACACACACACACGCATGTGTAGTCAGTAAGCCTACTATCACTGTCTTTTCAGAGTATGTGGGAGAAAATCAGACTAACCAGAGAAACCAATGAAAAAACATGAAGAATGTACATACTCCAAGTAATTCTGGATGTATTAGGTAATATAAGTACTGTATGTTTTATTTTAAACTAAATGGAAAACTTTATTTTCACAATGTGTCCACATAATGAGGCCACTGCCTCATTTGTAATCTGATTAAAATTTTGGCAGGAATTTACTGTAATAGTAAAAACTAAGTGGAAACTGACAAAAAACACAGCAGTGAATGAAAGCAAAAAGATGTCAAAAAATATATTTTTTTTTCTGGTCAAACATAAGAAGGATAAGAAGAATAATGCTGTTTCATGAAATCAGTTCACTAAGTAATACAAATACTTTTAAATTGCTCAGATTTTCAAAATAGTTGTGAAATTAAAATACAAAAGCAATATAAATCATTATATTTATATATTGTAAAATCTTCACTGCGATGCAGTATTCCATTTGGCTTATTTGTATTTTTTAACTAAAGCTAGACAGTTTAGATTGACCTTATGTGACTTTGTGCAGAAGTGCCACTGGGACAAGTTTTGACTCCAGTTTGCTAGCCAGCCACTGGAGGACATCAGTGACCTACTGTTGGATCTCTTGCTCTTTACAAAACAAGTCACTAAAGTATGTATAGTGTGTACTGCATTGTGTTCTTGCTTTATAAAAAAAAATACGGGGATATACTTGATTTCCTGTTGTGCCTCATACTGGTAACAGAGATCCAGGTGAATGCAAATTTAAATGCTACACATTGATGTTTCAAGAGATATAAGGGACATTAATAAATTATTAGCTCACCTGTATCTACTGTGTCAGCCTCTTTACAAATTATGGAATGTTGTGAGAGGGGATTTTATATATGGAGGATATATTCAAGTTTATAAGGAAAATTTTTATAAGGCATACAGTGATTACATTCCAGATCAAAACTATTTTAAACTTTTGAATTTATTCGAAACAATAGCTAAGTTAGCATGTAAGAAATCCAAAATATATGATCTTGAACATAATGCTATTAGCAATAACTTTAATAATTTCTACTAATAATAACCTACACAAAATAAGATTACAGAACAAGCAATATGCTTCCTGAACAAAGAACACAATAAATGACACATGTACTTTTTCCTTGTCGTGTTCATAAATTCTAATTGATAACAGAACAGGACATAATTTCCAAAATGGAAGCCATGTATATGATTTGCTGGAAAACATACAGTAGTTTAAGAATCAATTATACACATAATTAATACATAGGTAATACATCAGTACTTATTGTTAGACCCCTATTAATGATATTTAAATCCAGGTGTGCTCTGCGGTGGGTTGGTGCCCTGCCCGGGATTGGTTCCTGCCTTGCGCCCTGTGTTGGCTGGGATTGGCTCCAGCAGACCCCCGTGACCCTGTGTTCGGATTCAACGGGTTGGAAAATGGATGGATGGATGTTCAGGCCAACTTCCAATATACCTGTTCTTTAAAGTTTGTGGAGAAAATTTTAATATTTGGCTTATTCCAGTCTAATATTTAGGCACTACTTTTCACATGAATTTAACCTTAATTTCTGCTCCTTCCAAAACATGCTTCCCTCCCACATTTCTTCCCCTTCTTTCCCTTCTCAGTGTCTGGGGTAGCAGTCAATCTACCTTGAAGTGAATGTGTCAGCGCAAATAATGGTCCTAGTTTTAAAAGTGTTCTGTCCAAATTAAGTTGTCTTTGTCTACAGAGTGACGTATTTCAGATTGTAGCTGAACTTGGATATTTGGAATCTGAACTAAAAATCCTTCTATATTTATGAACTGTACACAGTGCATCCAGAAAGTATTCACAGTGCATCAATTTTTCCACATTTTGTTATGTTACAGCCTTATTCCAAAATGGATTAAATTAATTTTTTTCCACAGAATTCTACACACAACACCCCATAATGACAACAAGAAAAAAGTTTACTTGAGATTTTTGCAAATTTATTAAAAATAAAAAAATTGAGAAAGCACATGTACATAAGTATTCACAGCCTTTGCTCAATACTTTGTCGATGCACCTTTGGCAGCAATTACAGCCTCAAGTCTTTTTTGAATATGATGCCACAAGCTTGGCACACCTATCCTTGACCAGTTTCGCCCATTCCTCTTTGCAGCACCTTTTAAGCTCCATCAGGTTGGATGGGAAGTGTCGGTGCACAGCCATTTTAAGATCTCTCCAGAGATGTTCAAACAGATTCAAGTCTGGGCTCTGGCTGGGCCACTCAGGGACATTCACAGAGTTGTCCTGAAGCCACTCCCTTTGATATCTTGGCTGTGTGCTTAGGGTCGTTGTCCTGCTGAAAAATGAACCGTCGTCCCAGTCTGAGGTCAAGAGCGCTCTGGAGCAGGTTTTCATCCAGGATGTCTCTGTACATTGCTGCAGTCATCTTTCCCTTTATCCTGACTAGTCTCCCAGTTCCTGCCGCTGAAAAACATCCCCACAGCATGATGCTGCCACCACCATGCTTCACTGTTGGGATGGTATTGGCCTGGTGATGAGCAGTGCCTGGTTTCCTCCAAATGTGACGCCTGGCATTCACGCCAAAGAGTTCAATCTTTGTCTCATCAGACCAGAGAATTTTGTTTCTCATGGTCTGAGAGTCCTGAGGTGCCTTTTGGCAAACTCCAGGCGGGCTGCCATGTGTCTTTTACTAAGGAGTGGCTTCAGTCTGACCACTCTACCATACAGGCCTGATTGGTGGATTGCTGCAGAGATGGTTGTCCTCCTGGAACGTTCTCCTCTCTCCACAGAGGACCTCTGGAGCTCTGACAGAGTGACCATCGGGTTCTTGGTCACCTCCCTGACTAAGGCCCTTCTCCCCTGATCGCTCAGTTTAGATGGCCGGCCAGCTCTAGGAAGAGTCCTGGTGGTTTCGAACTTCTTCCACTTACAGATAATGGAGGCCACTGTGCTCATTGGGACCTTCAAAGGAGCAGAAATTTTCTGTAACCTTCCCCAGATTTGTGCCTCGAGACAATCCTGTCTTGGAGGTCTACAGACAATTCCTTTGACTTCATGCTTGGTTTGTGAACTGACATGAAGTGTCAACTGTGGAACCTTATATAGACAGGTGTGTGCCTTTCCAAATCATGTCCAATCAACTGAATTTACCACAGGTGGACTCCAATTAAGCTGCAGAAACATCTCAAGGATGATCAGGGGAAACAGGATGCACCTGAGCTCAATTTAGAGCTTCATGGAAAAGGCTGCGAATACTTATGTACATGTGCTTTCTCAATTTTTGTATTTTTAATAAATTTGCAAAAATCTCAAGTAAACTTTTTTCACGTTGTCATTATAGGGTGTTGTGTGTAGAATTCTGAGGAAAAAAATGAATTTAATCCATTTTGGAATAAGGCTGTAACATAACAAAATGTGGAAAAAGTGACGCGCTGTGAATACTTTCCGGATGCACTGTATATATATATATATATAT
>JANRMT010062813.1:78383413-78423063 GCA_026402145.1 Polypterus bichir lapradei | reverse complement strand
ATTTGTGTCTCCCATAAAAGCAGCTTCACTTGAAATCACTTTGTGATTGTGCACGGGTAAAAACGTCCGCTGAAGTGTCAGATTCTTATTTAATTCTTCTGCTTTCTGTATCTTCTGCATTGCATTCAGGTCTTTCAGGTTACCCTGATGTTTTGTCTCATAGTGCCGTCTTAGATTAAATTCTGTAATTACAGCCACATTAGCTCCACAAATGAGACACACGGGTTTACCGGCAATGTCAGTAAACATATACTCAGCCTCCCATCGGTTTTTAAAGGCTCTATTTTCAGAATCAACTTTTCTCTTCAGCATCGTGTGGGCTAGCTTCGCAATAACTTGCAGCATCATAAGCTAGACTTGATTAACACGGTAAGTGTTCGGCAAGGCAGCTGAAGCGCTGCATTATGGGATCTGTAGTTTATTGTGTTACCAGCGCTTCATATACCCGGGCCATTAATAACAATAATACAGTATATAAAATGATCTCGCGGGACGGATATAATTACACGCCGGGCCGGATGTGGCCCGCGGCCCTTGAGTTTGACACATATGGACTAAATAGAACTTGAAAAGATATATTTTTTCAAATGTGATCGCGCAATTCAGATAGAGTTGACGCGCACTACAGCCTGCATGCCTCAATAAGTCATCCTCCCCTCGCTCTTACTTTTTTATCGTTCATCTAATGAATACACTGAGTATGGCTTTACCAAAACAATCATTGATGGCGAATAAAGTATCCATTATTCGAGTATGTAGATCGGGGTATATATATACATATATATATACACCCGCGTATCGCAGCGGAGAAGTAGTGTGTTAAAAAAGCTATGAAAAAGAAAAGGGAACATTTTAAAAATAACGTAACATGACTGTCAATATACAGTATTTGTTTTGTGAGTGTTACTGAGTGTTGCTGTCATCAAGGATTTGATTATCATTATTTCTTTCAATCAGGTTCTTATTTGTAGGATGTGTTGTGTTCAAGTTACATTCCGTGTTTGTCAATCGTTGTAAAGATGACAGGTTTCATTCATCGATTCATTTCTTACTGCATCAATAAACAGCTCGTCTTCTTCTTTATCTGAGACCTGACACACTGCATGCACGGGTTTTTTTTTTTACACTGTCTTCCTTTAGCGGGACATTGACTTTTTCCACCGTGTGCTTTGTTTCCGCAGTAGCTGGATTTATGAATATGCTTGTATGTGTCAGACGCTTCATATTTTTTGCTGCCTTTTCAATTGTGTAATTCGGTTTTTGTTCAGCGCTCTTTGGAACTGTTGCTTTTTGTCTGTGCATTGCGTCAGTTCACGTGAGCCGCTCGGTGTACATGCATCGAAGTTTCCCAGCTGTGCTGGAGCCATGTCGTGCTATGTCCATGGCTGTATTTAATGTTACCGAAGTCCTGGCACTTAAAACTTTCTCTCGCAGTTTCGCTGAGTTTGTGCCAAACACCACCCTGACCATCTCATCTTCCTCTGCATAAGCACAGTCCTTCACCCGTGAATATTTAGTGGGAGTTTGCTATTAGATTGCCGCTGACGGACGGCCTTATATGGGCAGGCACTAAATTACAAACGCCAGCGGCAGCCTGTCTATGAACTTAATTTAAAGTGTAGGTTTACATCGTGCTTTGTTTCCGAAGTAGCAGAACTCATGAATATGGTTGTATATGTCACTCGCTCGCTTCTTATTGTTTCGCTGCCTTCTTAATTATATAATGCATGTTTTCTTCAGCGCTTTTTGGAGGTCTTCCTGGTTTTCTATGTACTGCGTGATTACGTGGGAGGCGTGATGATGTCACACGAAACTCCGCCCCCATGGCGTTCAAGCTCATCTCCATTACAGTAAATGGAGAAAAACAGCTTCCAGTTATGACCATTACGCGTAGAATTTCGAAATGAAACCTGCCCAACTTTTGTAAGGAAGCTGTAAGGAATGAACCTGCCAAATTTCAGCCTTCCACCCACACGGGAAGTTGGAGAATTAGTGATGAGTCAGTCAGTGAGTGAGTGAGTGAGTGAGTGAGTGAGGGCTTTGCCTTTTATTAGTATATATATATATATATATATATTTATATATAGATATATATATAATTTTTTTTATATATATATACATACAGTATGATTATTGTATAGTATGCTTTTAAATGGAAGTCTTTGTAATTTAAATTTAACTAAACCTAATTCCAACCAGAAAGATGCTGTTTTGCTGCACATTCTGTACTTCCTCCACCAGGAGGTGCGTACCCTGCATAAACATATGTAGGTGTCCCAAAATTAGCTCCAATAAAGGTATGTTACAGTCATAAAGGAGTGACATGGCAGCTGTTTGCTACATCATTCATAACATTTGCCTTAGATTTGGAATTGGGATCCACAGTAGAATAATGACTAGAAGCAAAGACACTGCCAGATGAATAAAATGGCTCTGCATAAGCACAGATTTTCCTAGAGCAGTATGATAGAGGTAGCACCCTGTATGTAGGATAAACTGTTTACAGACGTGCTGCCACATTTCAAGCAGTGCTCCAGGAAACCCAAAGAAAGACAGAAATGGCGGTCACCATTTCAGCAAGAGTGGTAACAAGGTTTATGCAGAAACCATTACAATCCTCTTCAGTCCTGCTTTTGGAGAGGCTTTCTATTTCCTTTTTTTCTATTATGAAATAGAAGTTGTCATCATGTGACAGTCTTGAACATATTTCTCTGCTTTTCTTTATTTAATAATTCATTTTTAAACCACAGCAAATCCAATTTGGAATAGCAGGAATTGTTTATATTGAAAAATCTGAAAAAATACTACAGTACCTACACATATTTTTGGGATTTTATTATTTCTTCTAAAAGATATTATTGGAGCACTTAAAATTATTACAAGGCACAAAGCCTGTAGACAGACCCGGCAATGATTTAATTCCCTAAAGTCCACTATAAAATCTTAGAAATGCCTGGTATTGCAAGTGTTGTTTAATAAGGAGATTGTTCAGGTTGTAGCATGCCTTATTTGCATATTCCGAGTTATTAGGTCATATACAACATTTCTCTGGAGGACCTGCTCAATAAAAATGAAATTCTCACCCATAAATCGTGCCATGCTGCCTTTATTATTTCTCATCTTGACTTATTATTACTGTAGGTCATTTTGCAGTTTAAACTATGGATTTGTAAGGGTTTACATTTTCTTTGTGATAAGTATTCATAGAACATCAAATAAAAACATAAACAGTACTTTTGTTTTTCATTTGTTAGGAAAGAGGATGCACAGGATATCTAGTTAAACTATAAAATATAAAATTCTTTAATGAGGTATTTAGACAGGTTGTTGATCAGTCTTTCATTTTTTCCATTCATATTAAATATTATTATAAGTGAGTAAGCATTTTTTATAATGATAGCAATACCATGGGTGCTTAATAAACTGTTTGATATTGTACAATCATTTAGGGAATGGCTACATCTGAGCATTGATCAATGTTTCCTGTTTTTGTCAGTGCAGAAATAACTTTAAAACATTTTTTTTCATTTGCAGAATGCTCAAATTGTTGAAAGCTTATATTCCATAAAATCATTTTCCATTCATGTAATCAGGTTTATAAGCATTTTCCCTGTTTTCAGGTCCTGTATTGCTTGTCTGGTTATCTTACATTTCATTCTAATAACGTCACAAAGGGCATTTTCACATGAACTTAGAAGCCATTTTCCCTCACTGTAAAAGCAGAGATTCTGAATTGTAATATAATTGTCATGACTCCTGCCACAAAAAAGCACATAAAGTGAAGCACACCAGAAAAAATATCAGGCTAAAAAAAAGTTGCAAAGTTTACAAAGTGTCCACAGTTATGATGAAAGGGAAACAATTATGATGAGAGGGAAACGATTAAACCTCTGTTTCTAAAAGACAACAAAAGAAGGGTTTCTTTATATTTAAAGAATTTATTTAAAGAAAAAGGAATAACAGAAAAGCAGGGAAGAACAAATGATGAAACAGGTTTGCCTAAAGGGCAAAAACCTTAAGCAAACAAACCCAAATCAGAATCCATCAAACAGTACCTTATAGCAAATACAAAGAATGAATGCTAGAAAATTTAAGTATGAAGCAAAGATAAATAAACAGGTACTGAGATCACAAATACTGTACAAAACTCCAGTATAATTGGAGCTTCCTTTCAAATATGTACTTGCTGGAACAGTACCCCATTTGCAATATTTTGTGGCCCAACCAGGTTTGGTTCTACATAAAGGAGGCAGGGCAGATAATTGACAAAACTACATATATTAAAAGTATGATACAAGAATTCAAAATCTACTATACAATAAAACACTGAGGTCTGTGTGTCCAGTTCCTCAGAGCAATCTGATTGGTCAGTTTGCCTTTGATTTGATTGGTCAGCTTGATTTTGGTGATGTGATGAAAGAGGAAGCGTGAGAGTAAAAAAGATGCACAAGGAGGAGCAGAGGCATAGGCTGAGAAAGTATAACAACAGACGGGCGGTGAGAAAGGTGCCTCGAAAATAATGACAATCACTCAGATAATGAGTCTGAGCATTACAGGAACACACTCGAGAAAGGGAGTGCCAGTTAAGAGCGATTCAGACACACATAAATGCAGTGGAAAGATGCTGAAAGTACTCATAAGACTAGATATAGCAAATACTTTTTGTTATTCCTTTACCTGTCTATGACAGGTACTGTGGCCTGTAATCAATAAAACACAACACTAAAGAAAATTATAATATTGCACAAAACAAAAAACACAATATACAAAATGTTATTTAAAAGACAACTAAAATATAAAAAAACACAAAATAAATGTTAGCCTGGACAATATCCCAGGCGGAAACATAACCATCATGAAATGTGTTTAAAAATATTCCGTGTTTTGACAAATACTTGCTGCTTGTTATCAAGTTTTTACTCCTTTTGGCTTATTTTTACACATTGTTTTAACATTTAGCACTTTTTTGGGTTTCCTTTGCGAGGAATATCCATTATGGGTCAGTTCATATAGGTTGCTAAAAAAACTCTTTTAAGCTGAAAATATGGGCTGATGTGCAAGTTACCAGCAGAGTCTGCGAGGGCTTTCCACCATGTGTTGCTTTTAGCAAATCTCTGTGTTACAGCTTCAATTTTGGCAAAACAAAAGGCACATATTTTTGACACATATTATCATATGTTTTGAATGCATTTAGTCTTGACACAGTATCAGAGTAGAGTAACATTTCCTCTCAGAACTCACAGGGAGAATATATACATTTCCTGCCTTTCACAACGGGTGGCGTTCTTTACTTGCACCAAAAGCAGCTCTCAGTGTCACCAGTACCACAGGCAAACTCTGATTTTATCCAACTTCTTTTTTTTAACTTTCTCAGGCATCAATGCTATAATGTCATTAAAACTCCTTTCCAAAATATTTTAGTTTCAGCTTCTCCATAGATGTCTTACTTAGATTTTTTTTTCAATCTTTCTGTCTTCTGCAGCACATTATTTTCTTTAATGCTTCTTTACTTGATGGCTCAGCTTTCACAGCCACATGTTACTGGAATAACTATAGCTTTAACTATCCATACTGTATTTTATTGTCAGCATAACATCTGTGAATTTCATGATTCCTGCAGGTTTGTAATGCTCTTTTTTCTTCAAGGAAAAATCTTAAGCTGTGTGGAAGTTTAAAGCCAAGAAAGCCAGATGATAATACAATCTCTGCTTTTTCATTATGTTTACTAGGTTAATGAATGCAGCAGACCATATTGTTTTATAATGAGCAGAAGTTAGATCAACATTAGCACTTTCCACTTTTATTCTCTTATTCTCTTTCAGCTTTTATAGTGATGCTTTCAGTATATCTATGATTATTGATAATGTTTTCATCAGTTTAATTCTCCTGTCTTCACTGATCCAGTAAGTACATGGTCAGCACAATCAAACACGTTACAGGAGGGGCAGCAGTAGCGCTACTGCCTCATAGTAAAGAGATCATGGGTTCACATCACAGGTCCTCCCTGTGTGGTAGTGCTTTGAGTAGTGAGAAAAGTTCTATATAAATGTAATGAAT
Source organism: Polypterus bichir lapradei (assembly GCA_026402145.1). NCBI lineage: Eukaryota > Metazoa > Chordata > Cladistia > Polypteriformes > Polypteridae > Polypterus > Polypterus bichir. The sequence goes on along the minus strand of JANRMT010062813.1, from coordinate 78,417,006 downwards.
TATTATTATTATAACCTATTAATGTAAATAGTTAAGATTTACTGCCTCCATTTTCCATAAAAAGTGTGGTATTTCATAATTGTAAATATGATTGCAGTTTCACTTGAAATAAACTTTTATTTTGCTGTCATGAGAGATCGGAGGTTGGAAGGACCTGGTGAGAATGAAATCTTGTTCACAGTATCTATAAATCAGATAGGGAACATTCAATGTGTTCTTTCTATACACAATATGTCAATGAAACATTGCCTGTTCTTCTGCTTCATCTGCTTTTCTTCTTCATTTTTGTTAAGCTATTAAAAGCCAATCTTGTTTTAGCAGACTTTTGTTGCCTATTTTTTAACTAAATACTAGAAAAGGATCTTGTAGGATCTCCAGCATAACACAAAATACCTGAGATTTTCTCCTTTGGTATTTAATTTTACCATCTACTGCCATCATCCTCAATGACATGGCAACTACATTGATCATTTTTAATTCTTTTGTCTACAAAAAATGGGATTTCAGTCATTCTCATTCATTGAAGTACTTTGACATGCCTTCACTGCCTTTTCATTGCTCTTCCTCCAATAATAATAGGTGCAACATGTTGTGATACAGACCAAAAAAATCATTCAGCATATTCTGTCCATTGCAAGCCTACACTGACTTTTTTCCTCCATTTTTAAATAATTTTTTAGTTTTCAATTTGACCTCAAAAAAATATCTGTCTGTGCTATGTATGCAATATAAGACCATGTCAGGCCGCAGGTCATCTGCCTTTGCACAACCCCAAAGACTTGATCCTTGACATGAAGTGAATTCACGTTACACTTAACAACACTTACACTTTTCAAACTCTTTTGAACTAAATATTCAAATTAAAACAGGATATCCCATTTTCTCTTTTGTATTTTATAGTAAACTGCAAAAATTCTCAATAGCCAGTAATACATCACTGGAATTTATGCTTTAAATGGATCTGCACACATATATGCTTTATTGTTGCTATTTTAAATGTTTTCACATAAAAGTTCTATCTTCAAACTTACTTATTATTAGAATAAGCATTTCCATTAATGCCTGATATTAAATTAAATGAAGAAACATCATTTTAAAATTCAACATTTCAAATGAAAAAATTCTAACTGACAGAAATTGCTGGAAAATCTGATTGATAAACCAAATGTGAATTAAAAGATTACCTTATTTTAAGTTAGCATACTCCAGAAAATGTCAGTTGCAGATATAAGCAGGTCATACTGATTAACTGCAACTTTTTCAGGACACATCAAGTAATATTTGAATATAATAATAAAACGAGCAGCTACCTCCCCTGCTGTAGTCTATTGCAAAGCTTTAACATCTGATTTGCTATCTAACCTTTGGACCTTTTCTGAAAAGCAAGTCACTTCAATACATCTGTAGAGCCAACAACCCAGAAACAGACCTACTTTTGTCCATGATACCGTTTCCACTATGATAATGATAATATACAACTTGTCTGTATGGTTGCTTTAGTGTGTGAAGATAAGCCGGTGTTAACTTCAATTAATAACAAATGCATGTGTGTCAATAAGCATATTTAGCAAAGAAAAAGTAGTGGGGAATAAAACAACACACACAGAAAAAACCACACATCATTTGTCCATGAATATGGCTTAATACAATTATTCATACACAACTCAGTCTAGCATAATTTCTTTTTCAGTACATTTGGCTGATATTCTTCTTGCCAACCAAAATCCTGACTTTCTTCTGGACAAAATCTTGTGTGCAGTCACTCATTGGAAATGACTGTGAATGTTTAGAGAGTAACTGAAATCTTTAACCTGCCAAAAGTAACGAGAGCTGATTGCTACAGCAATTACTATACCTCTACATTTGAAAAGTTTGATGGCACAATCGTAAATCTCTGCATTCTTACTATTGAAAGACCATGTTCAAATACTCTGTTTACCCTAAAAGACTTTTTGTTATCTGGTGATGCAGCATTTTTCAAAACAGCCATTGTTGGAGTTAGATTGTTAGTATTTAAAATGTAATATAGATGAGACTAACCCTTGTGTCTGTCAAGTCTGACACAGACAGCCTCATACTATAATTCCTCTTTTGTTACAATCCTATTTGCATTATCTCTAGAGAAAGAAATGAGGGAAATATAATTTTATACTACCTTTCTGACTCCTTCTGAAGGGTTGGCCACTGAGTTGTCTGCTCCATTGTTCTTGCTTACTGTCCTCCAGAGTTCTGAGAAGGTACTGTCCTGTTCCAGTGGGTTAGTACCCTTTGCTCTGAAGTAGTCATAGACAGCAGAGTCCCTCACGGTGCCATAAGACAAATCCATTTGTTTGGCCAAATCCTGAAATGTTCTAGAAAAGGAAAGAAGCAAAGCTTATTTTATAAATGCTGTATTTTAAAATACAAATAATCAATAGTTTATAAACATAAGGCCAGTGGAACATTACACAACTTCTAGACACAAAGGATGTCAAACTTGATGACAGAAGTTGCTGATCTCATTGCCTGATGAGGTCAGATAACACAGATAGAATTTTTTGGGCATGATAAATTACATGACTCCATAATTACATGACTCCAGCACAGTTTTACATTTACAAAGTATTTTTCTGACAGCCAATAACATACTGCTAGACAGAGTAGGTACTATACAAGTTTTTTACATGTATGGCAATTTCAACTGTAATCTCAGACCTTTTATTTCTTTTTCCTATTCTGTTATGGTATGTAAAACATAAGACATCAAAACAGATGAGTATATTTTCTGTTTGTGAATTCCAAAACACTCATGTTCATTATTCTTCATAGCTGTATTATATGTATTGTACTTCTGCCTGAGTAATCATTGCTTCTCAGCTTGCACACAATTAGAGTTTAAGACATAATTAAATCTGTGCCATTGGGTATGTCAGAATATGCAACTGATGGGCCTGGGAGTGTGCAGCGACTGCCTCTCACTATCTAAGATTATGTAAATGAAGTCTGTGAGTGAAAATCAGTGGAAAAGTCATGTGATGTGACAGGGCCTTAAATTATTTTCAAGTGTTATCATTCTCTATTCTTACAATTCTATGGGCAAATAATTAATAAAACCTTTATACATACTGTACAGTTAACCACACTTCCAGGTTGACTAAATTACAAACAATAATACAGGGTGGTTCAGATCTAATTATGCAGATCCAGATCGTCTGGATGATTTTGATTTATGCGGGAACGACTTCAGTTCGGCATGAAGACGATTTTTCACGTCATCTGTTCACACACTTCTCGATGGTCCGGGATTTTTTAGGTGATTTTCTATGTAATAAATTTAAGAAGTTATAGCGTAATGAAAATTGCATAATTAGATCTGGACCACCCTATAGTAGTAAACAATATATTTTCAAACTTTGTAGAAAGATTTTCTTGAATGCACAAACAATATAGAATTTTTTTTTACTTGAAGGTAATTTTAAACATTGGTATAATTTATTTATTTATCTTTACCACATAATTTCTGTTTGATATAAGGTTTAAAATATACTTTTGTTAGAGATGACAATTTTAAGAACTCTATTAATTTAGCAAGTTTGGCAAAGCTCTTTTTTGTCTTTTGCTGTAAAGAAATTCAGAATTATAAAATCATTTTTAGGTCCTGAAAGAATCAGTAAGGTACGTATTTATATAAAATGTAAAAAATGTTGCAGCACAAACCTCAGTGGAAGTTAACTTTACACATTTAATCTTTTTTTTCAAGACAGACCATTATCAGTGACTTACATACAAAATTGTAAGTGTATAATAGTATAATAGTAATAGTATAATAACAAATGATTTATCACAATGAGACATTAATTTATTTAACGTGAAAAGATAATTTTTAATAAATATACTGGTTTAAATACTGGATGCCATTTTGCATTTTCACTCAGTCATCATTTCATTTATTTATTGTTGTGCATGCTAAACACAATGCAGAAGTCTTTTGCATGTACAGTAAACTTACTGGATTACACATTAATAGAATTATAGAATAGAATAATAGTAATAGAATAGAATCCTGTAGGTAGATGGGAGCATGTGAAATGCCAATATATATAAGCCAATGTCTTTTATTACCCTACTAGGGAGTATCAGTATTGGTTTAGATATCATGTAATAGCTCATGCCACTTTAATGCGGACTAAACCCAGAAATAAATAACAAAAGAGGACCAAAATTTTTTGAAGTCTGAGTCTTATTACTCAGAAGGAAAACACAAAATATTAAGGAAATAATAAGTAATGTACATGTTATTCATCCATCAAACTGTCAAGTTTGGCATGTGGGAGGAAAATTACATGTGACACAAGGAGGATATGCAAACTACAGACAAATCAAGACCACACCAAAAGTTATCCCTGATTTCAGTATATGCTATTATGTGTTTAGGTTAGTTGGTGGCATAGAGGGTTATCCAGTTTTACTCCCACAACCACAAAGATGTACAGGTTAGGTTAAGTGTCAATTGTAAATTGATACCTGTTTGAATATGTTGGTGGGTATGCACTTGACTGAGCTTTGCAACCTGTTCAGAACTGTTTTCTGCCTTTTGTCCTATGCTGCCGGGATAGGCTTCATGCCCCAGTGACCCAGATGGATTTGTGATACATTCTAAAGTTTAATATATCAGACTATTTCAACCATCCAGTTACTGAATTTACTTAACCTCCATAGCGTTAACCCAGAGTGTGACTATGTAATTATAATTAAGCCCAAATCAGACTCAGGGTGACGCGTAATGATCTGCTTTACATTGTAAAGCACAAATTACTCTCTGAACAGTATATTGCTGCGATCTAGAGGATAAAATAACATTTATACATTTTACCACTCTAAAGTAGCTCATCAATATTCATGAGTGGACTAGGGACCTCCAACCAAAACACAATGGCATGTAAATAAAGAGATGTAAAGGCAATTTTAGAACAAACTGAAACTGAACCTTTACTTGAATCAAGCAATAATGATGACAATGTGAACTGGTTATTAGATGTTGACATGGATAGTGAAACTGATGCATATGGCATTGTACATGATATGCCTATTGGAGTGGTGGCTTTGAGGCTAGGGATCTGCACTGGTAATCGGAAGGTTGCCGGTTCGAATTCCGTAAATGCCAAAAGGGACCCTGCTCTGTTGGGCCCTTGAGCAAGGCCCTTAACCTACAATTGCTGAGCGCTTTGAGTAGTGAGAAAAGCACTATATAAATGCAAAGAATTATTTATTTATTATTATTAGTGAATTCAGTCACCTGAACGTTCACTGGGGTGCATAGCAAAATGGCAAAATGATTGTGATCAAGTAGGAGGAAAAGAACCAACTTAGCCACCTAAGCTCTCTTCACAATGCAACACCTGTCGTTCATGTAAGGGAATATGTGGAAGTCATTAAGCCTTGTGCTGTGGTAGCTTACAATAACACAAGAAGTGCATCAATTGTGTATAAACATAATTCTAAGGAGGCTATATCATGTTTAGGGTTGAAAGGAGTCAGAGCGAGTTTCTTCTAAGTGCCAGTGCATTACAAATTTCTGCACATACTGGCCTAAGTGAAACCTGCAAATTAACCTAAAATTCCTGTTCTTGAGATATGAAAATGAAACTGGAAAGCTGAAATGAAATATAACATTTTCAAACCTGCTTAACCCAATAATCACATGGTTATAGGTGGCTGGAGCCTACTGTGACAATATGAGTTACAAAAAAGTCCTGGACTGGTTGCCAGTGCCTTGCAGATCCAACTCATAGAGATATACCAACTTAGAATCATCAATCAACCTAATCTGCATGTTCTTGTAGATGTGGGAGGAAAATTAGAAACCAACCCATACAGAAAAAGAAGATCTGGACAATAACCAGAGTCAGGATTCAAACCCAGGAACACAGAACACAGCTGAGTTTGAGCCACCAATATTATATTAATTTAATCCTACAATAAAAAATGCAAAAAATATATTGACCTGATTTTAAAATGTTATTCTAAATGCTAAACAATTAGCTTGAAAGGGATTCCACAAAATTAAGTACACTTCTGTAGATTTGTTTAATGTACAAAATGTTTGTTACTGTTTTGTTAAAAAAATGCTATTTACAGGTGCATTTTGTGAATAGTGTATGAAATATGCATAATGGAATACTTTTAATATAATTGCAATGTGATATTATTTCTTGAGACATTACTGCTAAGCTGCAAATCATTGTATATGTCTCTGCCCTATTGTATGATTGTGGCCATCTGTCATTTTTAGAATATCACCGAAATCAATTAATCATCAACTTTAGATTGCTAAATCTGCTTCTGTACTGATACGGGTCACTAAGCATGGATGAACTCCTGCACGGCAAGATCTTAATAGCATGGAGTACGCTTGTCGAATCATTGCTTTGATTTATCTATTTGCTCTTATTTCAAACATGTGAAGACTTAAACTAGGACATAATTGCAAATTACAAATACATTTCCACGTAAAGATGAATATCAAAACACAAAGGCAAGGTAATAGTTGACAGGTTTGATAAACAACGTCCATTTCAAACCTGTTGGCATACATAAAAATCAAGATACGGAAACAAAATAATGACACCCACCAAATACTTTATGACACAAAAAAAAACAAAACTGAGCAATGTTTTGTATATGTGCTGTTGGTTTCATGATACAATGCACTATGCAAGTCAGGTAGTAAACATTACAAAAAAATTTTAAAAAAGCTGCTTTAAAACTACTACACTCTGTCTAACTCTAGTTAAAGTGTGTCCCTTAGTTGTTTCTCTTCCTACTTTACTTCTACAAAATTTCTTTTTTACATACAATATCACATCCTGCCTTTAGATCCGAATATTTTCTGTTTTAGATGGCTTCATCACTTGTACTGTATATCTATGCCAGGTATAACTAGTATCAGGAATTACTATTAAATGTATCCATTAGTGCCAAATACCACCATATTCTATCAGTCACTGAGTTCATTTTTCACTGGATGTCTTCTTAATTTAATGTTTAATATCTTCCATCCATCCATCCATTATCCAACCCACTATATCCTAACTACAGGGTCACAGGTGTCTGCCAGAGTCAATCCCAGCCAACACAGGAAGGCAGGAAACAAACCCCGGGCAGGGCACCAGTCCACCGCAGGGCACACACACGCACACACTAGGGACAATTTAGGATCGCCAATTCATCTAACCTGCATGTCTTTAGACTGTGGGAGGAAACCGAGGCACCCAGAGGAAACCCATGCAGACACGGAGAGAACATGCAAACTCCACGCAGGGAGGACCCGGGAAGCGAACCCAGGTCTCCTAACTGCAAAGCATGTTTAATATCTTTTTGTGCCATCTTTTTTGAATTTTAATGTTATGTTATTCATCCTAAATTCTGAAACACACAATTTTCAGTAAATTACTCTAGCAGCTCAATAACACATTTGTCATTGATCATTCATCATAATGACATATGTATCTACCCTGTTTACAATAGGTGTAAATTACCAAGGAGTGTAATCACCAATAACATAACGTACATTTTTAAACCTGTAAAGCCTAAATATGAATGTTTCTCTGTTTTAGTTAACAAAGTGAAAAACTGTAATTTTCAAACTTTCCAAACAATTCAAACAGTTTTCAAAAAGTATTCATACTGTATATAATCATACTATTGTTACAGTCACTCCACCTTCTCAGGTGAGGTGTGTCATGGAGGACACACCCCTGATGATAAGTGGGATGTCTGGTTGTGTGGTGTTATGGGTCCACAGCTCTCTCAGCAGAGGCCAGTTTTAGGTAAATAATCACTGCGCTCGCGGTGCAGCGGGGGGTTCGTGGTGGCTGTAGCGGATCTCAGGGTGATCTGTGGTGTGGGTGTTTCTCACCTAGTGCACAGGTAGGGACTGCCCACATCAGTGATTGTTCCTGGGGTTGCTAATGTGCTGCAGCTGCTATGGCCCCTCTCAATATATAGAAGCGCGAGTCAGCTAGGAAGAGGAGTAAAGGAAGAAGAACAAGGAAAAGAAAGAAAGATGGAGGTGGTTGGAGAAAGCAGGACGTAGGAGAAAGAGAGATAGAGAGCCGGTGCGGGCGAGCGAGCGCTCGCAGGCAGCTGAAGGGAAGGCTGGGTGTTAGGCTGACACCGGGGAGTCGTAGTAGTGGTCGCTCCTGCTGAGTGAGCATGTAGCGGGAGTGACCAATGAAGAACTGTCCGCAAAAGGCCGGGACGGCAGCGGGAGTCGGGAGGCTTGGTGGAGAAGTCCTTGGTGTGAGCGTCCTGGATGCCAAGGATTCCAAGTCTCAGGCCTGGGATGAGTGCCAGACCGAAGCCGGGATCGGGAGGACTCCAGACCTGTGTGTGTGTTGCGAAAGAAAGGACAGCTGCTGAGAGAGCATCTCACCTGCTGCAAAGCCCAACCGGGAGAAGCAGGTGAGACGCTAGTTTAAAAGAAGCACCGGGCTTATTGATTTTAAGGACTGCTTCCAGCAACGGTTTAACCTCTGCTTTTAAAGGATTGCGTTTTTTCTATTTTGTTTTAAACCTCCACGTTTGTTTTTGAATTATTTATTTGATGAAGACTTTTAGAATCACTGCACTATTTTGAACACTTTGTTTTTGTTGACTATTTTAATAAAAGCACTTTTGCACATTTATACATCATCCCCTTGCTATGTTGTTGCCTCACTGTCTAGCTCATCTCAGTTATAACTATCGACGGTGTTGGGTTCAAGGGCTCCCGGACAGCGGATGGGAGCATGGAGCAGGACCCGCATCGTCACAGGTTGTGAGACAACAAAGCTCACAAGAGTTTCCATGAAAGTGAAAAGTCTACTATTCCATTCTTCCCTCCCCAGCAGGGAATATATAAATGGTCACACTTGTGGTCAATGGCAATTCACTAACTTCCTAAGCCAGAACTCTGCCTGAGAAACTGCACCAGGTAGCAAACATGGTTTGCAAAAGAAATAAGCAAAGGGTTGTCTTGCTCTGCTAATGGAGAGTAAAACACCAATTAAAATGTGTTCACTGTTGGTTTATCAGGCACTCCTTGGCAGTTACATGTATGACTTAAAAATATAGCTGAGGAAAATAAACAGTTTAAAAAAATTTAAAATAAAATCCAGGTATATTAAGTTTATTCCTATCTTCTGCATAAAATTTGTACGGTATGTTTATAAAATTTAAAGACATTATAATTTATATTAACTAGCTTGAAGATATTAAGATTATTACTAATTTATTTTCAATGTAATGAAGTTTTTCACTGAATACTAATGCATTTGGGTCACTATGACTACATTTAAGATTTCTACCAGCATAGTTAACGGTGACGTAACCTGCTCCTACCCCAAAAAGATATTTCTAGTTCATCTCTGTTATAAATAATATACTATGTGACTCTGAAAAGTATTTTAGCTTTATTGCCAAATAGCCAGCTCAGGTAAGGAAAGATTGGGGAGCATGCACTGGTACAGCCCATTGACGCACCCACCAAACAACGAAACAGCTTGGAACGCAGTACAAAAGGAGAGTACAGTGTTCTTCTCAGGTCATTAGATAGTGTCCATGTCCATCCATATAGCAATACACGAAAACAGGAAACACCAGGACTCTAAAGACTTGGACCTTCATCCTCCTGCAAAGATATCTAACTAATAATCCATACTTCTGGTCAAACCATAAGTGAAATATTACCCACAAGTCGTAGTTGCATACAATGATGGATTATATCTCATATCAGAATAGAAAATCAATATAATGAATACCACATGGCCAGAAAACTAGTATTAATGATTGAAACTCAAGAATGCTCTTCTAAACCAAAAACATTTGCTAATAAATCAAGTAGTGAATGCATTTTTTGACAGAAGTCTACAATCATCTGTGCTTCATATTCTGGATAAAATCTGAAGTGAAATCGGTACCAATACTGGGGTTTGAGAAGACAAGGTGCATCAGACAATAGGTTTTAACACAAAAAAATATTAAAATATGATGACATATAGAGACTAAAGTAAGGCTAAATTGCGGGTAAAAGCCTAAATAGACTCAAACATTATAAAGAATACTAAAATATGCAGCACATTTTCTGGAGTGCACATAGTGCTGAATATGTTTAGAGTATATATGTATCTACAGTCCATAACAATAATGAGAGTTTTATGGAACCTATGGGCCACACATAGCTTGCATTGGAGAAATAGAATATTATTATACAAATTGTTAAATTATGATTTCATATTGCTGAATAAGAATACTAAATTGGCTGGAGTTTAATAAAAGAATTGATGGCTTACAAAAAAAATAACTTTATATGGTGAAATATTCAAGGAGGAGCAGTTTATATAAATCATCTCAAAAAATGATTTGTGACAATGCGGAAGAAGCACTGCTTCTGACTCACCAAATTGACCACTGGCTTCACAAGGGAAGACTAATATACACAAACGCTATAGTTTTTCAAAGAAAATATCTAGAATATCATTTAGTTTGGACAATCTATGTTTGGAGGAATATGCTATTAGCATTGTAACGTCATTCTGAGAGAGAGCAAAAGGGGTCATAAAATCAACAGAAATATGAAACTGTGGTTCCTCTTGAACAAGCAAAGAGTAAAAAATACCTGCATGTTCACAGTTCAAGATTTAAAAAATTTTCTGGTGACAGAAGAAGCAAATACTATGATACTATTAGGCATAGGTAATCAGCAACTAGGAAATCATGCAGCAAATATATGGTTACCAAAAAGTAAATTTAACTGAACTTTATTAGAAAGTGATTTAAATATTAGAGCTTTCCGTATAGCATACTATAAAGAATTACATGATATTCACTTAACATATTCAGTACATTTGGACATTATGCACACATTTATTGTAGCTGTGGAATACAATTATATATAGGTAACAATACTGGTAACAATTGATTTTCTGTTAAATTGAAACATAAATTGGTCTGTGGCTTTAAGATGGTACTTTATTTACTATTTTACTCTTCATTGTATTTGAATAAAGGCTAAGTCAACAGTATACATAGATATTTGGAGCACAAAAATAATGGAGATTGGTTGACTTTGCCCTTACATCTCCTAGACACTTTGTAGAGTTTGATCTATGCTTCTTAATATATAGTTTACTCAAACTCATCAGGCCAATTTAGAATTACAAATTAGTTTAAAAAAAAAAAAACTATTTTGGATGTGTCAGTAAGGTGTAGTACCCAGATACCCAGGTCTAGACACCATCATGGGTAGAATATGTAGGCACTGTACAAAAAGAAAACAAACAAGGAATTGAGACCTTGAAGATCTCATGAAACTCAATGTCTCCTAGAGGTTACTAAAATATTATTTATGATAGTACTAAATATTAAATTTCAGAAAGATTAATATGTCATCATTTTTACAAAGGTAAATTATTTTTATATCCGAGTTAAGGTTCTTACCTCAGATTGCCAGCCTTTTAAATTTGAAAACTGTCATACTTAAAATGTCCATTTTCATATAGCCTTGATTTGATAACCAGGTTGAGTTAAAGAAAAGTGGACACACAGTATTTCCAGTTTTATAGTACTCTATTTCTGCACATAATCAAAAGTGAATATTGTTATAGCTTGCTTAGTCACAATGCTACAAGTAAAATGTTTCCATCCTGTTCATGCAGTAGGGTATATATTTGTTTTTAATGTATTGTCATTGTAACTGAAAACTGTCAACTCCCAATCAATAGAATCATTTTCTATTATACAATTTTCAGAGTGCTTTCTTCTGTCATGTATGCCTTCTTTTCAATTACATGTCTGTATCTGCTATTGTTTTAAATGCAGATGTGAAAATATCTGTTTAAATTTAAGGTAATGGTAAGGAGTATAATAAGCATAATAAGATTATGGCAGTGAGCGACTGACAAAATGGTGCTCAGCATGGTAGCTTCAAGACAATATTCTTATCCACTAGGTGACCCTAGTTGCCAAGCGCAAAACATTCCCTAAATGGCCAGTTTAATGTTTGTTCTACAATAAGACAGGTTCAATTGGCAAGAAATGATGAGTATAGTGTATAATGCTGACATGACAATAGAAGTAGCATAATGACAGGACATGATCAATATCAAGTTGACAAAATAATAGGAATGGCAAAATTACACTGGGAAAAGTGATGCAGTATTTATTGTATATTAGAGCTCAAGCAATGACAAGTAAGTGATGAGCATGGAATTGATGATAAGATAGGATCGGCACCTTGAAAGAAAAAAATCAATAAAATGATGATGACAAAGTAGAAAATGTAAATTAACCCGATCATAAATTAGCATTTAATAAATGTTAACACCTTGTAATACCTACTCAAACCTATTCATAAATGTTAAAAACAAACAATGGAGAAACTGGATTTTGAAATTCAACTGGGTGATTTTGCATTACAACATTTTAATTATGAAGAGAAAAAAATCATTACTTAAGCTACACCAACAAAGAGCTTTTAAAAGGCAAGTTAAAAGTGTTATGTACCTGGTTTAATTTAACAATACATGAAATCCAATCTATAAATATCTTTATATATTAATTTAATACTGGGAGGACTAAGCATAATATGATAATGTTGGCTTGGCATGAATTGAGATGTTTCCCATAATTCATTTTTAACATATGCCATATACAATGTTTGTGGGCAATATTTATGAGTTATCACCACCCAATTTAAATACCAGTAATTTATTCTTCAGAAAAGTATAGCTAACAGTGGCCATTGCTTCAATTTGTTCTTTTTCATTTACGCACTTTGAAGTATATTTAACATTATTTGCATGCAGGTTAGCGATCAATAGCTCTTTAAAAATACTGTACAAGAAATGGCAATGTATTTTTATGTAATATAAATGAAGACGTACTGTAAAGTATATAGTATACATTTAAGGTGTATGGTAAGGAAGCAAATGCCAATCAAGTTGTCAAGAAAAGAAAAAAAAAATCTGTCATTGAAATAAACTGAGGATACTGTAAAATGCACTTCAGAAAGTTACCTAATACATACAGGAGTGACAGTAAAATATCTGTGCAGTACATACACATAAAGTCACTGAATTGAGAAGACACCAATGGTGACTCAATGTTATCCATCCACTCCCTTTCTTCCATTACAGTGTGATCAGAGAAAGGCGATAACCAGAGATGATACCACAGTTCATTGCAGAACATGGATGGACTCCAGGTGCCTAACGAGTTTCTTCCGGCCACACTTCCAGGTCTGGCAGAAGCGTGACCAAATAAGGCTCTGGAATAGTCCATGCACCCCCTGGCGGTGGCCACAGGTTCCAACAGGGTTCAGCTCCCATGCTCATAATCCATGACTCCACTGGAAACCAAGCTGGCTGCCCTCTTTCGGCCCGGGGAAGAAACTGTCCCGAAAATCCCCTTTCCCCTGGTCCTTCCACACTTTGGGCGTCCTGGCCAGGCAAGGGCCCAGGCCATCTGCCATAAGGTGGACTTCAAAACACTAAATTGTAGCAATTTGTAAATGGTCAGAATAGAGACATGTTTCTAATGTCACATATGGATGATTGTATTATTGAAGAAAAATATTAAACAAAAGCTCTATATTCATGTATTTTATAACCTGTCTTGTGTTACTTTATATTGGATTATTTTATGCTCTATGAAGCAGCCGGTAACAACATTTCTCTTTACAATTGTGATTTATAAATTTTGTTTATGATATCATAATATTGCAACCAGTCAAATTCTTAACTGTTCTGAAATTAACAACATAGAATTTACAATCAATTGAGTTAATATTGAGAAATGCATAACATAAGGTTTAATCTCCCTTAAGAAAATCCCTTAAGACCTAAAATCTAATTTCTATGGCATTCTTTTGTTTAATATCATTGCTGTGACTTGCATCTTCAGAAGTAAATTATATTTTTCATCCTATGTTAAGAGTTAAAAGCAACTTTATTAGTTTTAAAACAGTGCAGTGAATATTAGTTTTCCATCTTTCAAACTTAGCTAAGTGAGAGGCAGAGCTTGACATAAAAATACCAAGTACACATTTAGTTCACAGTAATGAACTTCAGATGCCAAAACTACTTGTTTCTTCTGTTACAGAGAAAGACCTACCAAAGCTACAGCTAGGAGCAGAATCTCAAAATCATACTAGGAGATAACCCTTGCAAGATTTTATGTTCACTCTTTTCTTTGGTGCTAAATATGAGTAAATAACATTTAAATCAAACACATTTTTCTAAATTCTTCATCTCTTTAAATTTATACCATTGGTCTATTGCTAGCTTCTTACCTAGTTTTGCTGAAATGTAGGAAGAATCACAGTGAACAAAGGGTGTTTTATATTATTTAAAACTGGAAAAAACTAAATTTACTTAAAAGACATTAACATTTCTTGGACAAAGCTCTTCTTGATCAACTCCCCTGCTCCTTCCTAACATTAAACTTTCTGATTGTGACTGGGAAGGAAGTACACTGTATAAGAGATATAACTCTAATATTATTAGTGTACTGTATTGCATTTAAAGACCTGAAACATTTTCACATAATATCTGTTATAATTGGACAGCACGGTGGCACAGTGAGTAGCGCTGCTGCCTCGCAGTTAGGAGACCTGGGTTCACTTCCTGGGTCCTCCCTGCGTGGAGCTTGCATGTTCTCCCCGTGCCTGTATGGGTTTCCTCCCACAGTCCAAAGACATGCAGGTTAGGTGCATGGCCGGTCCTAAATTGTCCCTATTGTATGCTTGGGGTGTGTGTGCCCTGCAGTGGGCTGGCGCCCTGCCTGGGGTTTGTTTCCTGCCCTGTGTTGGTTGGGATTGGCTTCAGCAGACCCCCATGACCCTATACTTATGATATAGCGGGTTGGATAATGGATGGATGGATATCTCTTATAATTAACAGATTTTTTTAATATTTAACATTGATATTGTCATTAGAAACACACAGATTGCAAAGTTCTCAAGCATAACTGTATTGGAAAAATACTGTAAAAGCAAATACCAAATATAAATTATTTTCATGCCTCTACTACATTTTCAAACATTAACTGATGATAAACTACTGCATTTACTTCCAGTGTAAACAAATACATCTTAATAATTTACAAGACATTTATAAGATGCAAAATTATAAGGAAAACAAAATCATTGATTGTCCAATCTGACTAAACAGCACTCCCCAAGAAAAATATGAAAATGTAAATCTACAACAATAATTACAAATATATTACAATCAAAACACAGTTCAGTTTTCAGCACTGCCAAGATCAGTGAGTTGCAAAGGTTAGACAGTGAATTATTGATGGGAGATTGAACTTTCAACCTTGTAGTTTTCAATCCAGTGTCTTAGCCTCTGGGCCACATCCTAGAAAAAACTTCTTTTTATGAATAATGCATTTACATGTAAATTTGTAAAGTTATATTGTGACTGCCACGTTTACGATGTAAAGCTTAGGCCAAATTGAATTGATTACTTGTCTATGAATGTTTAATTTCTTATGTCATTAAATCATAAACGTATAATGTAACAAAATATAGAACTAGAAATGCAATCGTATTATAATCTAAAACTATAAATGATCATTGCCTTAAAAACTTGTTTTAGTATACAACAATACATTTAAATGGTTGTGTCATACAAACAGTTTAACTCTTTTCAGGTATGTAGTAATTAAACCCTGTTTAATCAGGCAGCCTGCAACTATGTGATCATTTAGGAAGTGGAAACCTGAGGCCAGAGACTCTCTTAGGGACTGCTTTGAGTGTACAGATTAGAATATACTACAGGAGTCACTGGAGAATGCTACAGACACTAACATTGACAGGGGGGCTGTTTGCACATCGGACCACATACATTTCTGCAGGGATATTGTTGTACCAGCAAAAATTGTTTCATGCTTCCCCAAGTTTGATGTTTACTAGCAACATCAAGAAACTCCTTCAGCAAAAAAAGGAAGCTTTCAGGGCTGGTAACAGAGAGAAGCTTACGGTGGTACTACAAAACCTGAAGAGGAGTTTAAAGCAAGCATTTGATTTTGCAGGTCGGCTCCATGCTCCCTCTTTCATTTTGGGAGCCTCTTGAACCCAACACCATCGATGGTCATGACCGGGATGAGAACAGAAACACCAAGGAAGGGGATGGTGAAACAGTGTTCAGTGCTTATTTTAAAAACAAACAAAACACTGTTCAAAATATGCAGTGCTCCTTCTATAATAAATCCGCAAAAACAAAGTGCAAGTGGAGGTCAAAACTAAATAAAAACACAGTTTGGGAAATTCATTTAAAACCAACAAGCCCTGGTGCTTTCCTTTAAAACTGACACCTCTCAGGCTTATCTTGTTCGGATCTTGCAGCCCAGAGAGACATCGACCAACAGGTGCACACATCCAGCCCGTGTCCCCGTCACCAATCCCATGGTGTCTAGAGTCAACCACCGAGCCCTGCTCCACCCGAAATGCTACCAATCCTGGCTCCACCCGGTGTGGGCACTCCGTACTCCCACTGCTGCTATTGGCTCCACCCGGTGAGAGCACCTTCAGAGCGTAATAGTCACTCCTGCTCCCAAGATGCTCAACAGGAGTGACCCACAGCCCCCTCCTGAACAATGGCTGCACACTCCTCCTTGGGCCTCTATTCCCTTCCACCTGCTTGCATTCCCTGCACCAGCTTGTTTTCTTTCTCTTTCTCTTTCCTGTCTGCTTCTCCTCCCATCCTTTAACCCTCGCTTCCTTTGTCTCTTTCATTTTTTTTTCTTTCCCTTTTCTTCTTTTTCTCTAGTGATCTTGTACTCCCCTTTTTATATGCTGGGGAGCTGTTGCAGGTGTGATTGCCTGATTGCTGACCCGGGCTGAAATTGACACAATCAGGCTGCCCGCACGCGTCAGCAAGGCAATGCACAGTTGACCGACCATCTTGCACCAACCCAGAGATGAGATGTCTTGCAGATCACTTGCACCTGCTCCACTCCCTAGCACAAGCGCAACCAATTATTTATTTATTAAAACAGACCCACTGTACCACAAGGCAAAAATGGACTATAAAGAAAAATTGGAGGTCAGGCTTCAAAATAAAAGCATCAAAGAGGTATGGAGGGGAATGAAGACCATTACTTTCTATAAAGAGATGAGGAGCCAGGGAACAGCAGATGATGAGGAGAAGTAAATGATTTTAACCTGTTTTACAACAGGTTTGACATGGTGTCTGCCCCCAGCTCAGTGTCACAGAAAGGGTCACCTGTTCCTTCTCCCACCATTGCAGGCAAATTTTGCTCCTCGACATTGATGCCCACCTGATATCGTTGCTGCTACACCGGGTCCCACTCCCCTGTTCTTCACAAAAATGAGGTGAAGATGTGGCTGAGTAGGCTACATCCTGGAAAGGCAGTTGGTTCAGATGGTTTGTGTCCCAGACTGCTGAAGGAGTATGCAAATCAACTTGCTGAGCCTCTACAAATATTGTTCAACATTGAGTCTTCAAGGTGGGAGGGTCCCTGGTCTGTGGAACAAATCATGTTTTGTGCCGGTTCCCAATGTTGGGTGACAGACTGAAAAAAATGACTACAGACCAGTGGCCATCACATCAAGGCTGCTTCTGCGTCACCTTAGACCACAGGTCGAGCACGCAGTGAATCCCCTACAATTTGCATACCAGGAGCACATTGGTGTTGAGGAAGCAGTTCTCTACATGCTACAACAGACCCACTCCTTTTTGGATGAACTGGGTGGTTATGTGAGGATTATGTTTTTTGATTTTTCAAGTGCATTCAACACCATCCAACCCTACATTTTAAAAGATAAACTAGAGAGGATGGGTGTGTGTTCTGCCTTCACCTCCTGGATTCATAACTACCTGACTGGATGACTGGAGTTTGTCAACTGCCAGGTACTGAATACAATGAAGACCAATGATATGATTGTGGATTTCCACAGGTCTAAGCTCCCCTTTCAGCCTGTTAACATTTGAGGGGAGCATATTTAGGTGGTATAGACTTATAAATATCTAGGTGTCCATGCTGATGACTGGACTGGTCTGTGAACACAGATGTCCTCTACAGGATGGTGCAGAGCAGGCTGTTTTTCCTTAGAAGACTGAGCTCATTCAGCATATGGAGTGAAATGTTGTCTTTGCTCTATCAGACAGTTATTGTCAGTGCCCTCTTCTTTACTGCCATGTGTTTGGCAGTATGACAGATAAAAACACAAAGAGGCTGGACAAACTGGTGAAGAAGTTTGGCTCAGTGGGAATGATGGTGGAAAAGTGTATGCAGAAGTTGGTACAGGACATCCTTGACAATAGCATTTGCCCTCTCCACAACATTTTGGCAGGTCACAGAAGGAAACGTAGTACAGGCAGTCCCCGGGTTACGTATGAGATAGGGACTGTAGGTTTGTACTTAAGTTGAATTTGTATGTAAGTCGGAACAGGTACATAAATTTAATAAATGTTATTGATCCCTTAAAGATAGGGTGAGAAGCTCAGTCATCCGGGAGGGGCTCAGAGTAGAGCCGCTGCTCCTCCGCATCGAGTCAGATGAGGTGGCTCAGGCATCTGATCAGGATGCCTCCTGGACGCCTCCCTGGTGAGGTGTTCCGGGCACGTCCAACCGGGAGGAGGCACCGGGGAAGACCCAGGACACGCTGGAGGGAATATGTCTCCCGGCTGGCCTGGGAACGCCTTGGGATTCTCCCGGAAGAGCTGGAAGAAGTGGCCGGGGAGAGGGAAGTCTGGGCCTCTCTGCTTAAGCTGCTACCCCCACGACCCGACCCCGGATAAGCGGAAGAGGATGGATGGATGGATGAATGGATGTTATTGATGACCGACTGTAACCAAGTGCTCTGCCAATGAATGATGGAGTTTCACCTCTCTCTGACCTTTTTATTATTTCTTCTTCTATGTGCATAACAGTACAAGCAGGCTTGCTATTGAGGATGAATGGGGGCATCTATGGGCGGTTCATCACCAGCCCACCTCACAGTCACCTCCACTACAGTATGCTGCCTGCAGCATCCACCCACCGAGAGCGAACACGGTGTAGCCAAAGGCGGGTAGTGAATCGCCCCCATTCAATAGGCAGCCATCCGATGCATACTACAATGCTACCCCCCGCCGCCCCATTCACCCTTAACTGCCTCCATTCAGCCACAACCGGGTCACCACTTGCAGCATTACCAGTCGCCCAACGAGAACGAACGGGGCAGCCGTGTGTGGTGGGCAGGCAGTGAAACCGCTTGCCGCTGGGAGCCGCCTGAGGGACACTACACTGCGCGAGCAGCGAAATTGCCCCCCTCCAGCCTCCATTTGCAGCATTACCAGCCGCCCACTGAGAACTAATGGGACAGCCGTGTGTGGTGGGCAGGCAGTGAAACCACTTGCCGCTGGGAGCCACTGAGGGACACTACACTGTGCAGGCAGCGAAATTGCTTCCCTCCAGCCTCTGTCTAGCCACCGCTTGCAGCATCCTCAGGCCGAAGATGACGGAGCTGCAATTACTGAGGCGCATATGTCGCTGCTGTGGCCCCGTTCGTATGTCGTAGGTCGGATGTCCGTAACCTGGGGACTACCTGCAGTCATCTTCTTTCACTGTGCTGTTGAACCAAACGCTTTATCTAGTTATCTATTTATGTTTTGTTCTCCTTGCCTTTTTAAATAATTTGTAACAATTTTTACCTGAATTTCCCTATACCTGAAGACAGATATTTGTCTATCTGTCTGTCTGTCTGTCTGCCTATCTATCTAATTTCTTTGCATTATTTGAAATTTGTATTTACAAGTGGAAATACTGGTCTAATTTTTTGTATGATGGGACAGTATGAATACTAAGCAACTATTTAAGTATGACAGATTTCTCTATTTAAATTACTTTTAACTTGTAAATTAATACAGCAAAAAAAAAAATTTATAGAGTTTGGATCCCTCACAGTTAACCACTATTACAATGCAATAGTGTAATGGTATAGTATAGTATAAAGTAGTATAGAATAGTAAAAGCAAAAACACAGTACAACAAAGAAGTAATAATAACAGAATAGATTGGTGGCCCATCCAGTATATACTTGCTTTGTGTCCTGTACCTTCAAGACAGGCTGTGGATTATAAAGACATTGAATCAGATACCTAAATCAGACAAATCAAAGACATAGAAAATAAATGAGAAGAATTAAGAGCCAGAAAGTAAAAATTGGATTGTCACTGATGAACAAATAAAAAAAAAAATCACTGAGAGACATTTAATGGGATAAGTATAGCAAAGATGTTGAACCATCAGTACACATATTTATAGGCATATTTTAAAATCACTTAAATTGAATAAAAATGCTTTGGGCTAACATCCAATAAGCCCACCTGCACTACTCTCAAGAGCCTGTTCTATGCTATGAAATTGTAAACCCTCTATTTCATATGCAGCATATCGTATGCTAGGCATCATCCCTGTTAACTACACAGCTGAGATAATATACGTAATAAAATGAGTTGGTAATTCATTCTTAATTTATCAATCACATTACTAACTGTTCGGAGTGCCATTATTATCTGTGTAAATCTCCTGCAGATGAATCTCTACAGAAATCATATAAATAAGAACATTAAATTTACACAATACAAGTCTTCATTATTACTTAGCTGCATGAGCTTTAAAATAAAACCCAGGCAATGCTCAATGGAGGACAAAACGACAATGATAGATTAATAAATCACTGTTACAAGAAAAGTCATGAGCAAAGGCAAATTTCATTTTTATGACCCACCATTTCTGATGAAATCTAAGAGCTGGCAAAGATGCAGTGATATTAGTTATTTATGATACCTTTGATGTGAAAGATCTTTATGTAATTTTAATTGTTATTAGTCAGAATGAGTGTATTAATTCTGTACTCTTATGATGCACCCGAAAACATTTTAGTAGGTATTGTGGAACAGTGGTTTAAATTACAAAGTAATGCAAAAAAGCCAAA
Organism: Polypterus bichir lapradei; assembly: GCA_026402145.1. Classification (NCBI taxonomy): domain Eukaryota; kingdom Metazoa; phylum Chordata; class Cladistia; order Polypteriformes; family Polypteridae; genus Polypterus; species Polypterus bichir. The sequence goes on along the minus strand of JANRMT010062813.1, from coordinate 78,396,038 downwards.
TAATATATAATAGTAGATTTCCCTACCAGGTGCAAGAATTTTAGATGTTACTAACTAATATTTTCCTATTAATTTAATGCATTGAATTCAATCCTAATTTAAAAATAAATATATAAATGTTTATTTAACATTATATAATATTCTTACTTCTAAATATATTTACATATGCTATACTCTAGAGTCTTAGTATTGAATTCCAACCTGGTCACTGTCTATGTTGTACATGGCCTGTCTGTACATCAAGTACAATTGCATTTACTAAACAAAAGTACAGAAGTATGGATCAGTTTTAAAAATCAAAACAAAGTTCTAAGGCTGTGCAACTGGTCAATTTGTAAACGAATATTGACTCAAAAAAAGAAATGTATTTAAATGTAGAAATGGCTTATTTTCCTATGTAGTTGTGAATGACACACTATGAATGGATACCTGTATATAATTTATTTTCGTAAAACTTTGTTATTGGTGAAGAAAACCGGTTGTGTAAGTTTAACTAAAGTTTTTTTTAATTGAATTTAATTGAAAGAAATTCAAACTCAGTAGGTGTTTTGCTCTGTAAATTTTTCCAGTTATTTGACCAGAAACAAATATTCTAGACATAACTAGCATAACTAAGTGAAAGTGTTTACAAACAAATGCTCCCACAATTTGAAGAGTTCATCTGTTCAAACTCACTCAGCTCAGAGATCCTGGGATCACTGGATGCTAGGCTTAAACTGACCCTGTATGAAATAAATGTCAAGAATACATTTGGTATCATCTTGATTTACAGTTTTTTGTATAAGTTGTGTTATTTTACTTATTTTATTGTTATTTGTTTGGGCATCATTTTCATTTTGTGATTTTTTTTTTTTTTACGTGGAACATCATCATTTCCTACACTATTTTCATAGACACCACTATATTATTGATGGAAAGGGCGTCTGTTGGTATCACATGATTAGGCAATAACATGACACAATATTATGATAATGTCATTACAAAAGATGGCATGACATAGAAACTGATGTGCAAACTTTGATTCAAAATGAAGTAATGACTTTGCATTAGTTAAGGACTAAAGCACCTCTAAAGAACAAAGAATATTTTGGAAAGATTTACCTAGTTTCTTTGTACTCTTTGTAGACTATATTATGGTTTTGTTTTGGTGATTTGGTTTTCTCCTGACCATGCTTTGTCTTTGACTTGTCTTTTTACTATTCCTCAGAATATCTTTAAATTTCTGTTCACACCCATAATTCAAATATATAATGAAAACTCTGTTTGCACCAACAAATATCAAATTAATGCCAGCATTTTCTTAATAATATCATCAACAACTTTCACAAGAAATCTGACTTACAAAACAGTGCTCATAAATGTAAGAATTGTATTATTAAGTAGTGATTATTTTACCACTACATTCTTTGTTAAATTGTCAGTTGTTATTAGTAGATTCTAATGATTTAAATAATACATTAGGAAATTCTTTTATTTCCCTGGATGTTTTGTTACAGTTACTCTGCTTTAAATGGATGCATCATACAGAACAGAACAGAGAACAAATATTAAGCACTGCTGAAGGAAAATTGCAGACATAAAACAAATACTAATTTTGCATGCTAGTGCAGAAAAAATCCCATTGGATACTGTCCCAATAATAGAAACTGTGTATCCCAATAATTCAGAATATTAAGTGGCCAAATTTATTCAGTTTCATGGCAAAAGTTTCATTATTTACATTGCACAGTGAGCTGTTAACACTGGGCATGCAAAAGCCCTCTTCCCCATCTGTCAAAATGTCAGAACAATCAAGGGCCATGCAGTGAATGTCTTTGCTAATTGGAATTCACAAATGGCCTAAACACGGTAGGGGTTCATTAAACATTTACTCAACATTTCTCAGTGTTGAATCTGCTGGCTTTCAAATTTAGAGAAAAGATACATTGCGCAATGATAACACCTTCTTGTTCAGTGTTTAAAGTATGATTTAAAAAAAAATGGCAAACTTAATTTCCAAACATTAACTTTTTGTAATTATCTTATATGGATGTATCTGAAATATTAGCAACTATGCAAAATTTATCGATATTGAAGTCATTTTAGATTAACTACAATTCTTGTGCCATCTGGCAAAACAAGTGTGATGCTTTCTAGGAAGAAAATGGAGGCACAGAACAAGGGAAGGATTCAGCAAAGCCGTAGGTGAGAGTGTGCAAACCCTACGCTGTCAGTGCCAACAGACATGACTATGCCAGTAAACGGGAATGGCCACAGTAAGAGGGTAATAAGTAGGGGCACTAGGGAGAAAAAATTTTGACCTGGAAGAAAACATACAATGTTTCCCTAGAGCAGGGGTGGCGAACTCCAGGCCTCGAGTGCCACCGTGGCTGCAGGTTTTCATTCTTACCACCTCCTTATTAGTGACCAGTTTTGCTGCTGATTACTTCTTTTAATTAACTTGAATCAGGCCCCATAATAGTTTCTTTTTCTTTAAGTAGCAGCCAAACAATAATGAGAAACAAAACAAGCCACCACATGACCAGCTCCCCTGTGCCCATTACACAATATCTGAAATTAAAGAGAGGTGATGGTCTTGGTAAGGTTGATCTCTCAGGTCACCAAAACATTTTGACTTGCTCTTAGAAAGAACAGTTTTCGAAATGTGTGCTGTGGCAGAATGAGAGCAGCAACAAGCCATGGAATTAAATAACGAGTTTAATTAACAGCAAGAATTGGTTTCTCATTAAGAAAGTGATTGGAGTGAAATTGGTTGAGTTTGAAGCCCCAGTTTAGCTGGTCATCTGTTAGCTCGTTTCACATCTCATTCCTGCTTGGCTGTCATTTACAGTAGTGAAGAAAGGAATCAATTCAGAGCACTGAACTCTTCTAACAGGACTATTAAAGTGATGGGGAAAAAGTTAATTAGCAGTGAAAACTGGTCACTGATTAGGAAAAGGGTTAGAATGAAAACCTGTAGCCACTGCAGCTCTCCAGGCCTGGAGTTCGCCACCCCTGCCCTAGAACATCAGAAGGCATAAGTCCCAACAGTACCTGCCTCTCCTTAGAGAAAAAGAAGGAGACGGTGAAACCATAAAGGGTTGGCAGAAGGTTAATACACCCCTTTGAATACAAAGAGTCCTACATGGGACTAAGTCAAGAGTGGGCTTGAGGTGCCCTTTTAAAAGTCCAGAGTTACTATCCAGTGGCTGGTCTTTACTCTTAAGTTTTATAGCTGGTAGTACACAGTTGTAGTATTGAAGGATTTGGACCATATAGCCCTTTACAGAATAAGACCACAAAAGGCACTAGGTTCAAAGTCTTCAAGAGTCACTTGAGTACTGTTGCTTTGAATCACTAGATTTGATTATTAGCATTCATTAGAAAATACAATTCTGGGGCACTACAAAACAAATTACATTAAACTTCATCTTGTTCAATAACTTAATTTAAATAACAACTGGGATCCACCTAAATAATTCCTTTAATAATTAAAAAAAATTCAGTCATGTTGCCTCTTAATCTGTGTTTGCTTTACTGACAAGTAAACTCCTTCAATCTTCATAACCCACAACTTACAGTCCTGGAGTCACCTAGTTGCTCTTCTGTAGACTTTCTTTAACACTGGTCTTTTTTGAAATACAGAGGCCAAGGCTGCAGACAGCACTGAAGATGAGGTCTCTTAAGTGTGTTATATATCTGAACCATAATTTCCCATGACACATACTGTACACATTGTGCTGCTGTATATAACTTGACTTCCTATTAGCCTTCTTATTGGCTTATGAAAAGTGTCTGGATTTAGATAGTGATGAGTCCACTATGTCAACTCAGTACTAATAAGGTGTACTTTCTAATTTCAAACCTTCCTTCATATATTCAAATCTAAACCATGCTGATTGTTTACAAATACACCTGCCCTTACCATTTAATGTTCGACTTTTCCTTATGGCTTCAGTTTTTCCTATCTGGCCTATAGTTTCCTGGATCAGCCTGATCACCTTTTTATATAGTGGGATAATATTTGCTAGCCTTCCCTTTGTGTGCAGTGATTTTGGAAAAATAAGCAACAGCGATTTTAATACAGTATGCACTCATTAATTTACCAGAAAATGTTATCTGATCCAAGCGATTTGTAAGATTTCAGCCAATTTAATCTAAGCAGCACTTCTCCCCCTAGAATTTCCAAATCAGTATATACCTCCTTGATAGTCATTTAAACTGTAAAGAGCCTATCAACTTATTTGCACATGTAAACCTCAAAAAATACAAATTCAGAGCATTTGCTATCATAGTGTCTGTATAATTTAGCCCATCCTTATGTTCCTGATACACTTCACCTCCTTCCTGACCTTTCAACACTTCAACACTTCTGCAATATTTCTCCCATATATACATTATTACATTATTATATATATATATATATATATAAAATATCATAAACATAAATTTCATTAAAACAAAATTTAAAAAAACAAAGTCCATTCAATCAGAAATACAATCAGTCCCATATACAGTAACATAGAAATAATTAGGATTTGTAATCATAAACCACACTAAAAAACCCAAAACATAGAGCTAATTAGTAATAAAAAAAGGCCACTTTTTGTTAGAAAAATAATACAATAGGTGTTTAGCAAAGATGTTGATAGAAGCAAAGCCGACTTATTTTAAATACCCTTGGCATTCTGCAAAGTAAAATTTCGAATTTTTTTCTGGTATTATGTGTATATAATGGGGCTCTGAGGCTAAGGATCTGCACTGCTATCCCGAAGGTTGCTGGTTCAAATCCCCATCACTGCCAAAAGAGATCCTACTCTGCTGGGCCCTTGAGCAAGGCCCTTAACCTTCAATTGCTCCAGTGGCGCTGTACAATGGCTGACCCTGCGCTCTGACCGCAAGAGGTATGCGAAAACTAACAAATTCCTAATGCAAGAAATTGTATAAGGCGAAATAAAAAACAAAAATAAATAAATAAAATTTATAGCTGTGGTGTTGTTGCACTGAAGGGCAGAAGCTGAGGGAAAGACTGAACTCAACTGATGTCACCAGGAAATGATCCACTTACATCATTTACAGGCAGTCCCTGCAAGCCTGAGAATGCGAATTCTGCTATTATTCGGAATCAATTTATCTCCTAACAATGCAGTAAAGGCAATCGGTCACTTTATTACTATATAGTCTAAACCTGTCAAAAATAACTAAAACGGCTACAATTTCTGATGGTCATACTTCCTACATTGTTTAATAAATAGGAAATTATTTTTGTTTAAAATGATTTTAATTTTGGACATTCCCAAAACATATCCCCAGGCAAACCTGGAACTAACTTGACATCGTTCACAATGAAAATTCAATCCCTAACATATTTTTGATCTCTTTAATTTGGAACCGTGTATCCAATGTACAATTTTTAGCTAAATTACAGTGTGTTTTGCACAAATTAGTAGAGAATGAATGCTGTAAATGATCTATTTACACTCCTTGCCTCAAATACTGATAGATCTCTTTCCCAGCATTTCCTGTGCTGGTCTAGTGTTGAGTGCTATGACATTTTTGCCATAAACTGATCAATAAAGCCTGGAAATTCTTTTAAGATTGTTCTTACTAGGTAAAATTATATCAAGTTGTGAGCATTGGTGAATGATTAGGGAAGTTACACTTTCTTTTAACAGCTTGTACACAAAAAATAAGTGTGTTGAAGATACTCTACATTTAAGGATTTTTTTTTTTTACAAAATGTCAAAAGGTGCAAACACATTATCAATATAAAGATCTCTAAAGGCTCAGATAAGTTGTGAACTTCCAAGACTCAAATACTGTGTAACCGAAGAATGGCTTTGTCTGCAGGGGAGACGAAATTTGAAGTAACCAATAGAAGGATGAAAAATCAGAAATAGGACAAAACTGGGAGATCAAAGAAAACTGTGCATCAAGGCCAAAATTAAGAGCACAAAACAAGGTCAAAGATATAAGCAAAAACAAACGTAACACAAAGATTATTAGCAAGAGATAAAATTGTTTTTCTTTCTATCTGTAGCTCAGATAGGGAAACATTGCCCTGGCAGTTGTGTTGCAGTACTCAAGATGTGACCTCAGAAAACACACCCATAACAACCATCACAGTGGGTACCCAACAAGGCAGTGAATGTGCACAATTGCCTGTAAGAAAAAAATCCTATCAGGCTTTAATGCAAAGTAAGACAGTAGTATATTTTCCTCAAAATGTTTTCAAAACTGATTTCATATTTTGAGTGAGTACAGCTGATTACTAATAAATTGGTATAAGTTATTAATGAGTGGAGCACAGAGAAGAGCATACAGAGAGGACTTCTTACAAATTTTTCTTTTCAGATCCAGCCAGGTAGGTGTGCATTCAACAATTTTCTTCTTCATCTCACTGTTTCAAATTACTGATGTTTGCAACCCAGCGGTATAGCTTAAAGTCAGGTACTGATGTGCTATCTTCTGCTTTTGATATTTGCATTGTCATGTCTTTAATTTGTGGTCCTTTTGCCTTTCATATAAACAAGGTTATAATGGGGATGAGAGTTTTAGCTTTTCTTAAATCAGAGTCAATTTAAACTGTAATGTCTGGAGAAAACCCCAGACAGAGGGGAAAACATACATACTCCACTGCAAACCAAAGTTTCGCAGACAAGAATACACGGTACAATTAGCTGTACATTCTAACATGTATGTCTTCCAACACCATTAATTTACTTAAGTGTTAGCTGCAGCCTATCTGTTATTCTGAACACATCATACCTGCTTCCATTGGCCCACAGACTACCTAGTGATTAACAGTTTGCAGACAATAGCATAAATATCTGACAAAGTGGAGGTTCAGTACAGTTTGTATTATTTCATCTAATATATGGAATATATAATTAGAGAGAACCCAAAATGTTAGCAAGGACTTCAGTGAATTAATTGCCTACATTTGTTGATGAATGCAGAAAAATTGTGAAAGAAAAATTGCACTCCAGCAAAGCACCCCACTTGGACTCACAAATCAGAGCAAACAACTCTCCACCTGCTTCTTAGCCAGGTGGCTGGAGCTGCAATGTGTCATTCTGTCAGATATCACACTGAAACAATTCTCTTTCAATGTCGGCTTGGGACTTTTAAAGATTTGTGGCATTACACCAAATAGTTAGTTGCAAAGCTTTTTTCAAAACATGATCACATTTGAAAGATATAAGGGTGGGCTTGTGCAGGATCATAAACATGGTCCTGTTATTTTTAATTCTAGTTGTTGATATTATATTGTTAATGTATTATTAAAATGGTCTGGAATTCAAATAAAATTAATTCTATGCACATTTATTACTTTATTGATGGAGTTATTTTCACTTAATGTAACAAAAAAGTAGAAGTTTAAATTTATTTTGGACATGTAATAAATTTCTTAGATGTTATCTGTTCTTACAGTTAGCAACATTGTGAGGAATTCTTAACATTTACTTTTAAAGCATTGTGATTGTAACATATCCTAGTAACTGTTTTGTAAGATACCACATTATATTTCAGTGTAAAATAAAGTATAAAATAATGTGTAAAATATGACTGCTTTGTACAAGTCTGTGTTTGTAAACTCAATTTGAGAGTCCTACTTCAGCACTAAAACCATTCAATGAAATCTACAGTGCACAATTAAAGGGTAATAAACACTGAGAAAAGCCACAAATGCAAAATACTCTCTGACCTAAGCCTAAAAGTGCAACGATTTTATGTGATATTTTTATGTCACGTTTTTGTTACACTTTAAATCAGGCTTATTTTAAAATCTACATATATATGTTTGGTATTATTTTTTTCAGAATTTTTCGAACTTTAATGGGATGTTGTTAGATTTTCAGATTCTTGTTCTTTTTTGTTTAAATTATAAACTACAAAATATCAAGAACTCACGTCCTGCAAGACGATACTTAACCAAGAGTGCCAAGAGATTTAACTACACCCGGGGCCGGAAATAAAGACAAAGAGTAGGACAGCTGCTGTATAGGCTTTTAAATGTTCAAAGTGCTGTGCGAGATGCAGATCATGCTGCACGGCAGCAGCAGCAGCAGCAGCAGCAGAGCTAATCGAGCAAAGAGAGGTAAAAAAAAAAAACTGTATTTGTTTTCTATTTTATCACCGTTTAAGAGGGGGTTTCAGAGGAGCGACTGCATCTCCATGGGGTGCATTTAGCTCCCCTCTTCACAATGCGAGTGGCAGATTGGCCGTAACTGGGGATTGGGCGCCGAAGGCGCTGTGGGGCTTGCCCCTCTAGTTGAACAATAATATGTTTATCAAATGCACTCAATTTTAATAACAAGTCTTGTCTCAAATGTAAATAAAAAGGATACTTCGGTAATTATTGTTTAATTAATTAATATTATTGTGTATTGTGTATAAACAACATGTTAATGGTCCTATTCATGTATGAAGGTGCATGTTGGATTTGGTCTTTAGTAAGGCTCTTTGTATTCCCACTATTAATATTAGGGACATGGCCCTGTCTGACCACTTCTGTGTTTTGTGATATTCAAAACAGATCTGCTTGTGATGAAAAAGGTACATGACAGATAACACTGCCGCTCTACTCACCAGTGCCTTACCTGAATCCTAAACTTCAGTGCTGAGTCAGTACATGTCATACTTCATTACTGTAGCGTGCAAAATTTATGCGTTATTGATATTGTAGTACCTGTTAAGATCAAAACCATCTCCAGCAAGCAGAAAAAACCTTGGAGTGATACTTTATCAGTCTTCAATGAAAAAAGAGAATGTTGGAAGGCGGATCGTAAATGGAGAAAACAGATCTACTATGACATCTATAAAGAAAGCCTACGTATTTATAACGGTAAAGTGGCCAAGACAAGACAGTCATATTTCTCTAGTATTATGAACGGAATCGCCAATAATATGTGTGCACTGTTTGCCTTTATTGCTAAGTTATCTAACCCTCAGCCTAAATCAGCCTCTGATTATTTAACTGTTCAAAAGTGTGATGAGTTTTCATTATATTTTATGTCAAAAAATTGGAAACATTAGATTAGCCATGAATTCTATTTAGACAAACACAGATCATCTTATATGTGTAACACCAATTAGAATATATCTGGCCACTATGTCTGAGTTTGATGATATTGACACCAATAGTCTTCAGGAGACTGTGCAGTGCCTGAAATCCTCTACCTGCACTGCCGATATTTTGACTACAGACTTTCTAAAAATGTTCTTGGTAGTGTAGCAGCAGACTTACTGCAAATAATAAATGCATCGATAAAAACTGGAATATTCCCAGAAGCATTGAAGACAGCTATTATTAATCCTCTTTTAAAGGAGAGCAGCCTGAATGCCACAGTACTTAATAACTATAGACCCATTTTAGAATGTCCTTTTGTAGGTAAGATAATTGAAAAAACTGTTTCTTTACAACTCAACAATTTTTAAACTCCAATGGCTGCCTTGATGGTTTACAGTCTGCCTTCCGCCAACATTATACCACTGAGAAAGAACTTATCAAAGTTTGAAATGATATTCATTTATTCACAAATTCTGGAAAAATAACAGTTCCGGTTTTCACAGACCTCAGTGCTACCTTTGATAGAGTCGACCATGGAATACTGTTAGAAAGACTTGGGTAAGAATATCTGGAGTAGCACTCAACTGGTTTAGGTCATACTTAAAAGGCAGGAATTACTTTGTTGAAATTGGTATTTATCAGTCTAAACATACAGAAATAACATGTGGAATAGCACAGGATCTATTTTGGGTCCTCTTTTATTTAGCCTCTACATGCTTCCATATAGTAGATTGTTTATAAGACAGATCTATTTGCCTGTTTCTTCAGATGATCACAGTCCTATTGATTAACTGCGTGATACCATACAGCTAAATGACATCTAGATGCAGCAAAGTGTCCTTTAATTAAATAAAAATAAAACTGAAATTATACTATTTGGCAATAAACATGAAAGACTTAAACTACATCTCACTTAGAGTCCAAGGCACTAAAGGCTGAAAACCAAGTCAAAAATCTTGTGGTACTCGGGATGCAGATCTTAGTTTCAATAATCATGTTAAAACAGTAACTAAATCTTCATTTTAACATCTGAAAAACATTTCTAAAATCAAAAGTGTGATGTCAAAAACAGACTTAGAGAAACTTATCAAGGCCTTTATTTTCAGCAGAGTAGATCACAAAAAGACAATTCAAGGCTCATAATTTGTTCAGAATGCTTGCCAAAATCACGAAGAATGAAAACATTACTCCAGTACTAAGATCATTACATTGGCTTCCAGTCAGCTATAGGATTGATATTAAGATACTGGTTTTATTATATAAGTCACTACACAGCTTAGGTCTTGAATACATTACAGAGATGCTAACCGTTTATGGCCCCAATAGACCTCTTAAATCCTTGAGGGCCTGACAGCTGATGAGATCGAAACAGGGTGAAATTGCTTTTAGCCATTATGCACAAGAAAAATGGATTAATCTGCCACAACATGTTAGAGATGCTCTAATAGTAGAAGCTTTCAAATCAAATCATTCTTATTTTTCTGTGCATTTGACATGTACTATGCTGCACTATTACTGAACTGAAACGCTGCTGTGTCACCATTTTATTCTCTTCATTTTACATATTGTTTTATCTTCCTGTCATTTTGCTGTCTCTCAAAACATCATTTGGTTGTAATTTATTTCTTTATTGTATTTTATCCTTATCATGTAAAGCACTTTGAATTGCCTAATAGTCCGAGATGTGCTATATAAATAAACTTGCTTTGTTTTGCTTTATTTAATCTAAAAGCAATCATTGTAACTGAAGGAAATGCACATAAAGTGATTCCAATTTGTTGTTAAATTCTATAAGTGACATGTGTGACAAGAGTATTTAAAAATAAGGCTTCAAAAGCATGTGCTATTGTGAAATTTTATGTTGCAGAATACAGGCCAAACTTTGCACAGACATAGGACTTACTGCTGCTACCAGACACTTTGGCTCTAAATAGCCTTGCCATGAGTGAGAGTAGATGTGCCCTGTGGTGGACAAGGACCTTATTCAGAATTTTTTCCTGCCGATCCAAGAGGACACTGTGAAATAGATCTCTCAATTAATATATCAGAAAAGGAGTGGCAAGTAGCAATACAGAGAATTCATTCGAGCTCCATATGCGCAAAGCATACAATTATACAACTCAAAATTATATATCGAGCACATCTTTCTCATCTAAAACTCTCCAAAATGTTTCCAGGGCATGATCCAACCTGCGAACGCTGCAACCAAGCCCCAGCCTCAGTGGGTCACATGTTCTGGGCCTGCACCAAATTAACATTATTCTGGACCAAAATTTTTAATTACCTTTCAGACAGCCTTGGTCTCACAATCCCTCCTAACCCATTAACAGCTGTGTTTGGTGTTCTTCCAGATGGGTTTAAAGTGGAGAAAGACAAACAAATTGTGATTGCATTCACTACACTTTTGGCACGCAGACTTATTCTGCTAAACTGGAAGAACCCAAACTCTCCTCTTTTAAGTCAGTGGGAAACCGATGTGTTATACTATTTGAAATTGGAAAAAATCAAATACTCAGTTAGAGGATCCGTATAGACTTTTTTCAAAACATGGCAGGATCTAATCAGTAATATTTTAAAATAAGCTCATAAAGCACAGAGAATTTATTAATTTAGGTATGTTTACAAGCCTTAAATTCCACTCCGTTTGCCTTGCTCTCTCTCAGGGGTGGGGATTGATTTGTCCTTAACTCAATTTTTCTTTTTGTAAAAACTTGATTGATTTGTATGGATTGCAATAAAATTAATAAAAATATAATATATAAAAAAAAAAGAAGAATTGGTTCCTGCCATGTGCTGATGGTATAGCTCCAGCTCTTACAACTTTCACTTCAAATAAGTGTCTTCAAAAATGCAATCAAAAGTTGCTAGTCTTCCTAAAACTTCCATTATTGAACTCTCTTAGCTATAGAAGCCCAAAATTTGAAAAAAAATGTTCATTATCGGGCAGCACGGTGGTGCAGTGGTAGTGCTGCTGCCTTGCAGTAAGGGGAACTGGGTTCGCTTCGCAGGTCCTCCCTGCGTGGAGTTTGCATGTTCTCCCCATTTCTGCATGGGTTTCCTCTGGGTGCTCCTCCAAAGACGTGCAGGTTAGGTGCACTGGCGATCCTAAATTGTGTGCTTGGTGTGTGTGTGTGTGTGCCCTGCGGTGGGCTGGCGCCCTAACCAGGGGTTTATTCATGCCTTGCACCCTGTGCTGGCTGGGACTGGCTTCAGCAGACCCCCGTGACCCTGTGTTAGGATATAGTGGGTTGGATAATGACTGACTGGCTTACTGACTGTTTATCTTTCTCTTCTCAATGTCCTCAGAGATATTAGGAAGCATACCACCAATGTCTGACTCAGCATCACACAACTGGGCGTATCAGATGCTAAAATGCACTACAGTATGCTGAAGAATAGGAAAAGCTCACTGTGTCGTCATTTTATCTACATCAGACAGAATTTGTGATGACTGTAGCTCTACAGAGACTTATTTGCTCTGGAATATACCTATATTGTTTATTTCTTTTTCTTTGTCAATGGGAGCTGGACTTGATAAATTTATATTATTACCTTAAAGTGTTAAAAACTTCA
>JANRMT010062813.1:78358956-78383403 GCA_026402145.1 Polypterus bichir lapradei | reverse complement strand
CTGTTTTTATGTGTTTAGCATTGCCATTTGTGTTTTATGTCAGTCATTTGGTGATTTTATTGAATAATAGAGGTACACCCTGTATTACTTGTAGTCAGCTGACACACATCACCTTTTCTGTTTCTTTCTGCTTTATATTGCTGGCACTCGTAGTGTAGCGGCCGAGGCACTGGACTTTAAATCCAAGGTGGCCCGTTCAGCTTCTGCTCCTGTCTCACAATCTGATCTTGGGCAAGTAATTTAATTTTTTCTTATGCTTCAAGTTTAAAAAAGAAATACATGTAAACATGTGTAATGTATTGAAATCTTGTGAGTCATCTTGGATAAAGGCATCATTCAAATCTAAAAATAAAATAAATGACATTCAAGAAAAAGTTTTGGTACATTTTCTCACTACTGGGTCACAAATGATTAGGAAAGATATGGACTAAATTCACTGTAAACTAATATAGTTAAACAAATTTTGCCTGGAACCTTTGGAAAAAATACGGATCCAACAGATAGGATGTGTTCCTTTCCCTTGCAGCATGTCTTTGAAAAAAATGCATTTTAAATTAACATAAACTAATTATTCCATATGGAACAGAAGGAAAGTTTGGTGGCTTTAAACACAGGAGAGAAAATTAAACTCCGATTATCAATTAACATTCAGTGGTGAAGACAGAAGTTTTGGGAATTTAACAGTTTTCATCATTATCTTTATTGATGCTCTGCCCGAAAGGAAATTTTATTTAATTACTTCTACCTGTGGCTGTTTACTTGATGTAAATATACAGTGTGATATGAATATACTCTTCTTGATTTATATTGTTTAACCATAATTGTTATTGGCTACTCTCTTTGTCCCTTTTTTGCTGAGAGAAGTGGAATTTACAAGATTCATACTTAAACAATGTACTGTAGTTTTAATGTAGCTGTGTGGGAGTTTAAATTTCTTATAACATTTTACTTTAACAAAGGCTTTTGCACCTACATCTTCACATTGGTTGCTGGTAAAGGGTTATACAGAAATATGTATTTTTGTTTTCTCTTAGCAAGGTTATGTATTGTTTATTTACAACCTTGCAATGAAAAAAGCACGCTTTTGAGCTTTTTCTTCAGTTTCTCTATTTCATTTGTTAGACAGCACACTAGACATATGGCTTCTCATATACGCAACACCCTGGATCAAGAAACTATTTTTCATTTTTCTGCTAAAATGAGTAAATGCATATTTGCCTATATGCCTTTCTAAAAATAAAAAAATAATAAAATAATACCCTATATGTAATACTAGTTATATTATGAAGTGCATTATTTGGTGTGATGCACAGAAATTGGTAGCATTGTTTGAGATTCTACCTAGAAGCAATTATTGGTGCTCACAAAAATTCAAAGTAACCAACCACAGACTCCTATGTGGTCATAGTAAAAACCTTTAAATCATTAAATAATCCAATTACAGGGTGAAATTTTTTCAATGGATTCAGAATGAAAAAAACTTTGCAGATGAATATTAACTTTATACTGAGGTGGGCTGGTGCCCTGCCCGGGGTTTGTTTCCTGCCCTGCGCCATGTGTTGGCTGGGATTGGCTCCAGCAGACCCCCGTGACCCTGTAGTTAGGATATAGCAGGTTGGATAATAGATGGATGGATTAACTTTATAATTGAAATTGAAGTCACAAATTACCTGGTAGTATTATTTAACTAAAATTGGGTCCCCATAAAAAATATGATAGTATTACAAGCACTCACTCAAGTGTGCCTATAAATCATATTGTTGAATAGCAAAGAGTCTTCTTAGAAAGAAGAGTCTGCTCTCCCATTGGGTGCAGCTAGTTTATGTGTTGATCAGCCAATCAACTTTTCTGTTCATATTTATCCCCTAATATTATGGGTCTTCTGCACCTTTACCTCCTGCTGTTATGCTTGTTATTAGAACACAAAGTGGCCCACCAGTGCAGATGCTGATCACTCATATTTTCCCCAAACAGACTACACTGGGTAACCTTCTGGAAATTACAGTTTAATAGCAACTTCTATGATGGTTAAAGAAGCTAACCAGGCGATGGTATGAAATCAAAACCAAAAAGAAGTCTTCCCTAATGACTGACAGCAGAACTGAAAACCCTTTTGTAAGCGTTGTGAGTTGCTTTTCAAGCCAGAGGGTTTAACTCTAATTATAGTCTGATAAGAGTTAAAACACTAAGATGAAAAGACAAAAGAGCTTTGAGTAAAATCCAGAAATCAAGACTATCTATCTGCACTTGTTTACTTATCAATTGTATGTCTTGGACAAAGGGGCTCCTGTGCTGCACTGACATTTATTAGCAAATCTTTGTGATGTAAGTCAAATAGGAGGTATCTAGCAACCAGGCAAGATACCATAACATCCAATTATTATTAGCAGCTCCTAAATTGACAATGTGACACACTTAAAATTTAAATGAAAAAATGAAAATCTTTCTCAAACCAAGAAAAAAAAAATTCAAACTTAAAGCCTGATAACTAAGCTACCAAAACATACAAATCTATGATATAAAATAAAATAATGATATAAAATAATAATATAAAATGGGTTACCCAGTTTTTAACACCTGCCCCAATATAGTTACTAATTTCAGAGGGTTTCATGCCATGACAAAAATCTAAAACCACCTCCTTTATCTTGGAAAAGTCCAGTGGCCAGTGACCATCCCTCTACTGTATTTCTCTACATTGCTTATGCAGTCCTGAAGCTTCAGAAACTCTCACCTGTCTTGAATAATCTTAAATACAACAATAAGATTCCTACCATAGTGTCAGCTTTGTTTATGTGGCTCTATGAAGAATGTAGATTAGGGCTACTCCTATACGTGCCTACCAGGGAAAGTGCAGTGGATCCTGGGGTTGCAGTTGCTTCAGAATGAATCTCTCAAAGACTTCATTATGTGTGAAGTGAGAGTTATGAGAATGTAGCCCTTAAGAGCCATTGATTGTCAATTTGGAACTATACACTATTTTGTCCACAGTTGTGACACCCTGTGTGGGCCTTGGAGATGGTGTCCATTATCCACTACACAAAAGCTAGAGTTGTTAAGAAAAGCTGAAAAGTGGATGGACACTATATCTTCTGGGAAAACAAATTTGTCTTATTGGCCTACCAAAAGTTCACATACTGTATATTATCCAATTACTAATCTGCTTCTTGTCAATAATGTTCCTCATCCCTCTTCCACTTCCTTATGTCATTCACATGTGGTGTTTATGTACCATGTTTCAAGTAATACCACCTACTGTAGATGTACAACATGCAGTACATTTTAAGTTGGTTAGCAATAAGTTTGAAATTGTCATTCTGTGACTTATAATAAAACATTTGGAAGTTGTGCTTAAGCACTGCATGGGTACAGTATATGTTGGACGACAGACACTACCCTTGCTGTCTGAGTCATTCTGAATGACACATCAGTAAACTGTGGCCTACTATTTACGGTTCACTGAAAAAACAGGTAGCAGAAATGCTATTAAAAGCACACTACAAAGTATATAGTACTTATCAGCATGTGGTTTAGTGATATATTTCAGTAGTTGAATTATTAACAAATGCTATCATTAGATCTTATGGTCATTTACCACTGAATCTCATGGGTCCATTAAGAAACCAACAAAATGTCAACATATTTGGAAGTGCATTACTGCACATCACATTGAAAGATTTCAGCTCAGTTCATAAAGCCTGATATTTCTATTTTCTAAACAACAACCATAAAGAGGAGAACTCCAGGGTCATGTCACATGATAAAGTCTGCAATCAATATTGATTCTATAAAGTGTAATTTTACTTTGAACATTTCCAGCCATAGCCACATTATATTATTCATTGCACTTCTAAGAAAAATGTGTTTTTCACCATTCCTTCTCAATCCATAAATCAATCACATTAGAAAATATTCTAAAATGTGCCTTTTTAAATACATTTCAACAAGATTTTCCAAATGCCATGAAAACCATATATGCACGGTGGCGCAGTGCTAGCGCTGCTGCCTCACAGTAAGGAGACCTGGATTCACTTCCGGGTCTGTGTGGAGTTTGCATGTTCTCCCCGTGTCTGCGTGGTTTTCCTCCGGCTGCTCCGGTTTCCTCCCACAATCCAAAGACATGCAGGTTAGGTGGATTGGTGATCCTAAATTGTCCCTAGTGTGTGCTTGGTGTGTGGGTGTGTGCCCTGCGGTAGGCTGGCACCCTGCCCGGGGTTTGTTCCCTGCCTTGTGCCCTGTGTTGGCTGGGATTGGCTCCAGCGGACCCCCGTGACCCTGTAGTTAGGATATAGCAGGTTGGATAATGGATGGATGAAAACCATATAATGTATTTGTCTGTATACTCATACATTGGTTAGGTCAGTGCATGAATGAAGAAGCATTGGATAAACTAACAGTGTGATTAAATTATATTGTACACAAAAGGTTTCACTTTGCAAGTAAAATTAAATGTAATCAGCCCATTATTGCACATTGTCTAAATGTTTCCTATAACGATAAAGTATTTTTAAAATTGCAGCTTTTAACATTGATGTAAACTTTGGAATACATAATAAGTATGGCTTCTTAGCTCTCATGATAATGTAGTTTATTAAGTGACTGAGACCACCCTGCAATCTGGCAACTTTACACCAAAGCTGCCATCACCGCATCAAGGTGAGATGCTTGTTTTGAGATTATTCAGTTGGAAGTGGTTCAGTATGTTTATTTAGCAAGACTGTCAAGATCACATATAACACTTAAAGTGATTGTCATGTATCATAATGATTAATATTATGCATTACTTTACATTGCCAAAACAATGGCAGTAGTGTGATATTTGGTTTGGTGAAACTCAAACAACTAAAATATCAGTGCAAAAACACATCATGAAGACAACGGTAACCACTGACTAGCAGCCTTCAAGCAAACATTTAACAAAAGAATATTCCACCAACAAGATAGGATTAAGTGAGTTTGAAAATGGATAGACAAATGGAATTATGAGATATCCACCAAATTAGTCCAGAAAACTATAAGTTGTGCATATTAAGGTAATGTACTAGATAGATAGATAGATAGATAGATAGATAGATAGATAGATAGATCTTTATTTGTCCCCAGTACAATACATAAATAGGTAGATACATAAACATATCCACACACTGTGGTCTGAAAACACACGAGAATGATTAAAAAGTCAAGTCAAGTCAAGTTGGGGAGCATGTACTGGTACAGGGTGTTGCCGCACCCACTACACTTCGAAACAACTCGGGATCCCAGTTGACAACCCCCCAGGCAGACATACGATCCAGTCCCACCCTCCAGAAATTACCCTCTATCTGCCACAGCCAGGTATTACGTGGACGACCCCTTGACCTGTCCAGCCACTTGGGTCCCCAACAACGAAGATCTTATGAGCAGGATCACCCTCGGGGGAACGCGCCACATGGCTGTAGTGCCATAACTGATGCTCCCTCATAATGCAGGTAATGTGCCTCATTCACAACTCCATGAGCAACCGCTCATTCGACACAAAGTCAAACCAACGGTACCCAAGGATTTTCCGGAGAGACACAGCACCAAAGGAGTCCAGCCTTCATCTCAGGTCACTGGAAAGCATCCATGTCTTCCAACCATATAGCAAGACAGGAAGCACCAGGACTCTAAAGACTTGGACCTTCGTCCTTTTGCATATACAGTTAGGTCCATAAACATTTGGACAGAGACAACTTTTTTCTAATTTTGGTTCCACAATGAATTTTAAATGAAACAACTCAGATGCAGTTGAAGTGCAGACTTTTAGCTTTAATTCAGTGGGTTGAACAAAAAGATTGCATAAAAATGTGAGGCAACTAAAGCATTTTTAACACAATCCCTTCATTTCAGGGGCTCAAAAGTAATTGGACAATTGACTCAAAGGCTATTTCATGGGCAGGTGTGGGCAAGTTCATCGTTATGTCATTATCAATTAAGCAGATAAAAGGCCTGGAGTTGATTTGAGGTGTGGTGCTTGCATGTGGACGATTTTGCTGTGAACAGACAACATGTGGTCAAAGAAGCTTTCCATGCAGGTGAAAGAAGTCATCCTTAAGCTGCGAAAACAGAAAAAACCCATCCAAGAAATTGCTACAATATTATGAGTGGCAAAATCTACAGTTTGGTACATCCTGAGAAAGAAAGCAAGCACTGGTGAACTCAGCAACGCAAAAAGACCTGGACGTCCACGGAAGACAACAGTGGTGGATGATAGCAGAATCATTTCCATGGTGAAGAGAAACCCCTTCACAACAGCCAACCAAGTGAACAACACTCTCCAGGGGGTAGGCGTATCAATATCGAAGTCTACCATAAAGAGAAGACTGCATGAAAGTAAATACAGAGGGTGCACTGCAAGGTGCAAGCCACTCATAAGCCTCAAGAATAGAAAGGCTAGATTGGACTTTGCTAAAGAACATCTAAAAAAGCCAGCACAGTTCTGGAAAAACATTCTTTGGACAGATGAAACCAAGATCAACCTCTACCAGAATGATGGCAAGAAAAAAGTATGGGAAGGCGTGGAACAGCTCATTATCCAAAGCATACCACATCATCTGTAAAACACGGTGGAGGCAGTGTGATGGCTTGGGCGTGCATGGCTAACAGTGGCACTGGGACACTAATGTTTATTGATGATGTGATACAGGACAGAAGCAGCCAAATGAATTCTGAGGTGTTCAGAGACATATTGTCTGTTCAAATCCAGCTAAATGCAGTCAAACTGATTGGGCGGCATTTCATGATACAGATGGACAATGACCCAAAACATACAGCCAAAGCAACCCAGGAGTTTATTAAAGCAAAGAAGTGGAAAATTCTAGAATGGCCAAGTCAGTCACCTGATCTTAACCCAATTGAGCATGCATTTCACTTGTTGAAGACTAAACTTCGCACAGAAAGGCCCACAAACAAACAGCAACTGAAAGCCGCTGCAGTAAAGGCCTGGCAGAGCATTAAAAAGGAGGAAACCCAGCATCTGGTGATGTCCATGAGTTCAAGACTTCAGGCTGTCATTGCCAGCAAAGGGTTTTCAACCAAGTATTAGAAATGAACATTTTATTTCCAGTTATTTAATTTGTCCAATTACTTTTGAGCCACTGAAATAAATGGATTGTGTTAAAAAAATGCTTTAGTTGCCTCACATTTTTATGTAATCTTTTTGTTCAACCCACTGAATTAAAGCTGAAAGTCTGCACTTCAACTGCATCTGAGTTGTTTCATTAAAAATTAATTGTGGTAATGTACAGAACCAAAATTAGAAAAAAGTTGTCTCTGTCCAAATATTTATGGACCTAACTGTATATTGGGAGCACCACACACCCCTTTCCAGCGACCTCATGACCTCCCATGCTCTCCCAATCTGTCTGCTGACTTCATAAGAAGAGTCACCAGAGACATGAATGTCACTGCCAAGGTAATTAAACCTCTGGACAAGGTCGACATTCTCTCCGCAAACAGACACGCTGCTGATGGCTGTGCCCAAGAGGTCATTAAAGGTTAAAAAGATAAATAAGATAAAAAAGAATAAAATAAATAAGATAAAAAAGTTAAATAAAGATTAAAAAGCAAGAAAATTTAAAAGAAAGAAAACTTCTGACTTGGCTGTCAGGGTCACAGTGAGGCATTATAAAGGGGGTACTGCTGTTGGTATAAAGGAGCCCCAGAAGCATTTCCTGACACCCTTGTGCTGAGTAATTCGTTGTCTGAAAGTCCTTAGTGTTGTGTCACAGAAAGGATGTGCTGCGTTGTTCATAATGGCACTCAGTTTTATTTTTAACTCTGTCCTTCACTACTACGTCCAGGGGGGTCCAGAATGTGTCCAGAAACTGAGCTTGCCTTTTTAATAAATGTTTTGATTCAGTGGGCCTCTCTTGAAGTGATGTTACATGGTCAGCACACCACAGCGTAGAACATTGTACTGTCCATCACAGAGTTGCAGAAGGTATGAAGGATGTCACTTCCCACATTAGTGGAACACAATCTCCTAAGGAAAAAGAGCCTGCTCTGCCCTTTCTTATCTAGTTCCTCTGTGTTACAAGACCAGTACAACCTGTCAATAATGCGGACCTCCAAATATTTGTAGGTAGTACCACCTTTACATCCAAACCCTGAATAATGACTGGACATAGACACTCTTTGGTGCGGCGAAAGTCAATAACCAGTTCCTTGGTTTTGCTGATGCTAAATGCAGACAATTCTCTTTGCACGAAGAAACAAGTTCTCTACCTAACTCCTATTCTTTGTCTAATCCCCCTTATCAACACACACCCATAAGTGCAGAATGATCGGAGAATTTCTGCAAATGACATGACCTGATGTTATATTTATAGTCCGAAGGTGTACAGAGTAAAGAGAAAAGATCAGTATCAGAAACACATTCCTTGTGTCTGACAAACTGTGGTCTGTCCACCAGATCCATTATCCAGGACACTATAGGCTCATCCACCTGCATATCTCTGAGTTTACCCCTTAACGGGGATAGCTGATGGTATGGAAAGGAAATGGAGAAATAAAAAAAAAAAACATAATCCTCACAGTGCTGGCAGCTTTGTCCAGGTGAGAATAAGCCTTTTGGAGCAGATAGATAATTGCATATATGGAGTCCGTGTGTGAGATGCATTTTGCAAACAATACATTTTGCAAGCAAGTAGCACATTTTGTGTTTGAGGAATACATTTTGCAAATGGTTGAGCTCAACCTGCATGCAACACAATACATAATGAAAATGATATTTGCTCATGTAACCTTAATGGACTAAATGCAATAGCACCAAATAATTCAGTATTTACCCTATTTTGAAAATCAATGAATTTAATTAAAGCATAACTTGTTATACTGACACATTACTGTTGTGATTACTGATACGGTTTATAGTCACTGGTAGCATTTTACATCTTAAGAGGCCTAGCAATTAGCATTAATAAAAATCTTTTTGCCTAGTAATGCCTAATCTCACACTGAGCAGATGTCATCTCTGCTATTCAGCAGGAAAAGTGAGAACAGTTTTAGTAGTAAGTATGCCATGAAACCCAATGAAAAGAAATGTTGAGCCCTGCTAATGTTGTATACATGAGTTTGTGAAGGATTATGGAAATTTAAACTGTAAAACACAATCGACAGGCTCTTTACAAAGGTTTAGAACTGAAACCTGAAAATGGAAGCTGTCATTCTTAATTTCTAGCATATGACTATACATGTATTTCAGAGGAATATCTTATTAAGTGTGCTTTGAGGATGAATGCAATTTTTTAATTCTTAACCTTCATTGCACATGAGCCTTAATAAAGCCAGACCTTTGCAAAAAGCAATTGTGAATTATAAATAAATTAAGGAATAAACGTAATTAAACAAAAGAAGAGTGTATGATCAGCATTCTAAAAGATTCACAATGAGCTGTGTGAAAAAAAAAATCATTGGAATATGTGAGAAAACCAGAGAACCCATAATAAAAAAAAATGTGTTGACACAGGACAAATGTGCCAATGAGTCAGTGATGTGACCCCTGGTCCTGAAGCTGCAAAGCTTTTCTAGAGCATCACATATTTTATGGAACTGTTAACTGCTAATTTCAAAGAGGGAATTCTATATGTATTTGTCTTGCCTTCTATCAGGTTTTTAACGTGCTACTTCAAAATTATTTTTATTGCTTACATCACTGTCCTTGGTCTGAAGATTTTTAATTCTAAATGAAAACACCCTGCCAGCCCATTTCAACCTTAGTCATCAGATGTACTAATAAAATAACAACACCAGTAGATTACCTCAAATTTAAAATGCACTTTTCACTCATTTTGCTTATGTTTGAATTCCTTGAGTGTAATAAATTTGATGTTGTGTTATAATGCCATTTTGTTTTTTACTTTTAACATTACAGTATGAAGGGTGAATAGCCTCATTACTTTTGTATTAACAATATACTACAATTACTATAGTATAGTTAGTTAATTATAGTTAATTACTATACTACATTTTTATTCTTTTTTGTGTCAGATGAATGTATTTTTCTACTTCTTTTACTTTATATTCCTGACTACTATATTAAGAGCATTAAATTACACGGGTCAACAAAAAAAGTTTTTCTTTTTTTGACCCAAGGGTGAACAAATTTTGAATCTTACAGTGTTTCATGTGCTTAATCCAAATAGGTTTTTAGCATTTCCCTATCAGATAATAAGTGTCAGGCAACTTAAATTTGAAAATATTGCAAATTTAAATGCTCATTAATATGGCAGATGTATAATCTATAACTTGTTGTTTTGGATTTTCTGCTATACTTCGACTCTTAGGAATCCAGCAGTAGTCAGCCAGCATATTGGGACTCCACTTGCCTTGGTAACACTTTTTTTATGATAGAATCACTTGCCATGTTCATTGCTGACCACACCAAGGTTTACAGGGAAAACCCAAATAAATGTCCAAGAAATTAATCTTCAATAACATATTACGCCCCATTACTTGCCATGACTTGAGAAGGTCCCTCACTATTTCAAGATAGTTTTTAGCCTTATGGTTTTCCAAAAAGCATTTGCAAACATTTTTGAAGCTCTGAAAAACATCTTCTTTAAATCTCTCATCATTGAACACTTCCCGGATCTGAGGACCTACAAAAATATCTTCCTGAATGTTGGCATCATTTTATCCAGTGCTTTAACAAAGTTTCTTAAAAGTCCAGGTTTGTTATACAGAGGAGGGAGATAAAACTTTTTCAAGCTCAACAAGTGGTCTGTTTAACACATTTTTCTTTTTCACAAGTAAGGCACATTTTGGCCACTCTTTCTGGACATAGTGGCCCTTCTTGTCCCTATTGCCCCACTCACACAAAATACAATATTTGGTGTAACAAAGCTGCAACCCAAACAAAATGTAATCATCTTAAAATGTACACAAACATTCCACTTATAATTCTGATACTGAATGTTTTCTAAAAGTAACCCTAAATTTGATTTAGGTACAGAAGGGAGTTTGTTCCCATTATGGATGCTTTGAGGATTAAACAAGCACCACACATCTGCATTGTGTTCACCACACAACTAAATAATAATAATAAAAAAAAAACTAATAGATTATCATTTGAAAAATAAATTATTAAAATTTGAAGGTGGTGTCAAAAGAAAACCAAGTCAGATAGAGAAAATCTGATTTCATATTTGGATTCAACATCATAAAGAATGCTTGAACACCCATCAAAATCCTTGGAACAAAACTGCTATTGACCAGTGATCAGAGCATTTCAAGATTTCATGAAATACTGATTATTAGCAATTTAACCATAATTTGCTCTATGTAGAATGTTTACCACAAATATACCTGTTTTAATTCCATGAACATTTTCATAAGGCAAAATAGTTTGGATTACCACAAATTATAATGCAACATCAGGTACAGTCAAATTAATTTTTCTACATGGAAGATGAGTGAAGACAATAAAGCATATAACAAAACTGAGAATATTTGATTTCTGTACTTGTTTAGGCTGTCCTGTTTCACATTAACTCATTCAAAATTTATTTTATGTTTTGTTCACGCAGAGCACACTATCACAAAATATTCTAAGAATGGTGCACGCTTTAAAATCATTTGAAATATTCAGAATCTCCTGATCATTCTGTCTTTGAGCCTAAAAGAAGAAAAACAAACCCTTGAAACAGATTTTAAAAGTAAATACCTGCTATTTCTCAGAACTGAATATACAATATTTTTTTCTTATCTTTTACATTTTCATTCACTTTATATATACATCTGTGCTTTTTCTACACCTGCTTTTTCCATTTTAGAGTTGTGGGAGCTAAAGTATGTTCTGAGGAAATTAGGTGTGATACAGGAAACAATCCTTGACCTTATATAATGACATTATTCTCTTTATTTATTTTTAATACATCTGTGTAATCTTTGAAATAATATAAAATTATTTACTCAATAACATAAAGTCACCTACAAGTAGGAGTTGTGAATGCAACACAAGTAACTTCTCTAAATTACTACTTTTTATTTGTTGTTTATGATCAGCTGCATGTCACATGTGGACACTATAAGAATACCGTATACACACACATATAAGTTGGGTCTTGAAACCCAAAAAATCGATCAAACCCCAACTTATATGCCCGTTCAAAAATGAAACACTTACATTTTTTTTTTACATCTTCTTGCCTCCTCCAATATTGCATCAGTTTCTCAAAATCATCAAATTTTGTTGCAGCAGCACAGTTACCAATTTCTTTCGCTACTTTAACGCTCCATCATAGATAAGGGATTCTCTTACAATAAAGATGTTTGAGGATGTGAGATACAAAAAACACAAATCGGTGCAAGCGTTGCTTCAGAATAGTTTGGGTATTACCGTGTGGTCACGTAGGCACAATAGAGAGAGAGAGGTTAGGAGCATGCGGTGATACAGTGCATTGCTGCACCCACATAAAAAAAGGCAGTGTGCTCCGTGGTTACTCTCTCGGGTGGGCATTAGCATATCATAATCTCTTGGACCAATACTGTAGTGTGACTTTTCCACATTCGACTTATACGACGGCAATATAAAATACAAGAAATTATACAGTAAAATCAAGTCCTGACTTAGTTGCGCTTGGTTAGGACACCACTCTTGTGAGTCTTATCACAAATTTTAAAGAATCTGAGTTCATGAATCAAATAACAGATAGGGTCAAATGGTTAATCTGAATTTAAAAATCAAGAAATCAAATGAGTTGGCAGTGACCTTTATCCTATTATGGTGAAAAAAGCTCACCAGAGACGGTTCTTTCCTAAAAAGATAAAGAAGTTTGTAACATTAACCATGAAAAGGTCTGTTAATGAATGAATGTACTATGACCTCCATCACAGCTTGGTATGGCAGTCTGTGTGTTGAAGACAGGAAGCAGCTAGAGAGAGAGAGAGAGAGAGAGAGAGAGAGAGAGAGAGAAAGAGATAGTGGTGTGTACCAGTTCTAACATAACTGTCACCTCTCATCTGTGGACTCACTCTGTGTTTTGAAACTAATATGTAAAGCCATTATGATCGTATTCTATCAGTGCCACATCATCCCCCTTTATTCAATATTCTTCTGTCTGGAAATTAGCTATGGCTAATCAGGACCAGATATACTAGTTTTCATAATGGTAATTATGAGCAAACTGCAAGCCTCAAACTGATCTTCATCTTTTATTTTTACTTTTCTTGACAGGTTAATGAGACTACTTGTTAAGGGTCTGAATTCATATAAAATTACTAATCATGCTCAATGGCTATGTTACAGCTTTTAGGTTCAAGATTTTTATTATTTCATATCTACCATGTATATCCCCAGATCCCCAGATGACAGCTGTCCAGCACCCAAACAAGTTTTTAAAAATGTTACTTTTAGGACCTACTGTAGGTGTTATAGTACAGCCAGGGTTGTTTCCCTGGCTCAAATGTATTTTTTTTTATTTGCTCAAGTTTATTTTTTATTTAATTTATTATCTTTGTTGTTATCAAAATGTAAGTTTTCACAATGTGTTATTGATTGTGTTTTTGGTTTTGTTTTGTCTTTGCATGTATGTAGTATTATGACTTTTATTAAAATGGTATTGTTTGTTAATTATTTTCCCTTTAATTTAGTAATTTTTTTATGATAAAATACATTAGTGTTATGTGTTTTCTGCCCTGTCTCCTTAAGATTGAATTTCAAGAATAGGCAAAGCCTGATGATCCTACTGATGGATTTACCCAACTGTATAAAAAGAGAATTGGTGGTTGTAACTGTACTTTCATCATTACATTCTTGTCTGTGTGTTCCAGCTTGGACTTTGTGTACTTTTTTAATTGGATTCTTTCGTTTTGACCCTAGCTCTGGACAATCAATTTTCGGTTTGTAGAACTGTAGGATTTTAGCAAAGAACTCTGATTATTTTTTAACAGTTTTTCTTCTGTCTTTCGTAGATATGTTGAACCTTAAAAACCTAAGCGTTTCATGTTAGAGTTAGACTGCCTGTGGAGGGGCCAATCCAGCAGGCCTAGGCCTAAAGTAGGATATATCTGGTCTTTTGTCTAGGTTTTTCCTGTTGCACTTTTGTGGTTCATTGGTGACAAGAAACACAACACTAGGACATTTTGGTATCTGGCACTAGAACTTTGTTTTCCTTTTGTTCGTTAAAAACTTATTAATATTCACAGTAATAAATGGACAAGTGTCTGTGTATCTGTACATCCATCCACTTGCTATGTCTCTGTTATACACCACTTGGTATGGGAGTACAGTGCTTTGCTAATGTTTGTGATGCACCATCTGTTGAAATGAAAATGTTATTGCTACATGCATTACAAAATGCATGGTGCACTGCAAACGTTCATTCTGAATACTTCCAACAGACAGTAACTGCCGGACAGAAATAAATCAGCTTATCCACCTTAATAAAAGGATAAGTGTCTGCGTGTGTGGTTGTGTATCTTTGTGTCCATTCATCTGCTATAGTTAGGAAGAAAATTTAAAAAAATAGGCACAACATATAGGAGAAAGGCCAAAACAATCAAAAATAATAATAAAAATACCGAATAAGAGTGTAAAATTAAGAACATTGGTCTCATTGGCCTATTCTGTTGTCTGATATTATATGTCGGTAACAGCAGCATCTTGCAACTTTCTTGCAAGTGCTCGAGCCATGTGAACGAGGTTTACACCTGTAATGTTAATGGCTGATAAATCAGCATGTGGGCAATGAATGCGTGAAAATAGTGATAAATTGTTGTGTGCGTTAAGAAACCGTCACTAAGCCATAGCAGTCACCACCATATACAGTATTCCCAGCAAAATACTTCAACTATAAGAGTGGTCAGTTTGACGTGTGATGCCGGGAGGAAGTGATAAAAATGGACAGCTCTGAGAAGATTGGAAAAGGGATTGGGTTTGTATTATTATACCAGACCAAATGGAGAGGCCTATGTATGAAATAAAAAACATTAGGTTTCTGTTTAATTACTTAGATTTCAATCCATCTTAGATGGGTAGCAGAAGTAGTTTTTAAAAATCTATAAATGTATCTATATAACTATATATTTTGTGTACATATAATGTTTGTGTTTTTATATACATTTGTCTGTGTTTTTGCAACATCTAATTTTCTGTTTTACATTGCTCTTTGTATAGCATGCTAAACTTATTGGTTGAAGTGCATTTTCTTACAGTAAGTTGAATTGGCCATACAAATAGTTTTATTATCAACAGTTAGTGTCATTTTTGTATATTTGCCAGTATTATTATAGTAGTTCAAGGTGACTTACAAGTTTAGGATACAATACTGTTTATCACATCCCAAAATTTACAATTGGAGTACAGGCAGGTAAATTGTCTGGCTAAAGGCTTCAACTAGCTGGTTGTAATGTAAAGTTTAATGCCTAGCCACTATACCATACTATGCAGTGCATATGCCATGGTATTTTCATTCATTGGCATAGCTAAGATTTCTCATTTTCTGTTTTTTTGTATTTGGGGCCTTGAATCTTACATTAGTTAAAGCTTTTGGATTTGTTTCTCTGCACAAACATTAATAATTATTTTATGTTTGATGTTTTAGTTCCTTGAAAAAGTAAAACTATGTTTACCATTACATGCCTTCTTTATTGGAAGTCTATAATTAATTAAATTTTAGTAAAAGTGAATGAGTTTATAATAGGTTATCGAATATTATTAATGAGCACGTAATATTGCCAAATTAGAAGCACAATGTGCGTTCTGTTGCTGAATCTGACATGTTTATTTGGAAGTTTTCTTTAGATTGACAGTGATTTAGACTCAAACTGAAATAAAATCACTTTGCAGGCACAGCTAGATGGACATTGATTCAGTCCAGCGAAACACAGTTAGTGCTGGGCTGTCTAGTGCAATAAAATTGAACACAAACTGGCCTAAACAACTTGCACTTAGAGGAGTTGCATTGATACCAACTGCATACATTAAATCAGAAAAAAAACATTTTAAGGTCATAAAGTAATTTACCTGTTAACATGCTAACAGAAAGTTAAATTATAAATCCTCCGCACATAATGAAGATACAGGAAGAATGAAAGCACAAGTAAATGCAACTAACAGCAGTACACACATACCACAGGGACACTGTGGTGCAGTGGTTTGTGCAGCTACTTTATAGCTCTAGAGACCTAGATTGTATTTCAGGCTAACTTAAAGTCTTTGTGTAGTTCTTTGTGTGCATGTTGGGCTAACAGGTGATCCTAAAATGGCCTGGTATGAGAGTCTAAATGTGGGCATGGGCGTTCTCTGCAAAGGTTTTGTGTTTAATTGAGGATTGGTTTCTGCCTTTTGCTTAATATTACAGGCTTAGACTTTGCCATAGAGCAAACCTATGATGATGTTATCTTACTGTCTTCATTGCACACTATTTAAAAATTAAATGAATATGTTGTAATGGTTAAAGACAGATTAAGTATATACTATTGCTTTCTACATTCCTTTGTTTGGAGGTCATGGTGTAAAATTAACACATGCCTGTTTTTACTTCTGGAAAAATGAGCTACAAAGACCTTCTCTCTGTATTTACAGCCACTTTTTTTGACAGTAGAGGGTGCTATTTTGCTGTTCTTTCTTCTGAAAGGTACTCTTAATTTTTTCTGACTCTCTTGACACCAGTTAGTTATACTGAGAGCCAACTTAGAAAATTGAAATCGGAGATAGTTCCACATATTTTTCAAATACAAACAGAAAAGTCAATCCAAATTAAATTAACAGTATGAGTGTAAACATCTAATAAGATCCCAGAAATGGAACTATAAAACAAGCTGGACAGACTCATAAGATTTAAACCAAAGGACAAATATTACACTCCAAAAGTAATAATGAATAATTAATATAAATAGCACTAAGCAACAGTTGAACATCACAAAAAATGTTCTTAAAGAAAACAGATTTACATGCAAATGTTCTTGAGAAATTCCAGCACAATGCCACAGTGGTTAGTGCTGCCTCCTCATAGCTTGAGGATATTTGGTTTGAGTCGCAACCTAAGAATTTTCACTTTCTTATTTGGCTGGAGTCTTTATCTAAGGTGACTTGCAACATTTATCTAAGGTGACTTGCAACATTTGAGATACGATTTGTTACATTTCCTTTTGTTTCCTCAATTGAAGCACAGGCAGGGGAAGAGACTTGCTCATGGTCACTCACTTTAGTGTTTGATATCCAAAACCTTAGCCACGCTACCACACTGTCTGCATTATACAGTATGCATTTGTGTGGGGTTTTTCTATAGGAATTCAGGGTTTCTTTCCACATCCCAAATACTTGTGCATTGAGTAAATGATTCAACTTTATTGTCATTGTACAGGTGCAAGGAAATGTAGTTATCGATACCCCTAGGGGTCACAGCACAGGGTCAACTACTGTCCAGTGCCCCTTGGAACAATTGTAGGCTAAGGGCCTTGCTCAAGGGCCAGGCAGAGTAGAGTCCCTTCAGGCAATAACAGGGATTTGAACAGGCAACATTCCAGTTATCAGTGCAGGTCCTTAGGGTCAGAGCTACCACTCTGCCAATTAATTTCCAGTTCCATTCTGGCTCAGTGTGTTTTACTGTAGGTGCTTGTGTGAGTATCCCCTGTGATGGACTAACACCCCAGCGAAGATTGGATCCCAGATAGATACTGGCTCCATGCAACTCCTAACTGGATAAGTGAGTTAAAAAAATAGTTAAACTGAATACAGTTAACTGTTATATTGTGACAAGTTATTAGTCACTTAAATAAATAAGTAATTTTAAAATAAATAAATAACACATTAATAATAACAATAATAATACATATTTTTTTATATAATCCCCCTTTTTACTACACTAAAATGACTAGACATGTGTTGAATTCACATACTGTGCATATATCATGTATTATTTAGGATTTACTGTTAATATTTATTTCTAGTCAGGGTTCTGTATTGTTCCTGTTATCTTTTTCTTGCAGATATTTCAGCTGTGTAATGCACCTTAGCTGATTTGTTAATCCATGTTTTGCATTAGGATTCAGTTTAATCCTGTGAGTGAGCTATGCTGCTCTTTTTTATTTTGGTTGAGATTGTTGCTAAAGATGGCTACTGTGAACTACTACTAGGGTGTCATGGGTGTGTATCTCAACATAAATCTCTACTAATTTACAATTGTGTCTTTATTTAAACTTCTATACAAAAATAAATAAATAACACAGAGCCTCTGTATATTTTAATTCTCTACCAAGCTGGTTTCTTTTCTCCAGCTTTAACTGAGGCTCTATGCTAAAATATCTCTACATATACTGTTGCCAGTTGTTTAATTTATTAAATCATATAAATAGTTAACTTATACATTTGTCAGCTTCCAAGGTGCAGCTTTCACAGATAAATTTATATTTGTGCATGATGATATGGTTTCCAGCATCTGTGAGAAATTTAAATTTGATTAGGTCTAACTTGTTAAATGGCATATTTTAAAGAAACATCTGTCATTCCAAGTGCTTACTTACTTTACAACTTTAAAATCTCTATTCCTTTTGTATAACAAATCAAAAGAATGTTTGTAAAATTATTTTTATGCTGCAGTTTTCAGCTTTGCTGTGCAGTGGTCCAGAATCCTGGCCCAGGATTGTGCAATGTGCACATTACTGTCGTGTCTGCTTTGGCTTCTAATTAGAGTACTCTGTTGTCCCTCCCCATCCCAAGGACATGTGTGCTAGGTATATCAGTAACTTTAAACTGGCCCAATATGAATGTGAGTGTGCATGTGTGCGTGTGTGTGTGTGTGCGTGTCTGTGTATATGAGTAACCTCTGCAGCAAAATGGTTGGAATAGGATTAATTCTTGTCTTGCACCAAATGCTACCTACATTAGCCTCACCTCCCAACAATTCTTGACTGCATAATATGGTGAGAAAATGGATGAATAATAAAGATAGGTCTTTGCATGCAGATATTGTTTGTTGTCATGAGAATGTTTTGAAATTTACTTTTTTTGGTGCATTTTTTTAAGTTTTTGAATTTGCATGGCTCCTGGTTGAACCTGTCTGTAATTTTACAGCATGACATATTTCTTGCAGCATCATAATAATTCTTTCATAGTTACATTGTTCATTACAGTAAAATTCGTATTCTTTATCCATATATACTGTAGCATTCTTTAAATTAATAATAATATTTTAAATAAACAAATAACAAAGGAGCAATAATGCAGCACACTGGTCAGTACTACTTCTTCAAATTCCAGCTACTTCACACTGTTAAGTTCCTAAATTTTCTCAATGACTGTGTGGGCATTTTTCGAGTAATCAATACATTTTCCTGCCACATCCAATGATGTGCATAACAGGTTAAGTGATGACCCTAAATCTGTGCAGTAAGAGTGAGCAGATATTGAACACATTTACACCACCAAAAAACAGCTCTCTGCTCCAAAAACTGTATAAAATGACAGACTTGCAGGATGTCTACATTTACAGAAGTAGTGTTTCAAGAAGACCACATGGGAGTGAAGCTTCAGCTGTTCCAACAAACTGAGACAATATTTGCTGTACTTAAGCAAGACAGCTCTGTCTTGTACTGACCTACAGAATTAGAGGAATATGTCCATGTATCCATTAGATAGTGATAGAGAGAGTGACCTGCCTGGAAATAGTGCTGGACATGATTCCAGTCCAGTTAGGGACAGATAAGATACTGGCAGATAGCACATTGTCTAAGGGCATCAGCTTTAGAATTGGAGTTTTCAACTCCAGTGAGCTGGACAGCAACTGTAACATCTTTGGCTGTTAGAGTGAAGTGAGGAGCTCCAGCATGTCATCCCTAAATCTGTCCCAGAAAAAAAGGAAGTCATTATCACATAAGCCTGGGTGCCATGGGGTTAGGATGAGTATTTTGGCATATATATATATATATATTAGCTTTATAATGCTATGAAAGTATACCCTTTCTTTCCTTACTGAAACTAACAAAACCTACATGATTACAACTTGCATTGAGTTGTAAAATTCCCATTAACGTAATTGATGCAGGAAGCACAGCTTTTCGCAGTAGGATCCCTAATCATTTCATTTTTCTCACCAGCAAATGTGAGGACTGTTCTACTGTTCTCAGCATTTACAATGGTTTTATGCATTAATATACTACCCAGGGAGTGTCTGAATGGTCAGCTAGTCTGAATCTGTCTGATTGTGATTTTCTGTCCAGTAGCATTATGATGACTGGACACTAATAACACTAAAGCTAGCCAAGAAGCTCATATGCAGTAACAGCTATAAATTACTTTCTTGTGGTTTTATTAACTCTGGCTCATTTCAAGTAGCTTTTGAAATATATTGGTGATCTATCACAAATAAAAACTCAGTGGTAATAATTTTGTGTGATTTACATAAACAACCTTACCGGACAGTACTGTCCATCCGTGAAACAGTCAGGTAAGCCGCCAGGTTTGCAGTGTAGGAAGAGCAGACAATCAAAGTAAAAAGCCACCAGCTGCCCATGACAATCCGCAAGGCAACAGAGCTTACAATGGACTCCCCACCTGCAAGAAAATGGAACAGTTGATGTACATTCCTATATCATGTAAGATCTAATAATCTACACTTAAAAAATAAAGGTAATTTTATTATGGTCATTGTTAGTGCTTAGAAACGGTGCATCTTTCATGATAACATTCTGATGAAACAATCTTAACTGAAACATATATTTCAACAAAAAACTGCTGTTTAAATATATAAAGTTTATTTTCCTAATGGCGTTCCAATGTCAGGACTACTGTGTGAAACCATCATGTTGTCCCTATATTCACATTGGTTTTCTCATATTTCAGAAGATAGTACAAACACACATGTCAAAGACATTAATATTTCAATAAACTGATTTAAAATTTTGGTCTGTATGAGCAAGGATGTGTCTATTCATGTGTGTATCCTGTGATGGATAGTCATCCTACTCCCACTCAGCAGCATTCTGTGGTCTAAAACTTGACTAATGTGGCTCAAAAATCAAGATTGATAAATAATTAGTTTTGTTATTAAGAATCAATTATAAATGTAATATTTCATTATTGGCCAATAATAATAATTATAACAAAAAAGCGTGCTTCTTAATAATATAGTAACATAGTGGTAAATGCAGCTGCCTTACAAGGGAGCTGTATGATTATGGAGTATTTGCCAGTGTTTGTTTGAGTTTTTTCAGGGTACCAACATTCAAAAATGTGCAGGTTAGGCTGTTGAGAGACTCTAAATTGGCCAAGTATGTGCACTGGTACCCCGTCTATACTGCTGGGTTTGATTTTGGCTCTTCATGACCCTTAAATTGAAGTAGAATCACAAAAAGAAACAGTGGTTTTGAATAAATGTGATACTATGTTGAAAGGATAACAATTTCAGGATTTCTCTACAGTTCGTTTTTTTTTTTTTGCCTGCATTTCTAAAGATTAAATGTATGGCCACTGTCTTCATCCTACAATTTAATGCCATGGCATCAGGCTATTTGGTGACTGTTGTACATTTATATGAAAGGGCAAGCATGTAAAGTAATGGACTTGTGCCTTGTCCAGAGTTGCTTATTGCCAGTTTCTTGTAACATCATCTTTGACAAGAAAATAGATTTTTAATCTGGGATAAATTGTATTGATCATTTTAGATCAAGGGTGCACAATTTTCTGAACACAGATTAAAATCTTGTTTTGGTTCTAAGGAAGAAAATCCATTGACCTATATCATTGCTCAATATACAATATAACATTGTGAGTGAAAAATAATACAAAT
The DNA here is from genome assembly GCA_026402145.1 of Polypterus bichir lapradei. Classification (NCBI taxonomy): domain Eukaryota; kingdom Metazoa; phylum Chordata; class Cladistia; order Polypteriformes; family Polypteridae; genus Polypterus; species Polypterus bichir. Next base: position 78,361,654 of record JANRMT010062813.1, on the reverse strand, counting down.
TATAAAAAGGGGAAATTTTCATGCTTTTAATTGATGAATGAAATGTATAAAACTAGAAAAATAACATTCAGATTTAAAGTGCAGAATCTCAGATGAAGGGTGCACACTTTAACTTGAACACAGGTCAGTTTCTTGTTCTGTGTGTGTTTTGACCTATATCATTGCTTAATGTGCAATACAGCATTGTGAGTGGAAATTTATACTAATTTTAAAAGGGAACATCTTTCTTGTTTTTTAATTGATGGATGACATGTGGTTTGCACCCCTGGTTTAGTTTCCTCTTTGAAAACTTTGTAAGCTGCCCTTAAAGTTATTCAGTGTAGCCTCTTCTGTAACAATTTGCTTAGGCTGTGAGATCTGTTGGATGAGGCACTGGATTTTAAACTTCAAGGTTACGGATTTATTCCTTGCCTCTGATTTGTGGTGTGACTCTCAGCAAGTCATTTAACCTGCTTGAAGCCTACATATAAGAAATATATATATAAACAATGATACCCTATTGTTTTAAGTTGAAAACAAACTGGGATTTCATCATCCTTTTTTACACTTCATAATTAAATTTACAGTCTCAAAGAATTGAAGCCTAACCCAACGATATTGGAGGCAATCTACACTCATTCAAACACCCCACATACTCATAACAGACCAATAAAGTCATGTCAGTTAATATAACACACACATATATTTGGCATCTGGAAGGATATGTGAATAACTGCAGAAATACCCACCAAACACAGAACATGCAAATGCTATTTTGTTTTGTTGATTTGTTTTGTATCAAATGTCAGTCTGTATACACATATCTATTTGAATATAACTATTTCTATTTAACCTGTTGTGTAATTTTATACCACAGCTGTCCTGGACCTATACCACTTCTTTTGATACTTGCTATGAAAAATCCAGCAGTGTATTTCCAAGCTCCTTCAAGTATCTCCCGGTGTTTCATTTTATTCATTTGTTAGGTGTACAAAAATTGTAATCTTCAGTTGCTCAATTAGGACAGTGCATTGTAAACTTGTTAGCCTTGTAAATGGTGCATGCAGAAGATATATTGATTTTAATATCTCTGGTATAAATAATGTGCATGATAATAATTCCTTGTACTAAAGTTAAAAAAAAAAGATTTTTACAAAATCTGCCAGCAGTATTTCTGCAGGTTTTTGAAGCTTTGGGTTAAAGCTTTTTGTATCTTTATCGTAAGTGTTTTCTATAAAACTTTTCCAGTCAAAAAGTTATTTTTCAGAGATCAAGTTTAGATGCTGAATGATAATATGCCTTGGACCACTGAGAATCTTAAAGTGAATGCCCTTGAGAATGCTGTTAAAGGTGTCCTGCTACATGGACTATAAACCTATCCAATCTTACAGTCAGTTACAACATTTGTTAAAAGTGTTTCAGACATTCACCACATTTGAAACCTTCATACCTGCATCATAAAGATTTAATTAAATTATCAGAGAACAGTAGTCCTGAGATACTTTCAATGACAGGCATCTAAGTAGTGTGTGCAAGCCTTAGACATTGTCATTATCTATTATGCAAGAGTTACTTTAAGGCCTCAAATTTGCCATGGCTGTATTTACTTGGTGTTGCTTCTTGCAAAACATTTTCTGCCAATTATTTTTTTACACAAAGGCAAGTCATTGAAGAGCCACTTTAATTTTCCACCTGTTGTGAAATTAATCTTCAAACTGAATTAATTGTTCCTGTCCTTTGTCATTTACACCAACCAGTTTGTGACAGGATGATTAATCAAAATCCTTTTCAGTAATTTAGAGTCTGTTAGGGCAGTTGTATTTGATCTCTGCAAAACAATGACTACACAGTATTAAGTAAATAAGTGGTGGTTTTATATAAATAGTCAACCATTTGATTTTGTTCTAATAGAAGCACTTGGGAAAAAGGAAAGTGCTGATGGCACAACTTACCTTGCTGAACAAAAGCCCCATAGACAATCCAAATAGCACTGTGAAGAGATGTAGAGGGGGAGCTGCCTGATGGCTGCTGTTGGTGAGCTGGTGGAGTTTGCCCACGTACAGCTTGGATGCGATTCAGTACAAATATGAGAACTCCCACAACTGGGATTGCTGCTGCAATGCATGCCCATACTGCCAGGTCAAAGGGTGCAAACAGAGAGAAAATGTTGATCTTTTCTTCAGGCTTCCGAATAAGAATTCCAACTGAATAATCCATGTAGCGCTTGCTAAAGTCAACAACACTTTCTCGCTCTGGTGTAATCGTAATCGCAGAGATGGCCAAGTCTGCCCTCTGTAAGATAAAGGAAAACTCAGAATGCAATATGTGTGAGCATAAAAAAAATGCAGATACTTTTTGAAAATAAATGTGCTTGCCACTTTGTTCTCAGGGACTTTCTGGCATTAAAAAAGATTTTTTTTTTTAATCTAAAAAAAAATAAGACAGGTTTATTAGGTATCCTAGATACTGTTGAGAGCCGCTTTGTCCACTTCGATGTATCTTCTAAAATCTGTTATATCACAAAAGTTGTGTCTCCCTATCTAATTTAGTTCTGTTCTTCTCTCTGGTCTCTTTTCCTGGAAGAAAAAAATGATTGTCACATTTATGCAGCATATGCTTAACAGTTTTCAATTAATTATTTTTAAACAAAGATAGATAGATAGATAGATAGATAGATAGATAGATAGATAGATAGATAGATAGATAGATAGATAGATAG
>JANRMT010062813.1:78246963-78358946 GCA_026402145.1 Polypterus bichir lapradei | reverse complement strand
TAGATAGATAGATAGATAGATAGATAGATAGATAGATAGATAGATAGTATTTTATTTATCCCAAAGAGAAATCTAGCTTTTACAGAACCTCAACAAATAAAGACATTTTATAGCAAACAAAAACTCCCCTCAAACGCACACAAGAATTAAAAAAAATGGTAAACGTTAAAAAAATGTTCCGTATAATAAAACATTACCGTGCATTAACAGTATGTCAGTATGCACCCAAATTATCAGATGATATACCATATAAAAAGAAATAAAAAATAACACTTCAGTCATTGGTCTTTTTCAGGGAAGATGTGAAGAAAGGAAAAGAAACGGCTGTTAATCTAATTATCAAAATGTGTCTACAGCAGAGAACAAACACACCTGCTGCACACTGGCATTGCCAGGAGAGGCATTTTGCCACCGAATGATACAATATTAAATTAGAAAGAGAAACTTCAAATTTAAATAAAAAAAATGCATTTAGATAAAAACTAGCCAAATCTTCTTCATCTTTTCCCACGTTACTGAAGTGAAATATTTCTTACTGTTTCACATGGTAGCCTGCATTTCCTCATTTTTATGTTACTGACATGTAGAATAAAACAGAGGCTTGGATTCAAGGTACCTACTGTTGTTATGAGGCCCAAGAGGCAGATACAGAGACAGCATGGGCGAACCCAAATCACTGGTGCTGGAAAATAGCAAGGTCTAGCTAGACTTTCTAGAAGCTAGATTTTCTCCAGCTAAGAAGGACATGACATGACTGTATCTTTTTTCTGTGGATCAGGATTCATAAGCAAAGAGGAATCATTAGTAAATATATAAGCAGAAGGTGAAAATTTGCAAGAAAAGGTAGAAGGAAAGGCATTTTGCATAGCAGATAATACACTTTAAGCCAAATCAATGTGGGGAGTTACAGGGAAAGGAATGGCATGGTAGCACAGTGGTTTGCACTCCTGCTTCACAGAGCAAGTATCACAAATTTAAATCCCACAGATTCTCCCCCTATTGGTGTAGGTTTTCCTAAAGACATGCAAAGTAAATTGGTGATTGTAATTTAGTCCTATTTGGGGACGTGTGAGAGTAGGTTCTGAAATGGACTGGTCTCTTACCCATGGTTGGTTCCGCCTTGCACCAGGTGCTACCAAGCAAGTATATGACCCCAAAGACTCAGAATTAGATTAAGCATTTTTAAGAATGTTATATTGTTTTGGTTAAGGGAAGGTACATTCTTGATAGTGAACTGCTAATTTGGATCAGTTTTATTTTTTAAGGACAACACACTACAAATTTGCTGTATGAATTGTTTTTCATTTTAGACTCATAGCCCTCAAGTTCATTCCTCAAGTACCACCATGGCTGCAGGTTTTCATTCTAACAAGTCGAATAAATCAATGAGCCAGCCTAATTGATCTAATTGTATAGTTAGTTAGTCTTTCTTTTAATTTTACTTTACATTCAGAATAATGTGCCATCACGTTATTTACATTTAGAAGAAATTAGTTTTTTTTGGTATAGCTTTTAGTCCTTAATATCTTTTACCATATTCTTTCTAATACAACTTTTAAAGTGAATTTTTTTGCCTTGATTGTAGCTGTAAAACTGACAATTAATGAAGAAAAGAGTAGAGAAAGGTGCAAATGACACATAATGCTAAAGGGGAGCTGCAACATCACTCACATTAACTTGCATACTGATCACCACAAATTGTCAGTTTTTGGGAATAATTAAGGAGAAAACTCCAGAGAAAAGTAGTGAATTAAAAAGAAAATAATAAAAGAAAGTAAAAAAAATTAAAGCTATGGCAAAACATACATATTTCTGAATTTATTTCTAAATGATATCATCATATAATATCACACAAGCAAAAAAGCTAGGTAATTCAAGGATTAGATCAATTACTTGTAGATACAAGCCTGGCCCATTGATTTGTTAAACAGGATGGAACCAAGACCTGCAGCCACAACAGTACCCCAGGACTAAACTCATCTAGATCTTTTGAGTACTATTTTATGTGGCACCATTGCAGTTTGTACAATCATAAGGTGATGCCCAAGGCAAACAGAAATACATTATACTTGTACTGTAGCAGGCAACCAACTCATAAACATATCAGTAGAAGTATAGATAAGAATACAGTATTAAAAGAGGCTAGGGCATGCTCACCATGACCAGATATTAAAATACATACATACATACGCAGAGACATCTTTTAAAACTTGGCTTTGTGAAGTAAAGTAATGTCAAGAAGAGCACAGCAGAGCATGGTGTAGACAATTTCACAGAAGGCTTTAATACAAATGTGAAACGTGACTAAATTAAGATGTTATAATCAAAGAGACCTCTTAAATAGGCTTAAAGAGAAAACTGCAGAATGCAGAAGTCACAAAAATAACATGACTTTTGGTAAAGATTGTGTGCAGTGGTGAAGCTGTCAGATAGGAAGAAGGCTGTATTGTGGTTGTATCATTAGTCTACATAAAGAAAGCAGTGTATACTGTTGTTCCGTGGTCACTGGTGTTGAGGGTTTTTAAAGTTATCAGATGAAGCCATATCTAAAAAAGACGCCAGTGTTTTTAAAATTACCTGTCCTCACACAGCTCTAAGTCCTGGATTTGCATTATTGCTTTCTCCCATTCTGTTAACATACTTCCACCCTTTCTTGGAGAAGATATTTTAGTTGCTATGAGAAAGTGTTACATTTACAATCATTCCAGATCCTTATACAGCACTGTTTGGAGTGACGTTAGAGGGGATTAGGCTACCTAGGCTATTTCCTACACTACATTGTTAGTGCATAAGCTAATTCTGCTCAATTGGATGAATCCTAATTCACTCTCCATAACTCATTAGGAAAACAATATATTATGTTGCTAAAACATGTGCGGACCAATGCAGAATTTCTTTGGGATCTAGAATTCATCAATGTTATTCTAAAATAATTCTGCTAGGCTCCTTTCAATGTTTATGTTTAAGTCCTTTTGTTTTAATCAATATGAGAGAGTATAATATAATGGGCTTTTCCTTACTAATTAGCTCTCTGCAGGGCTAAGGGTGGGCTTTTAGTGTTGTTTAAAATAATAAATGTTAACTCTTTCTGTGATTTACTGGATCGAATGTAATATTGATTGGACTGATATTTTTTACCTTTTGGTTATAGCAATGTATGTTTGTCATATTATAACTCTTCTATTGGCATGCATCTAACAGGAAAGTAATAAAATTGCATTATTTAAAAATAAATAAATAAATACATACATACATTCATGGTTATTAGATTAATAGGACTAGCAAATCTGGGTCAATAATAGTGAATATCTGTAATGAAGAGTAATAACTAGTTTATAGGTTAATAATGTTTTGTTTTATTTGTATTTGTTCATTTACTTATTTTGTATAATCATCTTTATTGAATAAGTTTGAGTAATAGCCATCCATTTTCCATCCTGCTGAATCTGAATACAGGCTCACGGGGGTCTGCTGGAGCCAATCCCAGGCAACACAGGGCACAAGGCAGGAACCAATCCCGAGCAGGGTGCGAACCCACTGCAGGACACACACAAACACACCAAGCACACACTAGGGCCAATTTAGAATCGGCAATCCACCTAACCTGCATGTCTTTGGACTGTGGGAGGAAACCGGAGCGCCCGGAGGAAACCCACGCTGACACGGGGAGAACATGCAAATTCCACACAAGGAGGACCCGGGAAGCAAACCCGGGTCTCCTAACTGCGAGGCAGCAGCGCTACCACTGCGCCACCGTGCTGCCCCAAGTTTGAGTAATATATTTTTTAAATAATACTATTTAAGGAAAACTTGATAAGCCACTTGTTGCATAGGGTTATTTATAACCCTAGTAGATCACATACAAACTTTTGCTCTAGGATATGTAATTTGTGGTAGAGGGGTTGAAGACTATGCAGTGATCCGCTTGTAACTGATTAAACAAGAGTGCTTTGCTATAACCCACACCCTGCTGAGTTAAAAGCTGCTACTTTGATATCTATGACACCAGAATCTTGGATTTGGTTGTAGAGGTCAAATTTATGAGCCTATGGAAGGAGAACAAGTTTAAGAAACATCAGCACTCCCTTCCCCTACCAGGAACACAGTCTGGGGGAATACAGGAGGTGAAGATGAAAGGACAATCTGGCCAGAGATGGGATGGGGTCTGAGTATTGCCTAAGCAGGATTAGAATGAACATTGGGAGCCCCTGCACTGCAACATCCCATTTGTCTGGCAGGTGCATCTCAGCAGGGGGACTAGCGTAAATTTAGTGTATCTTTCTTGTCTGTTTTGGTACTCTAATTGCTTGAGGTTAGAGACATAAAAGAAGGGGGGGGGGAGGGGGGAGTATTTGACTATAATATAAGTCAAACTTGACAGTGACCAAGACTGTAAAAGTACATGCAAGGGCTAAAGCAGAGGTGTTAGGGGTGTTGTTCTCAGGTCAACATAATAAAAGAATCAGAAAGGAAAAATAGGGTTACCCTGGGACCCTACTATGACAAAGAACTGCAAACAGAGATGTTTCAGGGTGTGAATCCACAGCAATATAGTATCTCTGCATTAGACTGATTTAAGATTGACTTCTGCCATTGTTACCCAGGCTGAAATGACGTATGAATGCTACCAGCTGCAAGTTGAACTTTTGTTTTGCTAACATTTGTAGCAACTGGCAAGGACAGGTAGGGAAGAATTCTGGAGTCACTTGCACGTGGCAGAATGAAATCTTTTCCCCAACTGAGATAAGTAAATATAATTCAGTCTATTATTAAGTAAAACTATGGTCTAAAATGGACTGATTTATCAGGATGGAAAAAACTTACTGGTAGCAATGCAAGGAGCAGATATGTCTTACTAATATATTTTTGTTAAGGGGCAAACAAAGTACCATCTACCTGATGGAAGATAGCAATTACAGATTATTCACTTGGATAGCTGCATTTTATGTTAGTACAATTTGAAACATGAGGTTATTTGGGGAATGTCATTTGTAGAGATTTTAGCAGTGCTTTCTCTAAACAATCATGGCAATGGGGCATCTCAATTATTAAGAAGAGTAAAGTGCATCGAAAAATGATAATTAACCACAAGGCTGAACCAACTCTAAAAGAGGTACCAAGTCATTCACAAGGCAAACAAACTAACACCCATTAAACTGGAGAACCTGGAGAAATACTAATGAAGAATGTGTAAATTCCACACAAACATTGACCAGACCAGAATTCCAAACTGTCTAGAGCTGTAATGCAGCAGCAGATACAGTACCTCTATCACTTAAGACAGTAACACATAATTCAATGTTTTTTGCCACATGTTATTTATGTATAGTATACCTTTATTAGGAGAAGGGGCTACTTTATTATGTACATCAACGTTATCAGTGCAGGGAATAAAAACAACTAGACAAGGATGGCTCATTTCAATGTGCCTATGGGCACAAACCCACCTTCGCTGGACCAGACAGGAGTGGCAAAAAGTGCGTGAGTTTCTGCATGACAGCGATGTCAGTGTTCTGCCATGGCCAGCCAAGAGCCCAGATCGCAATCCCATTGAGCACGTCTGGGACCTGTTGGATCGCAGGGTGAGGGCTAGGGCCATTCCCCCCAGAAATGTCCAGGAACTTGCAGGTGCCTTGGTGGAAGAGTGGGGTAACATCTCACAGCAAGAACTGACAAATCTGGTCCAGTCCATGAGGAGGAGATGCACTGCAGTACTTCAAGCAGCTGGTGGCCACACCAGATACTGACTGGTACTTTTGATTTTGAGCCTCCCTTCATTCAGGGACACATTGTGAAACATTTTTAGTTTATGTCTTATGGTGTTGACTCTTTTAGTGTTCATACAAATATTTACACATTAAGTCTACTGAAAGTAAAAACAGTTGAAAGTCAGAGGACGTTTCTTTTTTTGCTGAGTATATATATATATAGATAGATAGATAGAGAGAGAGAGCGATATATATATATACTGCGCATATATATATATATATATATATATATAGTGAGAGTTTTGAACTCTTTTGAAACCCTCCCCAGAAGGGCAACATGCCGAAACGCGAATGGTGTGTCTGTTGAGGCCTGCTTGTCTGTCGCCAAGGCAACTGCAGGTTCACAGCATCTCACAGGTTTGCAGCATCCCAGAGGCAATTGCAAGCTCACGCCACCTTGCGCAATGCGTCTGGGTGATGCAGAGAACATTATACCTTGGCCACTGACCTGGCCCCAGCCCTGCCCGTTTGCTGTGCCTGAGTGTAGTAGAGTGGTAGCTCTGGCTGCAATAAATAACCTTGCTGTTCCTGTTTCAAGTTGAATAAAGCTGGTTTTCCTGAAGTTCTTAGACTCAGCCTCGTCTTTTGGGTGTAAGGCAGTGACTCACGTGTCACTATATATATATATATATATATATATACAGACACTAAGAGAGTGTTATGGTTGATGACAAAATATACCATGATGTTAGTTCAGCTGCATTCACATACATTTATGTGAATATTTCTGAATATTTCTGTAGTAGTAATCTTTTTGCTTTCAAGCACAATCCCTTTGGCAGCTGTCAGAGTTTTATTTATCTACCTACCTTGTTGATAAGTTCCCCTATCATTCCATTCCAGGAGCCATTCTGAAGCTGTATCCCATACTTGCTGTCTGAAGCTTGATAGATGTCATACTTGAATCCTAAGTTCTTGGCCAGTGCATCAAGAACATCAATTGAAAACCCCTTGTAACGCTTCGGCTGACCCAGAATATTCTCAGCCACCATGACAAATGGCTCTTCCTACAAGAAAGTGAGAAATAGATTGATATTTAAACTCAACTCTGTAAAAAAGAAAACTCCACTAACTATAGATGAATAAAATAAATACAGGAATCCTGTATGAATTCAGTATACTTCTTAATTTTAATCCTATAAGTATCTGATTCTTATTTACTTATGATACAAATATACCTGCAAAAAAGAAATTTAAACCTTCATCAGCTAATTGAATTACTTACACTTAATCATCCTGAGATATTTGTTATTTTGTGTTATTTTTGCAATCTAATTTAGTACAAGTATTCTGTGAGTTAAGCCATCAATTCCCAAAGGAGAAGCATCAATATAATTCCAAATATGAAGGTTTCACCCTTTGCTAAGCACTGAACATTTTTTTAGTGAGAGACACATTTTAGTTCTGTTGGACAAAGGATTGCATTAGGGGTGACTTCAGAAGTTCAGAAATCTTACAAAAGTATAGTGTTCTTAAAGTAATAAAAATCAAATGCAAGTTTAACCAAGGTCATATTTTTTCTCTTAATCTTGGGTTTGGAGGGCAGTAAATGGTGTTTCAGATGCAAAGTCTTCCAAAACTATCAGCTGCTTGACCCACATGCATACATCCATGATAGTACTGTAGAAGATGAGTTGCCCTATTACTCAGTTGTTGACAGGGAAGGTAAACTCTGAGAAAATAGGAAAGATTAACTCAATCCCTCATTGAGTCTTAAGGAGCAGATTACATTTTCAAATGTGTTTACTGCTTTGTAATGCTTCTGGAAACTCACCTCAGGTGTGTGTGCACAAACTGTTTTGCATTCCTAGTATATCATATTCTTTTATGTACAATAGTAACAAAATAATTAAATTTGTTTTCCATGTGAAAAGCTTTCAGTTCATAAAATAATACAATAATAGAAACTAAGAAAATACACTAACTTTCTTACACTGTCAAATACCAGGAGAACTGTGGAACGCTTGGATAGAATGCCAGTCCATCACATGGCAAACTTAAATCTACACATTCAACTCACACTGGTCCTTTATAACCTGAAACAGTGAGGCATTAGAAAGTCAGGTCAGGTCAGGTTGGGGAGCATGCACCGGTACAGTGCATTGCTGCACCCACCACACAATGAAACAGCTTGGAATCCTGGTTGGCACCCTCCCAGTCCCACCCTCCGGTAATGACCCTTTATCTGCCGCCGCCAGGTGTTACTTGTGTGTCCCCTTGTCCTGGTCCAGCCACTTGGGTCCTCAACAATAAGGATTCTGCGAGCTGGATCACCCTCAGTGCCATAACTGACGTTCCCTCAAAATGCAAGTAATGTGCCTCATTTGAGACTCCATGAGCAACCGCTCATTCGACATAAAGTCAAACACAGTACCAAAGAAGTCCAGTCTTCATCTCAGGTCACTGGATAGCGTCCATGTCTCACAACCATATAGCAAGACAGGAAGCACCAGGACACTGAAGACTTGGACCTTTGTCCTTTTGCATAGATATCGGGAGCACCACACACCCCTTAACAGCGACCTCATAACCTCCCATGCATTAGCACTAATAAATAATCATTAATAAGTACCAAATGAAAGTAGTTCTGTAAATGTCTGCACAAATGCACAGGCAACTGCACAAACTACCTTTATATTGGCAATTGCAAAGTAAACAGACCTCAGCACTGTTCTTTGGTAGCTACATTTATTATATCAGATGAGTAAAACCAAGGTGCTTTAAAATAAAATGCATACCACAAAGAATAACAAGTTTATTTTAATTAGATTAGATAAACTTTCCTAGATGCCACTAGACAACATTTCTTTCATACATTTTGCTTCCTGAAAAAATGTTGGTGATTATGATAGGCAGCTTCATGCTAAACACAAATAAAATTTTACATTGACTGTAGGAATTTGGAGAAACATTAAAACAACTTTTATTGAACTTAGTGTGTTTGATCACTTAAGGATGCTGACAAACTGCATTGGTTTAGATAAGCTATAAATGTTGTACTGCTGATTTTTGTTTGTATTTGGACTTGATGCTTCTCATTTTAGTGTCCAACAACAGCTGGAAAGCATTGTAGGATTCTGATTGCCCTTATACTGCTTTTCTATTGCTACAAAGTCCTGGTGAAATTTGTCATCCTATTTGGTAGTTGACTACTCCAAGATGAGGAGGAAAGAAGTTCAAGCATGAATACAGAAAATGAATCTTTAGCAACAATGTACTCTACATGGTTTTGTTTGCTTGATGCAAATTGTCAATTAGCTGGATGATGCTCTGCAGTTACCAAGAATACTCTCAACAGCATTCTTAAATCGTCTTTCTCCACTTTCAGATCTTTGAACCACTTGCCATTGATGGTGTGTCTGCATTCTTTAATCTTGGCGTTAGTATTCCGTCAGTAACTGCTGCTTTGGATATATTCTAGACAGTACAATCGAAAGAGAACCCATCTTGTCATACTTTTACCATTTTTACTGATTACATTCATTTTATCTACAGTACAGCTGTTTAAATGCAGGGAGCAGGTTTAGGTTTGCACAAAGTTTATCTGGGAGATAAGCCATGTAGCTATCTCAGACATTGGTCTAGAAATTGATCCAAAAAGTCTACTTCTTGTTGGCTGGTTCAAATGCTGATACATTTTTAGGAGAGTTGACCTAAGAATTGTAGGAATCAAATAATCTATGACAACAATGAATCATCAGGATGCACAGATTCTTGTTTCTTACTATCCAATGAGACTTGTTCCCTTTGCTATTATTACAATTAGAGATAGTTCTGTAGGCTGGTGAAAAAGCTTGCATTTTACCATTAAAGATTCAAAATAAGGTGACCAGTGGCCTGTTGTAAATACTGAATTGTACATGGTGCAGTGTTGACATACTAAATTGATAAATAACACATTTGATTTGCTAAGACTGAATTTAAAGTATCCAACAAAACAAAGACCATCTCAGTGAAATGTAAAGACATATCTCTGTTCAATTCATTTTTTTACACTGCTTACACAGAATCCACACACACATCTATGTACACTTGAGTTATTTTGCTCTCACTGAATATTTCTAATTAATGAAAATTTCTACTTAAGCTTTAGTTGTATTATACAACTACATTGTCATTTATGTTCTATTTAAATAAGCAAATTTAATCAGTTATATTCAATATGTCAGTCAGTGTGTAAACTCTAACTAGCATACCAATGTCAAGAATGCTTATGTTCCCATGTATTCTGATTATTTTTGCAGTCACAAATTTGTGGCAGATCGGTCTGACCAGTATGCCCTTTGCAAACTGTAGATGGTTAGCAGAGCATAGCAATGTAATTCAGCTTCCTGATTACACAAAGAGCAACAAAGTGCCTTACTTAGGATCCTTAAAGTGTCAGATATAATGAATTAATGGCCTAGCAGAATTTACTAATTGAAAAACTCATAAGCAATAACACATGTACAGATAAGCACACACCAAATGATAGCCAAGGTGAATCACTGCCAAATTAAAGTTAATCAGGCTAGTTGTATTAGCATTTACAGTAAAAGATACATGAAATATTATAAAGAGACTTTATATCAACATGCACAGGGGTGTTCATTACACCTGCTACAGATGGCCTATTACATCTGTTTTTTTTGTTTTTGTATAACCATTGATAACACATTTAAACATTTCTAGGTAATGACAAAAAATGTACATTCCTATGATTTTAAGTGCCACTGAAAAATATTTTACATTTTTATATGAGCCTTTTAAATAAGCAAATAATTGTCATTTTGACTGGTAACTGCTAGAAAGACATTAGAAAAATTCTTTAATTTTATATAACTGGTTGTTAAAGTGAAACAGTAGTGAAAAGCTTTCTTTACAAAGTTGAATAGTTTTGGTGGAATTAGTCAGCTGTAATCCTGTAATTATATGCTCTTCAAGCCTTTCGATTGCCCTCACGTTTCATTTATATATTACTTCTTAGTGAGGCTAAAATTAAAATCTTCCAGTTTATTAAAAATGAGTAATCTGTCAAAAGTATATTCTTTTAAAAGTTAATTGAGCTCAGTTGCCTGCACTTATTATCCATTCCTGTTTTGTAATATCTGCAAACGCAGGACGCTTACAGGCTGGATCTTAATCAAGGTCACTCACATAAATATGTAATAGCAGGAGTTCAAATGAAGAACTCATTTTGTCTCTTAGCCCAAACAAACTTTAGCACATCTCACATGTACAAAAGGCCTTGCGGAACTCAGCTACTCCCTTTCTCCTTTCTCCAAATGAATCTTCTCTCATAATTTCATAATAATTTCTCCTACAAGTTAGGTTTGGCTTCACGAAGCAAGTCTTTCTCATTCATCAACATCTTAAGAATAAGAAAATTAATAAAAAAAAAGGCTTGTATTTCTTGAAACTCTAATTGTTTAATTTATTTATGTTACCTATTTATTTTTATTGACTTGCAGGTTTTACTGAAGACATTTTTCAGCTCTGGGGAGCTCATCAGAAGATATTTTCACCATATGTTTGTCATTTTGACATACAGTAGTATAAAAATAACAGTAATTAGCTGTTTATGTTTATTCACTCTAATTTACCTACATTTATTTGTATACAGTATTTATTGCCCAATTTTCAAAGATGGAATAAAACACCAAATCACCATGCAATAGATCCAAAAACAATATACATATCTGTAAATATAAATACTTGCATTTTTATTATTTTTAAAAGACTTCTAGTTTTCTTTGTTGAGTATGCGTATGTGTTAATATGCTGTAAAATATATAAAACTAAATCTAAAATTTAGGCAGTAACCAATTAAGTTTCTGAGTTAATAATAACCATTTAATTAAAAGTATGGCTGGATGGATATGTCTGGAACATCATTCAGGACAATGACTGATCATTAGAAAGCATGGCAAAATAATCAGAAAGTCAACAATAATGTAAAACCTTAATTCAGTAATTTTTATTAGATCGACCAAAGTGTTTGGATGGAATAATTTGAAATATTCTTAGGACTAGCTTAAAAAAGCAGAAAAAATACTTGACAAAAATCACAATCAATCAAGGGTTACCACTAAGAAATGTTAGCCATGGCCTCTTAGCAATTTCAGATTTAAAGTCATTTCTCATTGAGGATATCATAATGAAACCTCTTGGGCAGGAGGAAGTATTCTAGCTTGGAGCCTCGCTGTATGGAGATGACCAGAGGACATACTAGTAGTAGAAGTAGTAGTAGTATAAACAATAATAGTAGTATTGAAAAATTAGGAAATTCTTACTTCCATGTACACCAACATGTAAAGACTGATGATAACCAGTGATTAAAGTAATTATGTAAAATATTATTACTGATTATGAAAATTAAGTTTGGTAAAAATATGATAGCTATAAAGGAAAGGAAAAACTTTTGAGTTTTTTGCAAATATTCATTTTAAAAGCAGTTTTCATTTTCATGTGCCATAAAAGATAAATGTATCATTATCTATCTTTAAAAGTTCTTTATAATCAATAAGTTAAAAAATAAATATTTAGAATCAATAAATTAAAACATAAATAATACTTTAATTATGTAAAATATTATGACTGATTATGAAAATTAAGTTTGGTAAAAAAAAATATGGCAGCTATAAAGGAAAATTGAAAACAAAATAAAAAACTAAAAAATTACAGCTTTGGAGCTTTTTGCAAATATTCATTTTAAAAGCAGTTTTCACTTTCATGTGCAATAAAAGATAAATGTATCATTATCTATCTTTAAGAGTAAGTTATAATCAATAAATTAAAAAAATAAATATTTAGAATCAATAAATTAAAAAATAAATACTACTTTAATATTCTGTTACATAATAAATAATAAATATGTAATTATTGCAAAGAATGAAGAGTATGAAATGTGCAATAAAAAATATTTACCTAAGTTAAAGCAAACAGTTATATCAGAGATAATGTATGCATTGATTAGCTTGTATTGCACTGCATTTAGACATTTATATTTTAAATTGACTTCATTTATACAACAATAAATGTTTCCTTAATTTAACCCAATTTTTTCGCAGTATATTTTGCAAAACCCCTGCTTCATATATTTTACACATGTTGAACATTGAGTTTATGGCTTTTATTTGTTTCCTATTATCTTGACAAGCATAATGCCACTTAATCAAAGCATAATATTCTTACCAAAACAGTCACAACTTTCAGAGTCACTCCTTGCATGTCACTTTCCAGACGTCTCTCCTGTAGACTACCATTCAACCCCCGCAGAGAGTCCCAAGTTGCCAACTGTCAACAAGTAAAAAAAATAAAAATAAAAATAGACTGATCAAAAATGTGTAACTTCTTTTTAGTAAAGGTTGTAAAAACATTTTCAAGCAGATTTTATTATGCATATTTAGTTAAGATTCAGTTAAGCAAATCTGTCATACATTATCAGGGATATGAAATGAGGTCAAAACATGGGAATTTTTCAAACTGTAAAGGCATTATTTCATTTAGCCTTCCTGAATTGATTCAAACCCTGTCAAGCAAAGTTCTGAAATTTTTATCTGCCGTTTTCAGGATTCAGGTTGGCGGGTGAGAATTATAGTTAGCAATGTTAAGTGCTTCCTTGATAACGACAGGCCAACATTCTGACTGCTCTTCTCACTAAATCTGGGGCATTTTGATTTTTCTATTTGCAATAGCAAATCATTTTTAAATTTGTTTTGCCGTACAAATAGCATGTTTCTACATGGACATGCTATGTAGAAAATCTCTATATAAATTCTATTGTAATTTGATGTGCTGCAAGAACCTTTCATTCTGGTAAAAAATCCAAAAATTGACACGTGAAAAGGTAAACATCTGAAAAGTGGATAGTATCAATGATGTTTTAGTTTTAATTCATATGCCTGCAAATTAAGAA
This sequence comes from Polypterus bichir lapradei, assembly GCA_026402145.1. NCBI lineage: Eukaryota > Metazoa > Chordata > Cladistia > Polypteriformes > Polypteridae > Polypterus > Polypterus bichir. Next base: position 78,345,281 of record JANRMT010062813.1, on the reverse strand, counting down.
ACAGTATTTGAAAGTAAATACTTCTTAGATGCCGTGAGTTATGAAATTACAGTGCATGAATATATAGTAATTAAAATATCCTTTCATTTTATCTCTTTCATTAGTGTAATGCAAACTGAAGAGAGAATAATATTGATTAGTATAAAGAATGTCAATAGTCAGAAAGACATTTAGTTACCAAACAGTATATTTCTTGATTTACAAAATTACGAACATTTTATTGCTCTGGGTCAGTTTGTAAGTTGTTAAAGTAAAGTTTTATTCCACTCATTTTCCTTTTCCATGGTCCCTAGAGTGCCATGTTCTACACAGTAAAGCGTCCAAAATCAATGAAATGTTAGATGCTTGTATCAGTTTATCATAAACTGTATTGTTTCCTAAAGCCAATTATCAATAGGTGTAAATGGCAAACACACTGCTCTTTAAGTGCTAATTGGAAGAAATGTCTATATTTCATCTTACAAACAATCTGTGAATATAAAATGACAATGTACTGGTTTATTTCAGAAGATATTAACTGAACAAAGTATAAAAAAAAGTCAAGTGAGAAAAATCTCATATTTTTGTTGTTTTTGTCAGAATTTTCTTTGTGCTGTCTATGTAAAAAATATTTCTTGATGTGGTGGACATCAAGATTGTGAATTGGTTAGCATGAATGGTTCATAGCTTGAGGAGATCGGGTTGAATCAATGCCTGGTCACTATTACTGTAAAATGTATTTGTTCTACTCAATGATTTTTCTTTAGAGTACATCCCAAAGTCAGGTGTGTGTTAGATAAATTTGTTAAACTAAATGTCTTTCAAATATGAAATATGTGTGACTTCACCCCTCATTTTTTAGAGGAATAGCTTTACTTAAAACCACTGAAGAAATGATGAATCATATGTTATCTGGCAATATGTATAGAATTTCAGAGCATTATTTTATGATCAGTGAAGAATGCTAAAAAAAATTCTACCTGAAACACAGAATGCCCTTCTATGATGAAAATTACTGTCACCATGAGGAAGAGTGATAAATTCAGGAACTGAGAAGTGGAAGTCTTGTCTGAAATCGATACATTATAGGCTGTCCTAAAAAATTCTCTCCCAGCTCACAATCCTACATTCAAAATTTCTGTCCGTTTCATCAAAAAAATATACATTGAATAAAGGAGTCTAAAGAAGTCACTTTGAAGAGTCTGAAATTAAAATGTGCATGCAGATGCCTTGCGTGAAAATATATTGTGGATCACCAGGGGCATACGGCTCCCCCAACCCTGACATAGGCAGGCTAAGACACACGATCAGCACAGTATGTTTTATTCTTCAGTGTTTTCTGTTGCTCCCTACTTCACAGCACAGTACAAAAGCACCAAACACAACACAATACAGCCCTTCTTTCTTTCTCTTTTCTCCACTCCTCTTTGCAATCTTTGTCCTCCAGATCCCGACTCCGGCTCTCCAGGCATTTCTTGACCTTCTTCAGGCTGCACTTCCGGGTGTGGTGGAAGTGGTGCCACAAAGGGCTCAGCTGTAGTTGCAACACCCCCTGACAGCACCTATGGAGCCCTACAGGGCTGCTCCAAACTACAACTCCTTACATGCCCTGTGGGGATCCATGGTGCTGCAGCAACCCAGAGGGGCTGCGCTCTAGTGTCTCTGGGAAGGTAATGTCCCCAATATGGTCTCTCTCGCTCTCTCGATAATTCCACCGATCTGGTGTCCTGGCCAGGTAATGGCCCTGGCCATCCGTCACAACATCTTTACTTAAAATACGAGTCAAAACATTATTCTATTCACTTTGCTTGCCACTTTATAGTCTTTTGACATGTCTGTGCAACTTTCAGTATCTTTATCAAGAAAGGCCTTTCCAGATCAAGTATTTTAGAAATATCTGTTTTTCTCATTCATTCAAAATGAAAAGTCTTTTCTCAAACATTTTTTATGAAGTTATTTTTTCATTTTACATTACTGGATTGTGCAGAGCCAAAGTCATTTCTAACAGCATTGGCTACAAAGCAGCAGTCATCTCAGTGGGATGCCAGTAAATTGTGGGGCACACTCACTCGCCCTTATTAGTTTAAATGAAATTTCCACTTTAACCTAGAAAATTGGAGTGTTGTGTGAACCCAGGAGGAAAAGGTAAGCACCACACAGAGATGAGTAAGCTGGGAATTGATACCCAAATGAAACTGATGTTCTGACAGCATTCAAAAGCATTTTGTTTAATGATTCAATGCCTTCTAACCATTTAAAAAATCCATACAGTAATCCCTCCTCAATCGCGGGGGTTGCGTTCCAGAACCCCCCGCGATAGGTGAAAATCCGCGAAGTAGAAACCATATGTTTGTATGGTTATTTTTATATATTTTAAGCTCTTAGAAACTTTCCCACACTGTTTATAAATATTCTCCGCACAGTTATACAGTAAACCCTGGTTTATAGCGGTTGATCCGCTCCAGACAGATAAATGAATTTCCAAGAAGTAGGATTCTTTATTTATAAGTCTAATATTTTCGCAGTTAGAGCATTGAAAACCTGTTTACTTGTTTTTTAACATTATTAGAGCCCTCTAGACATGAAATAACACCCTTTGGTCAAAAGTTTGAACTGTGCTCCATGACAAGACAGAGATGACAGTTCTTTCTCACAATTAAAAGAATGCAAACATATCTTCCTCTTCAAGGTGCGTGTCAGGAGCGGAGAATGTCAGAGAGAGAGAGTAAAGTAAACAATCAAAAATTTATAGGGCTGTTGCGCTTTTAAGTATGCAAGCACTGCGATAAAGCGGCGTAATGAAGGGATCAATGTGAAGGTAGCCTTTCAGCATTTTTTTACAGGCGCGTCCATATCTTCTAAGCAAACAGCCACTGTGCAAACAGCCCCTCTGCTCACACCACCTCCATCAGGAGCAGATAATGGGGCCAATCATACGCCTCCCTGATGGTATTGCATGATGGATAAGTATCTACCTGTATTTCTCAGAGGGAGTGAGAGACAGAGAAAAGCAAACAATGAAAAATCAATACGGGCTGTTAGAGCTTTTAAGTGTGCGAAGCAGCACGCGGGAAGCATATCGTATATTATTGAGGAGTTTTACTTAATACGTAATAGATGCTCTGATTGGGTAGCTTCTCAGCCATCCGCCAATAGCGTCCCTTGTATGAAATCAACTGGGCAAACAAACTGAGGAAGCATGTAACATAAATTGAAAGACCCATTGTCCACAGAAATCCGTGAACCAGTGACAAATCCATGATATGTATTTAGATATGCTTACATTTAAAATCCGCGATGGAGTGAAGCCACAAAAGTCGAAGCGCGATATAGCGAGGGATCACTGTACTAGAAGTTTAAAAATGAGATTATGTTTGAGGAGTAAACTGGACAACCATTAAGCAGTGAATTGATATTGATAGAAAAGACAAAGGCTGGCACTTGGAGGTTATCTGATAATGTTATACTGTCATTGTAAACAAAATTGAAGCAAATGGAATTTGTGCAAGAAAATTTCACTTCCGTATTCAAAAATGTAATAATGTGCCCCATTGCAAAACAATTCCTCTACATAATGAATGACTTTAACAGGTTCAACTAACTCCTAACAAAACCCTAAACTTAACCACCTCTAAAAATGTATATATTTAATACAATCATTTTTAGGTGCATTCACACATAAAAGCACCTATTGCGGTAGGCATCTCTGTGCATCTGTCTACCCGCATGAAACAACTCGGCCTCAAGTTGAAGTTTGGTACGCTAAAGAAATTTGTCGAGACAGTTTAATGTTTGTCAAGGTATCTCAAACAGATTATGCTGTACAAAGTTTATAAATTTCAAACTCTCTCATTGAAAAGCATTGGTGAATCTGCTAACTTGTCTGTCTTAAAACAGAGAAACATTCTGTGGGACTTCAACTTCGATTTGGTTTACTGTTTCAGTTTTACCTTGACAGAGGTTAAACTAACTTGTATATTTTTCTCATTTAATTGTCCGACAGTCACTTGGAAAGGATGCACATGTATAAGCAGTTCATATACCAGCACAATTCTCCTAATGCTTTATGTAAGTTAACCATGAAAGTAGAAAAAAAGTCTGGAAATGAATAGACAAGGAAAACAATTTTTTAGGCATATATAAAATGGAATTGACTGAACTAATATTATCTACAGACATTATCAACCTGCAGATAAACAGTGTTTAAACTAATTAATTACGTGGGAAAGATGCAGTTCAACTCAGTAATTTAAACATAGGGTGGATTTTGAAAGGGAACTGCATTTGATCTGGGGGCAGAACATCAGAGCTGCTTAGCATGCATCAAGGACTGCGATATAGTATACCATTTCTCAGAGCAAGAAGAGACTGATTGTACCACAAATAGGAAGGACAGGGTAGGATTACAGTTTGTGCCTTGCTGAAATAGTTACATAGCAATATAACGTTCAACAGACTGAGAGTGGCTTATGGTTTATCTATACCCAGATAAAAGAGCCACTTTTGCTTCCATGTAACTTCAGACTAGTATTAAAATCTTTTAAGGTAACTTTCACCTTTGGTATTCCCTCTTTTCAGTAAAACAGTCTCTTTCCCAATATATTAATAGCTAGATGGGGACTTATTTCACTTTCCTCCTTTCATAGGGAAAATTGATATTGATTTTATGCTAGTATTGATTATTTTGTATTAATTCAGTTTATTCATTTTAATTCAGCTTATTTTTGTATAGCGTTGTCCAATGAGTGAACATACATGGCAATGTGACAAATTGTCAGGTGAAACGCAAGTACAGATTTTACACACTACTAAACAGAGAATTAGTTTGCATACTTAAAATTAATAACTACAGAAGTTACTTTTCTCTTGGTAAATATTGGCTACTTCTCTATTGGGTATACCTTTAAAGGATTATGCTTAAAATAATTGAACAATATTTCAGCTACTCACAAACCCTCCACCATGAGCACACATCAATCAATGCCATTTTTACATCACCTGAATTGGACTCTGCTGTATATGAAATTAATTGAGCCACCACAGCCCTATGTGGGCTACAGTTTTAACTACGACATTGTAAAGAACTGTGAAAGCACATTTGTAACATAGTTTACTAACATATGTAATGACATTCTATTGTTGCTGTTAGTTTTGAATTATTCTTGGGTGAAGTAATTAAAACATGTAAAATGCTTCAACTTTCATATCAGTTAACCTAGTTGAAGAACACACTTCAGTGTTATGCCATGCCTACATTTTCTAACTTGTTTTTTATTACAGGATGACATACTGATCTAGTAATTAGTCTCAAATGGGTTTACATCCAACCTATAATTCCTTTCTGCCCATATAAGGTCTTCTGGTTTTCTACTAAATTCCAAAGATGGTTACTCTAAATTGGTTCAGTAAGTTGTATGGGCAAAAATTTCTTAGTTTGATAAACATTGCCTCAATAAATGTCAGTCAGTCAGTCAGTCAGTCATTATCCAACCCGCTGTATCCTAACACAGGGTCACGGTGGGGTCTGCTGGAGCCAATCTCAGCCAATACAGGGTGCGAGGCAGGAACAAATCCCGGACAGGGTTCCAGCCCACCACAGGGCACACACACACACACTAGGGACAATTGAGGATTGCCAATGCACCTAATCTGCATGTCTTTGGACTATAGAAGGAAACCGAAACACCCGGAGGAAATCCACGGAGACACAGACACAACATGCAAACTCCACGCAAAGAGGACCCAGGAAGTGAACACAGGTCTCCTAAGTGCAAGGCAGCAGTGCTACCACTGTGCCACCCCTCAATAAATGTACTCAATTTTTATGTATTACATAAAAGTACATTCCTTTCACAGCACTAACTGTAAATACTCAGTTGATATTGTGCTATTTAAAACTGTCAAATCTTCTTTTAAATTATCCATTCAATTTTCCAATTATGGTTGAATGACTCCTTTCAAGTGGGTTTCAAGTAAAAATTACTTAATACATTGATCAGTGAAGAGCTTCACTAAATACACCAGACACAATTTCTTCTGAACTGAAAACTTCAACTAATTATCCATCTGTGACCCTAAATTTGATAAGTACGTCCGAAATATCTATGGATGAATGGAAATAATCATCTCTGTAATTACAAATATTTTGTAAGCTTGTACTTTTCATTAACTGGTGTGTAATTTTTTAGTATATTTTATAGATAATAAATCGTCTGATAAATGGCGCTGAATAGGCAGTGATAGTAATACAACACAAAAGTTGCAAAGTGCATTGCAAACTGTCATTTGAATAATGTAGGCATGAATTATTCCAGCATTCCTTCCACCTTGGTGCGTAACTACAGTCTGGGAGCCCAAGGTGTATAAAGCCCAGTTAGGCTGTGTCGCCACCCTGAAAGACTGGATCCTAAAAGAAAAAAGGCAAACTGCCTTACAGAAACACACAGACAAAAAAATATATTCAAAAATGCCCGAAAATTCAAAGTAAATAATGTGCAAATAAAGATGGGAAAGGTGCTTCAAAATATTAACCAACTGAACTTCAAAAAACAGAGTTTGGCTCGAAACAAATGAGATTGCTGACTTTTTGCTTAAGCTGTGTTCACATGCTATTGGACAGACAGGAAACACCCAGTTTGAATTTTCATGTGAACACCCTTTGAAATTAAAGTTCTGACTCCAATGGTTTAACAAAAACAATGCTACCTGAATTCTGTGAGTGGTGACAAAAGGCTGATCAGTCGGAAATGGCATTTTTGTGTTCAAACTATAAGTGGAGCAGCACAATACATTTGTAATATATTTAGCTTGCTCTTTTATTGGCACAAAAAAGATACACCTTATCTTTATTTTTTTTATGTGTTTTATGTGCAACACAAGTGTAAATCACTTGCAAATCTTGCATTTGTCCTAAAAATTGACCAGAAATTCAATTGAGAGCAACATAGTGCCAAAGTGAAATGCTACAAATAGGAATGCAACATTATATAGTGTCCTGAAATAGCGTTCAAGATGACATGACAGTGTACCACATACCATTTGACCATATTCCTGTGACACCAAGAAGTGGTGACCAACTTGCATTCTGGGGTTGCCATCAAGTAAAACAAAAGGAGAATAAATTATGGATAAAATTCTTGAGCACAGCAAATCCACTGTGAAGGAGATTGAGAAACTGGAGACATCTTAGGGTTTTCCAGGTATTATAGAATTTTAATCAATATTTTTAAACAATACATGATATCATTTTTCAATTTAATACAAGTATATACTTATATGAATTTATAACTATACATTTTCTATAGTACTAGCATGTTATAATGTGTTTGCCTTTGTGAATGTAGTGAGAGGTCAAGCAAAATAACACCATTTATTGGCTATCTAAAAAGATTACAATATGCAAGCTCAAGGGCCTGAGTTGCCTCAAAAACTTACATATTGAAACTGGGGCCCTGAGTTGTCTCGAAAGCTTGCATATTATAATCTTTTTAGTTAGCCAATAAAAGGTGTCATTTTGCTTGACTTCTCACAACAATAAATTATTAAACATAACAATAAGAATTGAATGTAACTAGAGGGTCACTTAAATGTTGTTTTAAGTCTAGACATGTGAGGTTGTTGCCTCATCTTAGAGGAGCCACAAAGGTAGTTGCTAAGGGTAAAATGAAGTAGGTGGGTAATAAACACCCCACTAGAAAGTGGGAATAAACAAATGGGAAAGCCCAAACACTCCTCCTATGAAGCGTTGCTAAAATCAATAGAAGAATCTGCAGATCACCCCTATTACAAGGCAATATTCAGATTAATGGGAGAGTCAAAAGGAGTCAGCAAACATTGGTAGCACTCGTTGATTGAATGAAGCTATGCATATTATACATATTAAGAGTCAGATGGCACGACATATTAGATGAGGTAATGTAACAGAAAAGCATAAAGACAGATGAATTGTTTTATTGACTGCTCACTTCATGGACTGAGACATTTATGCATACCTGTGTACAAATAATGAATTGTTCTGCATTTTCTTTTGGTCCCCATGAATTACTTATTGGAAAACAGAGGAAAGTTTTTCCACTACAGTATACAAAAGGGAGCTAAAATAAACAGCTCCTTGGTAACAGGGAGTTGAGACTACTTTTACACAGCTACATCCTGTGCCTGGTTGGCTGAGCACCCCACAACAGTTACTGTGTATGCAGCATTTCTGCAAAACCGTTCAATAAAAAGTAAACGTCAGCTCACTTTTGGTTAGTGTTACATCGGCTATATCTCTGAAAATCATTGTGATAAAAAGTGTGGTTTGTGTATAACTAATACTGTTAAGCACCTTTCATGTATTTACTTTTTTTGCTTATACTAACTACTGTTTCATCTATGCATTTTCATCCTTGTTTGGGTCACTGGTTCCAGAGTATTTATCTGGCAGCAGTCCTTGGAGTATTTTAAAACACAGTCTTCTATTTAAAAATTCTGTATAAAATAAGTGATTAAGATATTTGATAAATAGAATTTTTGAGCATTTTATTATAGTAGTCATTTTATGTTATGTTGAAGTGTTTTCAAAATATTACCACTGTATATAATCTTCTGCTTTGAGAGTTTTATTAGGTACCTTGTATTTTTTATAGACAGATGTTGAACTCTACTAGGTGAGACAATGGAAAATAGATTTAATAGCTTTTCATTTGGCCTGTGCACATTTAGCAGCACATGATACTACCAACCTGAGTAATAAGTAATAAACTGAGCTCAGTAATCTAATTATTTTCCAAGGTAATGGCCAGAGGATTTCAACCTAATCCAAAAAAGGAAAAGTAATTTGAAATATTTAAATTAAGATAACCTTCAAAGCCACGTGTTAGTCATCATAGCCCTGGAGAAAAGATTCATTGTAATTAAGTTATGAAGTGATAAAAATATAAAATGTGTATTGTTAATTTTTTACAATAAATTTGAAAAATATTGAGCAGTGTTTCTTTCCAAACCATTGAAAAAACATGAATATTTATTAAGGAAAGTTAATACTTAATGAGATAAATCAAAACTTGCATGCACGCATTAGTGACGGTAAAGCATCTCTCAGTTACACACATTTATTTGTGGGCAGCCATGCACAGAAAGGGAACTCAAGCCATGAAATGAGAGATGTAAGGGGAGAGAAGTAGAATAATGCAGATTCTCAAGGCCTGAAAACACCTACCAGAAGGCCAATAAAGTCTTACCATTCAGTACAACAAAAGCCATATTTACTCTTTGGAATTTGTGCACCACAGTTAAACTAAAATTTTCCAAAATAGTTTAAATATTGAGATGTACTAAGAAATAAGAAGCACAGTCATAGTAGTGAATGTTGTTGGCCCACAGGTTTAAGAACCTTGGTTGTACTTACTGATGTGATATTGTTTATCTTGATTTTCTGGAGGCCTTTGAAAAGGTCCTACATGAGAGGTTGGGCATCAAACTAAAAGAGTACATGGTGTAGTGTAGTGTGTAGATGGGTAAAAAACTGGCTAACACACAGGATGCAAAAGGCTTTGTTGCAAAAACGTTATCAGTATTAGGTGATGTGAAAAGTGTTGATCCTGAGAGGTTAGTGCGGGCACAACTGCTATTTAAAAAAAAAAAAATATATATATATATATTTATATATATTTATATTTAAACCAATGTGTCCTAACAAAAGGAGAGCCATATTTAAAGTACTACGTCAAAAGCAGAATGCCAAACTCAAATTGGGTCTAATCACTGTCATGATCTCACATAGTGGAAAAATAAAAAGTTGCCCTCTTTTACTTTTAGATTGATATGTTATTGTTCTTCTCAGTTTAAAAGTCTTGACTTTTCTTTAAAAGGTCATTTTGCTTGACTTCTCACTACATTCATTATGACGAACACGCTTCAACAACCTAGTACTACTACATTTCACACAAACGGACAGTCTTCCCTTTCATTCACAGAGTTCTCCATCTTCTCATAGACAAATTTTTTTCAGTGAGTGGTATTTAAAATGTATTGAATATAACCATTACAATAACCTTTATGGGATCTGTAATATTTTATTTAAAACACTTTATGCTATTTTTCATGCAAATTTGGCCCTTTCTGCATTGCTTTGAATAGTAGCTGGAATTTTTTTTGTCTTTTTTTGTATGAAAATGATTTCTACAATAAAGTGATACCATACCTCCTCCTATGCACGTTCAAGCTGTTCAGCATGTATGAGAGGTGGAACCATTTTATAGTGTAGCGTTGTTGCCTCGAAACTAAGAGATACTGCATTTGGTTATTGGTCCAGTCAGTTTCTGTGTGGAACTTGCAAATTATCCCTGTATTCATGTAGATTTAGGGTGCTTCTGGTGTCCAAATGCGTCCCACAGATGATTGTTATATTGCCGCAGTATGAATGAGTGTGTGTGTGTATGTGTGTGCCCTGTGCTGAGTGGGTGACCCATCCAGAGTTGCTTACTGTTTTGCACCCAGTACTGCCAGGACAAACACCCATGTGGCACAGGTGAAAACTGGAAGGCCACAGGACCAGGAAATGAAGGACACAATGTTTACCAAAAGACTAGCCAAGGTCAAAACTGTGAATACTTTTAAAGAATCAAAAGTCTAAACCTCAATACATAAACCAAAAGCTCATTTACGAATAAACAAATCACATTTATAGCTACCTGAGGATCAAGCTAACTATAAAGTAAGAGCTACATTTAGAGGTTATCTGCAAACATGGACAAGGAGGGAGACGTGATGCCGACTTGGTTGGGCCAATGACCTCACATGACACTTCTCTGAACATATCCCCTAGCAATGGGTGCCTGCGTCACAGCAACTGAAGCTCAAAATTGTGGTGTCCACTAAAAAAAAACCAAAATGATGTTTGCAGGTTTTCCAAAATATAATGAATAAATAAAATAACTAATCCAATATCAAAATAAAAGTAGTCAATGAAAGTGAATTCTAAACTTTTCAAAACCTAAGGAAAGAATAAATAAGTTCAAGAAAAAAAATTAAATGTTGACGAAAAATTCACAAAGATGCAAAATCATAACCATTCCAGCTCCTTTCATCCCTTTATTGGTAAAATTCAAAAAATTGATTATTAGAACTTGTTTAAATGTACACATTAAAGCATAAAATTCATAGAGTCAGGTGTACTTTATGAGTTTTAAAGTATAATAATTATTTTACTGTAACACTGGGTTTCATATTGTATGTAACTTGATCACCAATCCTGAAATGACTACTTAAACATTTTTAAAAAGAATCTTTAACATAACTGCAGGGGTTTTATTGTGTTAATTACTCTATATTAGTTTTTGCTGATAACCTTAAATTGGGAGATTGCCTATATTACTTTAGCCAATAGAGACTGCTATAAAATCCTGTCATATGGCTTCCTCACCACTTAAAATAATGACTGCTTTCCAGAAGCCATCTTCTTAGCCATGCCAAGAAAAATGAGCATCACGGTACCACTGACTTTATCAATATTAAAAATGCCATGTTCTTAAATTCATTTGAGGTACACTAATAAATTCAGTTTTGATTCAGTCCTCTGTGAGTCTAATGGGAGAGATTGTAACTTTTCTCTTCTTATACATATCCAATTGTGGGGCTGATTTACATACTGATCACCACATACTCTAAGCTCTGTATTCCCTATTTAAATTGTGTGTAATTTTAATTGAGAGTGACAGCTTAACTAATCATTTAAACCCAAAGCACAGACACGATTGGTGAGCAAGGTAAGTAGGAGGATGCTTTGTTCACAAATAAGTGTTTAAGATCTACATTTATAATCATTGGTTTTAGTATGAGGCTTTTCACAAAATGTTTCTGAATTCAGCCCTTGAGCTTTCCTAGTTGTAATAATTTGCAAAAGGTAAGTACTTCAATAATATGTGGTACTTAAACATAGAAAGGTACATTTTTAATCAGCTGCAATTTATTTGCCATATTCAGTTATTATGGCAATTTAAAACTGTTAAGATAAGTGCATACATCATATTTTAAAAAGGTATAGTTTATACCGGGTGTCACAAAAAATGTATACACACTTCGAATGATTATAAATAAAAGGTTTATTAAGATACATCTAAGTTTGTGGTGGACAGCCAGCACCCTCACTTGGCCGAAACACCTCTGCAAGGACTAGGGGTGAAAGCAGAAACAGGGAATTATCTCCCCTGGACTGCTAGGTGGCAGCCCCACTGGGTTGCAGTGGTGCCCCAGAATCCCGCAGGGCATTATGGGACTTGGAGTTTGACAACTTAGGCTGAGGTCTAGGTTTATAACTTGTTTTAATTTCACAAAGATGTTTATAGTGTGGTGATTGCTTATGTGTGGAAAGAAAAAGCAAGGATAGGAACTGGAGGTTTAGTACGTCAGATAGACACAGCACGCATGCAATAAAGAAAGCCCGCTCAGAAGAACATCCATTGAATTCTGCGTTCGTGTCTCCAACCACCACACCACGAACCCAACATTTACACGATATTCCAGTTAAACCAGTGCGATACCCATTCATATATCCAGTTTTTTGGAGCCTCGTCACACTTGCCATAAAGTTCACTACACTGAACATACACCTGGGGACCCCTTAATGCAAGGGAGCAGCACTACAGCCACGCCACCGTGCCCCCCGCCAGCCATGTTTAATACATGCTTTAATGCATTTCATCGTGAAGAAGATATCAAGTATTTATCTTAGTATTCTGAATGTTCATAGAACAGGAATATCATGAAGTCAATGTGCGGCGATCGATGTCTGCACCTCTCAGTGGAAGAGGAAGTCAGTTTAAGAAGCGCATAGAGATTAACAACTGGGTCGAGGAACACTTAATATAAAGCATTTAATGTGCTACATTAATTGATAACGGGGTTTGAGAAAATCTAGTAAATTAAACATTCATTTTAAGATGAAGTTTAGTTTGTGACATTCTACTTACAAAATAAACTATTAGAATAAAGTGTAAATGTCGACTTTAATCTCGACATAAATGGCGAGAATAAAGTGGAAATGTCGAGAATAAAGTCAACATGTCAACTTTAATCTCGACGTAAATGTCGAGAATAAAGTGGAAATGTCGATAATAAAGACAACATGTCGACTTTAATCTTGACATTTAAATTTTTTTTTCTTCAATGTGTCCGTATTTTTTTTTTTCACCGTGGCCCTAATACACTTCCGTACTTACCACTGCTCTTATTCTTCATTTCCTGGTCCAATATTTTAATATCTGTCTTTTTAGGAAGAGTTTTTCCATCCAACTCATTACAATATACAAAGGTTGAAAAATATGTTGACTTCAGGGTGAAAGCATGCAATGGCTGTGGAGGCCAGAAGATGATGTTGTATTTCAGTGATCTTGAGACTGCTGATTGATTCCCTGATGTGCTGAGCACCTTTTTGCACCGTTTTGTCAATTGCATTTTGTTTTTATTTTGTATTTAGTATATTTTTCACTCTTGCATTTTAGAGCTGACAATCTTACTTTGTATGGGGCATCCTAAGTTGCGATCACTTTGTGGTATTACAGGGTGTAGTCACGTGTTATGAAAAGTGTGGTGTAGTGATCAACATCACCACTATAAAAGAAAACCAGGAAGCATGGTAAGATTGCTAATTCTGTGTTGGAAAAGCCAGGTTTCCCTTTTGACTTTTTTTATACCCTGTAAATTTTTTTAGTTTGCTTATAAGAAGAAGGTTTATGTTCGGCAGGAACAAATATCAATCCACATACGAAAATGTGGTCAAGTCCTTGAATATAACTATAGTTTTTAGGGCTTCTTAAGGCTTTTTGTTGTACATGCTGTTCTTGGTATTCTATTATTCCCAGTCACTGTTATTCATTTATTTTTTTTTAACATTTGTTAATTTCATTACACCTGCTTTAATACCAGTTGTCACTTGTCATACATGTGTGAGTAGGAGGAAGCTGAGCATACCAAGTCAAGGTAATTACCCACCAGGCCAGGGAGTGTCAGGGTGCACTAATCCCATTTCTGTTATCTCTGCAGACCAAATATGGGAAAACCTACCAGACGCACCACCAATGACGTCACTTCCGGTTCCGACCATGGATGATATCATTTTAGGTTTTGGCCTTTAAAGATGCCATCATTTCTTCAGCATATCAGTTCAATTCAGGACTTGAAACAATGGACATGAGTGCACTAAAAAAACACATTTGCAGCCAGGGAGAATATATGGGTGGCTACCCCAAACCTTTTTGTGTGTGTCAAGGCTCTTCTTTTCACACATTGTAGAGGAAAACCTACAAAAAGCAAAAAAGCAATACTGATTTTTGCTTAAGGCCTTCCTCCTGCGAAAGGCTAATGAGTTAGGAAGCGAGCTTGGCAAAGGCTTCTGGTAAGGAACTTCCAGTCTTAGTCTGCTTCCAATTCATCTTTTATAGGAAGAGATGGCTGCTGTGACATCATATGCCAACCCACAAGGCCATCATAAACATGTTGAGTGTACATGTTGTTGAGAAAGCGCTATATTGGATCTCAAAATATAAGATAAACAGCCAGAAAATAAAATATAACAAAACAAGCAAACAAACAAATCAACACAATATACAATGAAAACACAAACTGACAGGAAAGGTAGGTCTAATGGGACAGAAAGTTTTTTTTTTTAATTTTACCCTTCCCTAGTATTTTCTTTAAATAAAGTTTTTCTTTTCATAAACCTGTTTTGGATTATATTGATTTCTCTGGCACCAAAATATTTGAAAAACCTCTTGGACGCAATCCTTGAGACACAGCGTAGATCATTAGATAGTCAGTGGAATTATCAAACACTTTGTCAATCTGTAGATGTCATAAGGGTGGAACAGTTTGTAGTATTCTGTGCACGTTGCCTGACAATATAGCCCTATATGCTTTGATGGAGAGTGATGGGTCTCAGTTCTGCATTTTTCTGAAAGACTTTGCATACAGACATTGACATAATTACGCAAAGTACCACTCCACGTTCTGAAATTGACAAAGCACTGTTTTTCATTAAACCCCATCAGATCTCACTACCATCAGTCCTAGCTTTTCTCTGTCTTGTCCACAGGTTTGTATGAACAGAAATGGCACTGATAATTGTATTCAAAGCAACAGCTGTGATCTTTTGTTTTTGATTTCCCTCCCTTGCCCTTATAAACTGATGAATTCCAGAAAGCCTCCACTGATAAATATTTCATTAATTTCATTGACATTCATGGTGGTGTATTAGATCACATCTATGTGACTCATTTACTCATGCAGGTCACAATCATTACTGATGTCTGTACACACACATATCAGATTTAGGCTGCTTGCAAAAATTAATTTGAACACTCTGACACAAAAATCGGATGTGAGCTAAAAATTGGAATGGAATCACTTGTAGCTACTATGTGAATATAGACTAATGCATGTGCTTAACACAGTTTATTTTGACCACTATCAGGCTTTTCAGGCTCATAAAACCTCATTCTTATTATATGTGTTTTTGTTATGGACACATGTCAAATCTTGCTGCAGCTACACCTTATTAATTTTTAAAGTTTTATTTTAAAAAGGCTAAAATTTATAATGTTTTCATTATAAATCATGTTGGATTAAACTTAGAGTTATGTATTTTTAAGCACATTTTTTAAAATCATTATTTTGCAACTTTCAGGTTTGTGCATATGGCTTCAGGGCTCTACTTTAATGTCTTACTCCACCTATTATTCATAATGCAACAGTTTAATTTTTTATGACAAACACAACATCCTGAAAATTTTTCATTCACTGCTTTATGTGATATAATGTCTGTTTTTATTTATGCTGCAAGCACATTTGTGGTTTAAAAATATTAATATCATAACATTATGCAATAAACATTTCCAACAAGAAGTAAATTATTAATGGAATTCTGACACGTGATTAATTAAGCAATATTTAGATTCACTTAGTTAATTATGCACATTGTGATGCTTGGGGTCTTGAGCATAACCTTATTTTTGACACAAACATATAGCGTGTGTTTGTTCACAGATATACTGTAATGACCCATAAAACCATTGCACTGCATAATTCTATCCTGTCACGCACTGAGAAGCTTACTGGGCTGAAGCTGATGTGCTTGGTAAATCTTCTAGTTTTATGTGCCATTCATTAAGAACAATACTTTCCATTTCTATTTCATTTTCTCAGACATAATGGAAACTGTTTCACTCCATGTTGCATATCAGCTTAAATATGTCGATAGGTCATCCATGCAGTCGAAAGTTCATTAAATATGTCAATTCTGTCCTCAGTTATTCTATGTGTTGTAAAAATGAACACATACATTGTTGTTTGTTTATATATTCCTAAAAACTATTCAGCATAAAGTAGGTAATACTGCACTTGGAAAAGGTCCTAGCTACTAAGACTCCATTCCTGTTCGGAAACTTCAGGGATTATGTGGGTAGATATAAAGACTTCTGGAAAAGTGCATTCAGACACAACAACATAGAACACAATAAAAGAAGCTTGTTTGGTTAGCCAATAGCCAGCTAAGTTGTCCCAATACTTTATGTAGATATGTTATAAAAGTTGTTAAGGTTTTTGATTCAATTACATGATTTAATTGTTTGTTCCAGAGTTCTATAACTTTTTGTCTGAAGAAGTGCTTCCTGACCAGTAAAAAATGTCAGTAGTCTCTAATCAGCATCTTTTCTTTCTTTCTTTTTTTGCAATTGCTGAGTAAGGTTTTAAAAAAACAACTATCACGCCTTGCTTATGCTGACATCGCTGTAGTTTAGCCTTTTATCTGGTCTTTTGTAGAATCATCAAGACATCTGGCATTTGGACTTTTTTCCAAGCCCAGCCTTCTGGAAATAAATGGCATTGTAGAGACAAGAGGAGTTTCAGCCCGTAATTCTGTCGGTAGTAATATGTTGTCTTCCTTGTGTCTTAACAGCTTCTCCTATCAATACCTTAAAAGACTGTAAGTGGTATTTTTCTCTAACGTTTTAGTGGTTTGTCCTTTCTTTGCCAGTTATGAAACTAGTAAATTAGAACAATTGTGACATGAAGAGGCCTTTCAAATCAACAAACTTATCCATTATATTCACCTACAGTACACTGTCTAACATAGCATGAAGTCAAGATCTAAAGGTCCTTAACCTTCTACTCTCCACCACATTGCTTGGTAATTTATTACATGTGTCTATGATTCTTTACTGGAAGGAAAACATTGTAATATTTGTGCAAAACCAGCCGTGTATGTGATTGGAAAGAAAGAACCACATTCAGGGAGTGTGTGCCATCTGTAAAATATACTGCAGTTGGACTTCATTTAAAAGGACAGCATATTGTATATTCCAGGTCTGATGGATCTCTATCTATCTATCTATCTAAAAGTATTTTGTATATGGAAATAATATGTATTTAAAAAATCCTTTTGCGATTTGTGTCTGCATTCTTGCCACATCTGTTTAGTACAGATAGGAAAAGAGAAGATACAGGACACATTAGAAATTCCCCAGTGGGAAAATAAAGTCTGGGAAGAGAAAATGGAAAGCCAGATGAATGGGATAATAGAAATGAATTCTACTGAAGGGATACACCCCATTAAGTTGTCTTGGGGGTACAAATGGTCAGTGACAGCTAAGAATAATGCCTATAGCCTTTGGCCTCAGGCATGATATCATTATGTCACTATTTACAGTTTAGTTTATTCCTGTAGTAGAAATGAACTCTTCTTCAGCAGTACAAAAAATGTAAAAGACGTTAAACTGTCGATCTACTGAAGTGCATTAACTTCTCATGTCTACATTTGTTATATTTGATTCTGAATGTAATGTGTTGATGATCTTGCTTACAGGATTACAGAATGCAGAGTAATCAGGGGATCAAATCGAAAATTTTCTCTTGTAAATTTGTCATAACGTAACATTTTAAAACCAGTCAGACCAATTCAGGAATGCATGAGGGCAGAGCCTATCCTGGCATCATCAGTCACAAGGCAGCAATCAAGCCTAAATCAGATGTCAGTTCATCACACATACCTGTACACAATCACATGGGGCCAATACAGAATTATGAATAATTGTGTTAATATTTTGGGCAGTACCTATACTTTTGATGTATTTATTTTATACGTTATTAAAGTTACAGGTGCTCAAGGCATTGGCAAAAACTGTGCACTGAGGTAAGATTATAGAAAGTGTTATGCATGCACATCTTCCAGGCTTATCTGTGGTATGTAATTCCAGTCTGGATAATGAAAGGGCACTGTCACAAACAGTACTGCGTGAGGATGAGTAAGGGTATGTGGGTGTGAGTGGGCGCTGTAATGGACTGGTGCCCTGCCCAGAGCTGTTTCCTGTTTTGCATCCAGAGTTGCCTAGATAGGCTCCAGCACCCTTCAACAAATGGAATTAGTCAAGTCTGAGAATGTTATGTTATGTTATACTGTATACTCTGTATATATATTTAGGATGTGTTTTGTTCTTTTCTAATTTTTGCACATTCCCATAAATATTAGTAATGTTTTATTTTTTTATTTCTGTTACTTTATTTAAATATTTCGCTTTCCAATGCCCCATTCCCCATACTACAGCACATTCTGAAGCATGCCACCCAGCATTTCCTGAGAGGCATGGGAGTGTCAGGGGCCAAGCTATAGAAGACTCTAAAGGAGTTGGCAGAAGAGGCAGAGAAAAGGAGATTCTTGTTCTGACTAAGGAGGAAAAACCTCAAATGGGGGAAAAGGGCCCAAGGACTTGCTACAAGGGGTAGCAAGGAAATCAATGTCTCTTCTACTACCCCACCACCTAAAGAGGTTCTAGGAACAATGTGACAAAACATCCATGAGTGGTGGATCTCAGCTAAAGATCATGTGTCTGTACCAATGGCACCATCAGAGGTGCATCAAGTAGCAATTCTATGGATGTATTCCAGCTATCTGTGTAAGTACTTTGCTGCCATTTTGTTTGTTGCAGGTATCACAATGTTGTGTTTCTTTCAGCCTCAGTAGCATCTCTGTTGCTACGGTATCATGCCAGGAAGTTGTGCATTGTGATGTCATCTTCTTATTATTTTCAAATAACACAAATAATATAAGATATTGTGGCAGAAGGCTGGAGGCCATGCCCTGGGCCACGAGAGGGCAGCCACCCTTGTTGGTATGGTGGCCACGGGAACGAAGCATAGAAGCTCAACCTTATTGGGGCTCATGGTCACCACAGGGGGGCCCTCGCAGGACTGTGGAGCCCTGGATGTCAGCACTTCCGCCACGCCAGGAAGTGCTAACGGAAGGAATTCCAGGGACACCCGGAACGCTTCCTGGTGCTCATGTGGCACTTCCGCAACACCAGGAAGTACCGTCAGAAGATCGTCAAGGAGCACCTGGAACACATCTGGGTGATCATAAAAGGGAGCCGCCTCTCTCCGTAAGAAGCAAGAGTCGGGAGAAGGAAGATGAAGCTTGGGAGGAACGGAGGAAGGGTGGCAGAAATACGGAGACGGAAGGAAAGAAGGGACTGAGTGTGGCCTGAGTACAGCATTGTGTCAGGTGTTAAAGGACTTTCTGTAAATAAACGTGTGTGTTTTAGGACATTTCGTGTCTGTCCGTCTGTGCCCGGAGGCTGTCTTTCCACAATATGTAGAATACCACAAACTTCAGGAACAATCCTAGTCCAACCTCAACTTAGTGAACACAGTGAAGTAAACTTCTTTACTAAAATAAGCCTAATTGATCTTCTTAGAATAAATACTCAGTTGTATATCAAGTGTTGTAAGTTGCCTTGGATCAATGTGTCGGGTAAATAAATTAATAATAATAACAACAATAACTCCATCTGTTTTATGATCCAGTTCTTACAGATTCTGGATATAAAATGAGTTTGTAAGGTGTTTATTTTAAAGAAGCCACTTACTCACCAATCAACAGTACACTTGATATACTTAACTAACTGTTAATGGGATTCTGCCATTTTGCCTAGTTCTCTATGTTGTGTTCCTTCCAACTCCAACAAATTATAACTACAGAGACACAGGTTAACTCAACATGCTCTTTACTCAATTTCGGATGTGTGTTACCAACGCTTCCTTTTTTTCACAAGGCTAAGCACACAACATTTCTTTATGTAAATTAGGGTATTAACATTGCTACTTAACAAAGGCAAGATACATAACATACTCCTCCCCACTTAAAAGAAATATGCACATTTTGTTTAGCACAAGAACAATAAACCCAATAAATCCAAATTGAACCATTTTTTTTTGTTAAGGAAGGGGGTAATTTACTGTCCAATTCTTAAAAGTAAGTCTTATAAATTTAAACTGTTAGGAGGTCGCCTATATCGAGCAGGATAACAACCTTCAGTGTGAGTGTCTGTTGAAAGTGAAATAGTTGAGGGAGATTTTGTAGATTTTTTAGCTGACTCTTCCTCATTCACAGGTGGGTATGATGGAGTTTCTCCTACATACTTGGCACTTCGTCCTCGGTAACAGAACACTGATTTTCACTACCATCATAATTCAATTCAGGACAATCCATATCTGGTGGCTCAGTGGATGCTGGTGATGCCTGCTACAATTGATCCACATGTCTTCGCCAAACAGTACCATCAGCAGTGTGGACAGTGTAAGAAACAGATCCACTCTGACTGATTACGGTGGCAGGAACCCATTTGGATTTGTTGTTAAAACCTCAAGCCAATACAATGTCATCAGGGCGAAAGACTGTTTTCTTGTCTCGATGTTCAATTTGCTTTTGTTGACGATGACGTACCACTTGTTTTGTTTCTGGTGGCTTTAGCAAATCAAAAATTGTGTGAAGTTGTCTTTTCATAATTAGGATGCCAGGTGAAACTTTAGTTGTGCTGTGCTCAGAATTCCGATAAGACAGTAAGAACTGGTTCAAATGTGTATGAAGAGAGTCTTCATTTTGCAGTGCCTTCAGTGAATGCTTCATTGTCTGAACGAACCTTTTTGCTAACCCATTTGTGGAAGGATGGTGTGGTGCAGACCAAATGTGCAGGAGTCAGTTGACTTGTAGGAAAGTGGCAAATTTCTGTGACACAGACTGAGGACAGTTATAACTCACAAGTTGCTCTGGGAAGACATAACGACAGAATAATTCCTCCAGCTTTTCAATTGCTTTAACAGCAGTTATTGAGTGCATAACAGCAACCTCTGGCCACTTATTATAGGCATCTACAACTACCAGGAACATCTTTTCCTCAAAGGGACCTGCAAAATCCACATAGATGCGCTGCCAAGCCTTTTCAGGTCAGTCCCATGGGTAAAGCGGCGCCAGCTATGGGGCATTTCTAATTTTCTGACAAGAAGAACATGCCTTGCCCCTCTCCTCAATATGTTCATCTATTCCTGGCCACCAAAAATAACTTCTTGCAATCTCCTTCATGCGGACAATACCAACATGACTTGCATACAGCTGCTGGCTTAAAAGTTTCCGCAGTGGTGGTTGAATGATGACATGGCAACCCGAAAGAAGGCAACCTGCCTGCACAGACAGTTCACTTTTTCTAGAAAGGTAAGGTTTTAGTTTCGGTGAAGTAATAGGACTTTTACCTGTAAGAACCATGTCCATTACTTTAGGCAGTACCGGATCATTTCGAGTGAATTGTTTTACTTGATAAAATATATCCATCTGTGGGCTTTCTGAACAGGTAACAGGCAAGGGTAAACGTGCAACTCAGACTTGTGGTATTTGATATCATATGTATGGGCTGATAAAAGTAATGCCCATCTTTGCATTCGGCTAGCTGCTAGAGATCGTATACCAGTATGAGGTCCGAAGATGGTAGTAAGGGATCGATGGTCTGTAAGAAGGGTAAACTTTCTCCCAAATAGGTACTGATGAAATTTATGAATTCCAAAAATTATTCCCAGTGCCTCCCTCTCAATTTGTGCATAATTACCTTCAGCTTTATTCAATGTACGTGAAGCAAATGCAGTTGGTTTCTCCACACTGGAGGGCATAATGTGTGAAATCACTGCACCAACTCCATATGGAGAAGCATCACAGGCAAGCTGCAGTGGCAGTGTGGGGTCAAAATGTGATATTCTTCTGTCTACTTCCGAGCTTTGTTTTGACATAACAACTGATGTAATGGCTTCAAAAGAGCTGCCAAATTTGGAATACATTTTCCATAATAGTTGAGAAGTCCCAGAAATTAACGTAATTTGCTTATATCCTGAGGAGCAGGTTCATCAACATTTGCTTTAACTTTTGAGGGTGCCTTATGCAGTCCATAAACATCTATTACATGTCCCAAATATTCTACAGAGGACTTGAAAAATTCACATTTATTCTTGCGAACCCTCAGGCCATTTTCTTTTAAGCGCTGAAGGGTGGCATCCAAGTGTTGAATGTGTTCTTCTTCATTCCTTCCCATCACAATGATGTCATCCAAATAAAATTGGACCCCTGGAAGCCCACTTAAGACTTAATCCATTGCTCTTTGGAATAGAGCTAGAGCCGAGGTGATTCCAAAGGGTAGGTGGCAGTAACGGAAGAGGCCCTTAGGGGTCACAATAGTTAGCAATTCTATAGACTTTAATTCAACATGCATTTGGAGATATGCCTGAGACAGGTCTATTTTGCTGAATTTCTGTCCTACAGCAAGGCCTGCAAACAGATCATCTATATGCGGAAGTGGGTACTGTTCTACAGGCAACACAGGATTGATGGTCACCTTAAAGTCCCCGCATATACGAACTGATTCATCTTTTTTTTATCATGGGTACAATAGGAGTAGCCCATTCGCTTACACTCACAGGTTCCAGAACTTAACTAAGATTTAACTAAGGAATCCAGTTCAGCTTCAACCCTTGGTCAAATAGCATAAGGAAATGGTTGGGCCTTCAGAAATTTTGGTTGACTGTTAGGTTTAGTGGCAAGCCTGACAGTGATGTCCTTCATGCTCCCTAGCTCACCAGAAAACAACTTAGCATGTCTGTCATGTACTGCCTCCAACTTTGTTTCTCCTCTGAGCAGCATACAAACATTTGGCCAATCCAATGTGATTTTATTTAACCATGATCTTCCCAATAATGATGGGTAATCTCCTCCCACTACATAAAGTGGCTTTCTGCCCATCCACTTGAACAGTCACCTTTATCAGGCCTCTCACATTCACAGGTTTACTGTATATGTTTTTAGTACTATATTAGTTTCCTTTAGTGAAAGGTGTCTCAGGAACGTGTAGTATGTTTTATCTGACACTAGAGAAACAGCCGCCCCTGTGTCCACTTCCATGCATACTTTTTGTCCTTCCAACAATGGAGATACCTGGTATCCCTGTGAGTCACCTCGAAGACTCAAAATATTTAAAAACACTTCATCTTCAGATGTGTCACTTTCTAATGTTGTTTCTAATTGTTGCAGCGAATTAACTTTTTTCTTTTGAATAAATGCTGCCTTTTTACTTTCATGTCTATAATATTTCTCTGTAGCTTTCTTGGATTTATAAGATCTCTCGATGTGACCTTTTTTTCCACAACTCCTGCAGTCTAGGTCTTTAAACCTGCACTGTGAAGCTAAATGACCTTGTCTTCCACAACGATAGCACGGCCCTCTACCAGCGTCCTTGCTCTTTATATTTACTTTATGAATTTGCCCATTTATGCTTAACTGCTGAGCCTCTTTAGCTGCCATTTCCATGGACACACTTATTTCAATTTCCTTTGCAAGGGTTAGTGCACTTTCTGTCAGAAGCCGTTTTTGTATGGCTTCACTTCTCAGTCCACATACCAGCCTATCACTGATTGTGTCATTGAGCACTTCATTGAATTCACAATGTTCAGATAACTTACTTGGTGCTGCCACAAACATTGTTACTGATTCCCCTTCCTCTTGATTTCCTTTGTGGAATCTAAACTGTTCAGCAGTTACTAATGGCTTTGGTGAAAAATGTGCACTCAAAATTTTAACAATCTGAGGATATAATTTCTCTCCAGGCTTATCTGGTTGCACAAGACTACGCAGTAAGTTAAACGTTTTTGCTCTCATTACACTCAAAATAGTGGGAACTAATTTTTCATTGGTAATATTGTTTGCTTTAACAAAGCACTCAAAACGCTCCTTATACGAGCTCCACTGCTCCACGTTCTCATCGAAAGGTCCAATTACTCCGATAATGCCAGCCATCTCGAACTTGCAACTGAATCACAGTCACTCTTACTTCACAATAAGGTGATTTAACTTCCGAAGAAACTTCTTTTACAATTATCAGTACTCACGGCTTCTTCTCTGCTCCTGCCATACTTCCTTTGCGGCAAAATCGGTGTCTTTTTTTCAGATTTATCATCACCGTTTCTTAATGGAGTATTATTCATTGCTCCTTTACAATTATTACCACGCACCGTGTGAATTCAGACTTCCTCGTCACCACTTTTTGCTGTGTTCCTTACAACTCCAACAAATAATAACTACAGAGACACAGGTTAACTCAACATGCTCTTTACTCAATTTCGGATGTGTGTTACCAACACTTCCTTTTTCCCACAAGGCTAAGCATACAACATTTCTTTATGTAAATTAGGGTATTAACATTGCAGCTTAACAAAGGCAAGATACATAACACTCTGCAACACACAATAATAAATCACTACTTAAGAAAAGTAATCTTAAGCGTTCTGTCTTGGACTTTTTTGGACCTATGCCCATTTGAAATAAAATTCTGAAAAAAATATCTTTTGACCACTTTAATAAAAATTCTGTTCTGGCTAAGTATCAGTTAGGTTTTAGATCAAATCATAGTACAGGAACTGCTTTAGTTAAAGTAATTAATTACTCATGGTTTAATGCTGATACAAATGACATATCAATTCTTATTTTATTATCTGATGCACAGATATATTTATCAATAGTGCCAGGTGATCCTTATACACTGAATCCTCTAATCCAGTGTCTTGCTAGCATAGTGGAATAGGTAAGTAGTACTTTTCTTAAACTGAAGGAAAAACATAAATTTTAATCATTCAAAGTTCTTAGAAATAAAGTAGATTATCTGGCTTTTGAAATATGGACAGAAGTTAAGAATCTAGGCATTGTATATTTAAAATCTCATATTAAACTAAATCGTAAGACTATGTTCTTTCATTTAGATTCCTTGCAAGAGTTAGACCTCTAATTTCACTGCAAAATATTGAAAAGTTCATTTACAGTTTATCTTTAGCTGTCTACATTATTGTAATTGAACTCCTATCAAGGTAATCTAAAATACCTTATACACCTGTAGCACTTTCAACATGCAAATACATGAATCGCATCTAAAAAAATAATCTGAAATCGAAACTAAAATAATTACATCAATCTTAGTATCATTACACTGGTTGCCTGTAGGATTATTTGAAAATGATTTAGTTGTATATAAGGCTCTGAACAATCTCACTCATTTTCATAACTTGGAGTATGTATCCCCCTTTCTTCTCTCATAGTGGCAGGGTGGTAGTGATTGGGTCTTTTCCTAAATGCAATTTTATTTGTTGTTTTATATACTAATCACTTGTATTGTGTTTTCTCTTTCCAACATTTAGTGGTGATGCTATGCAAGTTGCAGCCAGGAATGATGCTGGGAAAAAATAAAGAAACCTCCGCAAGACTATCCTCATATTGTGTACACATTTATGTATATTAGAATATGCAGCATTGGAACCCTTAGAGGTTTACTCTTTCCTCCCTCATCTGATAATAGCATTTCATTTATTTGTTGAAATAAACACTTACTCATATTTGCAGTCTTAAGAAATATTTTAACAATAACTGTTCTTTCACTTTCAGTTTTTAACTCTCTTGTTTTAGCTATGATAATTGTAAAACACTGTGAGATACTTTAGTGTAATGCTATATAGACAAATGTTTTAGATGTTGTCTAATTAATGTTGACCACTTGGGCTCCAAAATGAGAGCTTTGAATTGTTATGCTCTATGAAACTTGTTTACTTTACAGCTGACCTATATCCTCACCAATGGTCTCCACATCATACTGCTGAATTCCCTGGTGTCTTAAGACCAACTAAGAATTGTAATCCATCCAGCATGTTCTGAGCCTACCTAAGGGTCTTTTGTGCTGTTGCCAGACCACCTCCTGTAGGCTCTTCTTGAAGTACAGAATCAGGATTTTTACTTCGTGGTCATCACAAATTGAGAAGTGCTTCATGAAGAGTGCATGTCAAATGCAATGGCAGTCGTGTCACAGGAATGAATAAAACAGATTGAAAATTACTTTATCATACACTCATAATGTAAGTTCATTTCAATAGACCTGTACACATTATTAACATGAATGGATGGTAAAATGAAACCACCATTTACAAATACCTAGCGGTAAACAGGATGACCTGGGCATGCCTATTTGAATTCCCTGATTTTTTTATTTCATTGTCTATGTTCTTATAAAGATGTTGAAGTTAGATGACGACTTTAATAATATATCCTGTGAAGCACTGGCATCTTGTTTGGGTTGATTGCAGCCTTGTGTTGAAAGCTTCTGGGACAGTCTTTGGTCCCATATCTGAACAAGCAGTTGAGAAAATGAATAAATGTAATTATAGAATACAATTTCTTCCATACTGGTGTCATTCAGTACAGAATGGGTTGAAATCATCAGTAGGTGTTGGCTACGAGTCAAAGCTACCATAAAATTTGGAGTAACTCCTCCAAAGTATCATTAAAACTGCTTTACAAGTGAAAAAAGCAAAATGGAGAAACTTTGTTATTAAAATATAGCTATAAAAGGTTACATCAACAAAATTTTCCGTGTCCATCAGGTAAGCAGTTTGTAAGTTTAAAGGTCTATGCCCTGATTAGGTCAAGTTTTATGAATCTTCCATAAAAAAAATCAGCTCCTGAGAGAAGTGCAAATCACTTTTTCTTGTGTTCTCCTTGTGTCAACTAAAAACTGATACAGCAGATTTGATTTTGTTTTTAGAAAATGCCTGCCACCACTGTAGTTAAGTACACCGACAATTTATCTATTGGGAAAAAAAAATACTGTTTAAGATGTGAATGTACACACTTTTTGGGGAAGTATGATAATAATTCTCAATAAACAATACAGTGCACTGAAATAAAAAAAATAGAATATTATAATTAAAAATGTGTTGCCTACAAGCACTGATCATTTAGGCATCTCATATCTGGTACAAATTCCCTGTGTTTTAAAGCATTATCTAGAGCCCAAATGGTGAAAATAAATTAACAGTCTTTGTATTTAAATGTATTGCATTAGGCAGCGACTCTATCTTTATGGATATTCAAAATAATTTTTATCAAACGGTTGCAGGGATCACTAGCACAGCCAAAGATAGGACCGTCCCTGAATGTGAGGTCAGGCAATTACAAGGCATACTCACACACACATGAACTAGACATTGGAGATGTCAGTCATTTCTTTAATGGCTACCAAAAGGAACACAATAAAGGAATTTTCGCACCATTTTCAGGGTACTGATATGTTAAAAATATATACTATATATATGTGAGATTTTAGATCATTAAAATAATCTGGATTAGAACAGGCCATTCAGCCCACAAAGCCCTCAAGTATTATCCAATTAATTCTTCCAAAATAATATCAAGTCTAGTTTTGAAGGTCTCTAGAGTCCTGCTGTCTACCACACTACTTGGCAACTTATTCAATGTGTCTGTGGTTCTCTGCATCAAGAAAAACTGCCTAATGTTTGTGCGAAATTTACCTTTAATAAATTTCCAACTGTGTCCCCATGTTTTTGTTGTTTAAAGTAACAGTCACCAACCACTTTTCTAATTCTTTATAATTTTTTAAAAATGCCTCCTCTTAATCTTCTTTTGCTTTAACTGAAAAGGCTTAGCTCCTTTAATCTTTCTTCATAACACATCCACTGCAGCCCCAGTCTCGTTGCTCTCCTCTGGTCTTTTTCTAGTGCTTCTATGTCTTTTTTGTAGCCTGGAGACCAAAACTATACACAGTACTCCAGAAAAGGTTTAACCAGCATGTTATAAAGCTTGAGCAGAACTTCCTTTGACTTTGAGATTTACCTTACGATACCACAATTAAGTATATTGTTAGATTTGATTGTTTTAGTTCATTCAATAAAACATTTTAAACTTGCATGTGCCTATGCATTATAGGTTAATTTCCATGAACATTTAATGAATCAGCACAATTATCTTTTCGGAAAAATTCTCAGAGTGTGAGGCTAAGTAAGCCTGTACTTGAAATGCAAGAGGTTAAAGGAAAAAAAAATACAAACTTGACATAGACACAGAGATGGTGTTAGGCTGAACATTGTAATGTGTATCTTGCACCAATGTCCTTGTAATATCTATTATTTAAAATTTGTCTATATTGTTCTTAGAGTGCTATAAGATGATGAAAAGATCTGATTGATTAATACAATTTAAAGAAAAATCTTCAGCCCAGCATTCATGGATAACAACTTGAATGACAAGTAATGACTGAGAACAAACAGGCTAGCAAAGATCCCCAGGCTAAACAAAAAGCACTTATCTGGATCCAAATAAACTATATGGATCTGGGATAAAGAAAGATTGCTTTCATCAAACAATCTTTGCTTAAGGCAATTTAAGACACCCTATATTTTTCATTAGAAATAAAACATATGCGCTTCTAAAATAAAAAGAAGCAATAGTAGCATTAATAAAAACACTTTCATCCTGTGCCAATGCAGAGGTAATGTTTCATGCAATTTAAACATAGGATATTGCAGTATCCCACTGTTACAGACAATGCAAAGTATTACTGTGCTAGAGTCTCTTACAGTTTCTATTGTATTATTTAAAAACTATCATTAAAATTGAAATAATAATGTGTGCACCGTGTTTATAAGCCACAAGGTTCCCTCTCCACATCTGTAATACAATGTATGTATCAAAGACCCCTAGAGGGTCACATTTGACAAAACCTCAATACACCTAATGTGCTGGAGAATTGTGAAGCCAACACTGTTAGAAGGATACATTCCAGCAGCAAATCAGCAGCAAAAAAAGTGCAATAAAGACATCAGTAGCTATGTTTCAATAAAATTTGCACTTGGCCATATTTCTAATAAGCCTCAACACTTAAAATGTCTTGATTTACTAAAATATTATATCTCTCCATCTTTGTATTTATCCATCCATTAATTTTTTAACTTGCCTACATAGCTCAAGGTTAATTCTTTATTTTACAGAAATATGAAACATCACAGTTGGAATCATTTTACTTGTATTTCAAGGGCAAATTTCTTATCACAGAAACAAACCTGTACACTCATTGCGTAAGATCTCAGTATGGTATCATTTTTTTCTTTCATTTTAACTTGAAAAGTGTTATTATCTCTGCACCTAAAACCATCTGCATTTTGTTTCACTGTAGAAAAGATATTGCCAAAGTGTAAAATCTGCAAATGCAAAGACGCAACAAGAAATTTGCAAGCAACTTATGATAACATGAACTGTGAACATACAGTATACAAAATAAATGTTACAGAAAAGCCAAGAAAAACTTCTAATCGTAATTTGTACTTTATACATTGTGTTTTATAAATTGCATTTAGGTTTAATATTTTATTTCATTAATTATTTGAATATTACTAAATATTATAACAACAGTTAATAATTAGGTGAGTTTGTCCATCCTTTGAATCCTGCTTATTCTGATTGAGAGCCACAAGGACTCCAGTATGAAAATGTCACAACAGCCCACCAAAAGGCTCACACACTCTCACCCTTTCTGGTGCAATACGAAATTATCCATTCTTTACCAAATCAGTCATTTCTTTCAGATGTGAAATGGAAGCTGAAGAACCTTGAGAAAACCCATGAAGGGAAAAAGGAAACTGCGCATTTAATTTAGAAAAATGTGACGAGGAAGTAATCGGTATAGTTGGAGTTTAATATCAGTTGATCAGTTCAGCATTCAAACCTCAACTGAGCAGGAGAGCAACAGTATATGACTACAGAGTGTGATCTATTTGTTTGTACACAATACAACTTAAGTAAAATAAGACTAAACATTGGTTCAGCACGTTTACTTTAAAATTGCATTCATGAGTTGTTGCTAAGAAAAAGTCTAAACAGATCCTTGCTTAAAATTAGATTTAAAATGAGATTTTTAAAAAAAATTGAGATATAGAACATCACATTCCCAGTTACAGACTGTGGATTTTGATCTTTCCTGTTGAGCAAAGTAAATGTGGTATAGGATATTACAATGCCCCCTCCCCCACCCCCCATGTGGTATACCTCCAAATATTATTGTTTTGTAGTGCCATTATACAAAACGAGCCATGTGCGGCCAACTATATTGCGCGTGTTAAAGTTGTCTGTGAAGGGCTCCCTGTTTAAACGTGGCTGCCAGTCGTGAACTGGGCCCTTCGTCGCACAGCATTATGATTTTTTACAAGGGAAACAAAATTACAAAAGAAAACCCTTGGACATTGATTCGATAGGAACGGCCTACTCGGAATCACTGTCCGAATAGTAATTATGTGGTGGTGTAGGAGCATTTCTGCTTCTGTCCGTTCACAGTCCGTCTCGTTTTCACGATGCTGTTGTTTCCTCTCACGATCTCTTCTCAACCTTTCTCCAATCGCGCAGGTTGCTTTGTGGCAATCCAAAGAGTAAGGCAATATACACGGAGC
This sequence comes from Polypterus bichir lapradei, assembly GCA_026402145.1. NCBI lineage: Eukaryota > Metazoa > Chordata > Cladistia > Polypteriformes > Polypteridae > Polypterus > Polypterus bichir. The sequence goes on along the minus strand of JANRMT010062813.1, from coordinate 78,314,690 downwards.
AATGGTTATAAAAAGGGGACACATAGGTATCCAGGCTCTTTAAAGCATAAATAGGGATCACTTCACTGACATGTGAGCAAGCCACGGTACAACTGTGAGACGCGCAGCACTCGCCGGCTACAACGTAACAATAATAATTTCCGGAACGTGCTGTTACGTTGTCATTCATTTTACCCACTGTCTTTCTTTCATTCATATGTTACGTAGGCACATACCTTTTATCTTCGGCAATCTCATTCTCTAACCAGACCTCAGGAGCTAACCAGCGTAACACTGTCCACCACCCCTTTCGTTATTCCGGCACATTGTTGACATCCGTGAGTAACAACAACGTATTAAACTGGAAGGTGGTCTACGCATGCGTGGAATTCGCGGACAAACAAAGATCAAGATCTAAATGAAGATTATATATAAAGATTAGTTAATTTAAAGCACAACAATTTGTTTAGTTTGAATGTCTGTGTTTTGAGGTGTGACTGGCATACTACAGTCTTCAGTAGTATAAGCCTGGAGGAGATTCTTAATGCAATGCCTATGTTTTAGCTGTCTCTCTACTGCCATCTAGTGCTTCTTCTTCTAATTCATTCGCGGACAAACAAAGATCAAGATCCAAATGAAGATTATATATAGAGATGCTATCCGTGAAATACATTTTAGCCTAAGTAACTTAAGTGTAGGACATTCTTAAAACATTTGACTTAATAATGTAGGTTCATGATGACTTTAATTACTGGTTGAATTTTGCCAAATGTTTGACAAGATATATACAATCAATTAACAATTGATAATGGAATTTGGACATGCTTGGTGCATAGTGTGTTAAGAGTGTACTTTATGAATGGTTGAATTCCATTTCTTTTCTGAAATTTTAGTTAAGAAATGCATTCTCCATCACTTCCAAGATCATAAGGGGGTACATTTTTAATTGATTTTTTTTTTAAACTGTAAATATGCTGTCAAAATCTTCATCCACACTACTCAGCATCAGTTCAGGGTAAGATAGAAAATGTTGGGTAGGTTGCTTTAAACAATGTTTCTAATTTGTTTATACCAAACAGGGTTGCTGGAAAAGTAAATCGGAATTTAATAGGTCAAAAGATGTAAATTCTGAATGAGGGGATTTTTTGTGAGTTTCCCAGCCAAGTGGAAGCACACCACAACCTCAAAGATTATTTTTAAATCCTAGCCCAGTCGCTCTTAGTTGGATTTCTTCACATGTCTCTCTGGGATTTTCTCCAACATCCCAAGCTTTCCTTCTTGTTAAATTACTGTAATTGGTGATGCTAAAATAGCCTGCTGAGAGTAAATGTGCCTTGCTCTGAATTAGCACCCCATCCAAGTGGATTTGATTTGAGTGGATTCAAATTGGGGATGGCTGGAAAACAGCCTGCTACTGACTTTGATTACCACAGTGTAAAATGTCTCCACAGAGGTAACATTCTCGGATCCCAGAAGAAAGCAAAAACAAATAAAATAACTGCAAAGCAAAAAGAGTAAGAATATATTATAAGTACAAAAATGTAATTAAACTTATAATAGTTTATTCAGGCCATTTCATCCTTTCTTGTTTTTACCAAAGCTAATTAGAAGCACCATTTTGAAAATATCATTTGTTTTGTTTAAAAAGGTTATAACTACAAATTAATGTTAACTCCCTAGTTAGAGAAAACATCATAATATTTAATTTGTTCAATTTAGTGGTGCATAATTTTATTTCTACTGATTCATTGTATTTTAGAACATCAAGAGAATGAAAGCAATTAAATGTGGCAAAGTTATTAGTGGTTTAGATTTGTTATTAAAATGTTGCAATGCTGAAGATGCATGTCATTAATTTCTGCATAACCAGGATCATGTTATGATGTATAGTAAACATTATTAGTAATTTCATATTTCAATAGCATTATATACAAAAAACAGGAAAGAGGAAATAAAAGCAAAAGAAAGATATTGCTTATTAATTTTTTTAATCCCTTGGTCCTTGAGGGGTGTAGTTTTTACAGGTTTTTGCTCCAAGTAGTTTCTTAATTAGAGAACAGATCTTGCACTTAATAAAACATGATATTTAAATAGAGACACTGTTAGTCAATCCTGCAATCAATCTGCTGTGTCACAAATTCCTCCTAGAATATACATTACTGGCAAAATCAACATAATGTATTATGGGTAAAGTGGGACAATGCCCTTAAACTTCAGAAGTATTTTTTTTGAGGTATTGTCTTAAATTTTATTTAAAGACATCTTTTTTTATACCTAACAATGCAATATCATGGAGAATATCAAATTAAAGGCAGAAATTTAGAAGACCTAGCATTTTGAACATATAGAGTCTGCAGACCTTGGCAATTATATGACTTGAATATTGCTGGTCAGCCAGATAGTTCAGTACTCTCATGCCAAATAGGCCTGAGTTTCAAAGGGTACTACTCACTGCATACTTGAATACTTGTACTAATTGAAAAGAGTTTTCCTACCATTTTTCATGTTGCTGTCCAACTAATAGCCAAATTTGAGTCAGTAGTTTAACTTTATCAAATTGTAACTGAGTTTTGTTTTTCAAATTTATTAACTGTCATTATTTAAAAATTGTTGTATAGAAAACATTAATTTCTTAAAGCCAAGGTTACTACAGTTGTTTGTTGTAAAGCACTGTTTGTTTTCCTGGATTGACTGTTAGTACTCATTTTTGATATTTCTACTCTAGAACACCCAGGATCTGCTTACAGCAGAGCAGCAGCAGTAGCAGGTTACTTGTTGAGAACCAAAACAATTTCTTTGTCATTCTAAATCAGGCAATGGGCTGCAGATGCTGTCAGGGTTGTTTCCAGCTCATTTTAAATATTAAATAATACTGCATTCAAGATTTAAAGATGCCACATGCCTGAACTCTGACTTAAAATTTCCATCATTCCAATCACCAATTGTCAAACATGCTTAATGCACTCCAGGGAAGGCATGGGGCCAGAGCCTATCACTGAAACTTTTTTATTTCTGTTCTTCATTTTTTTCACTTGCAATCAATTGCAATACAATTTAATGATACTGCAGATTATATGCTTGATATTAAATACTTTTTATACTCTGCAAAACAACAACATATTTCCTTTTTAGATGTTAATAGTTGCTTATGGGGGTGAGAGATGTAAAAAGATGAATTGAAGTACAACAGTAGTACAGAAACCATGTTGACTTCATCTTGTGCTTATTACAATTTTTCTAATGTTACTATCTTCACCAGTGCCCTGGTAATTGATGGTTTGAAACTAGTCTAATAATTTGTACATTGATCTTATTATCCCTTGGATCCAGGCATTATAGGAACATTCTCAGCTCAGAATGAGGTTAAAAAATTTGAGAAAGAACCCTAGCATCTTAATCAACTGAGCCTTTTAATGTACATTTTTTTCTTTCAATATCATTTTGGAAGTATGACAGATAAAATCAAACAAGATGTTAACAGATGGTCCACCCATCATCTCACCTTAGCAGGGAGAATTAATATTGTCAAAATGAGCTGTTATATCTATTCAAGAGTATTCCTATATACATAAATAAATGAATCCTCAGTAAATTAGATTCAATTACAACATCATTCATCAGGGGTCTCATGTATAAACGGTGCGTACACACAAAAATAGTGCGTAAGAATGTTTCCACATTCAAATTGCGATTTATAAAACCTAAACTTTCCGTAAAGCCACACACATTTCCATGGTAGCTCATACCCTGTCGTATGCAAGTTCTACACATGGTTTTGCAGACTGGCGGCACCCAGCATCAAAGCAGTGCTACTCTTCCTGTGTGGTTACCCTTTCTTTTTTAGATCCACATCCCTGACGTGGCTTTATAAATACAGTACACTGAAATTAACCACATATTGTTTATTAGTTTAATGCATCTGATTGTAATTAACCTGTAAAAATATAATGGTCCACAGAATGGTCAAACTATTCCAAATACCATAGCTGCTTTAGCGTTGTTACTCTCACTGCACCTTCTTCTTCTTCTTTCAGCTGCTCCCATTAGGGGATGCCACAGTGGATCATCTTTTTCCATATTACTGTCACTGCACCACTCTGAGCAGCTGATCGGAAAGAGAATTATCAGTATACAGCATCAAGCACATGCTGCCTATTTGAACTGCTCTCACATGGCAAACGCTTCAAAACCTTTCCTGTATGGACCTCGCGGTTTAGAAACAGTTTCATCCCAAGAAGTATAAATGCACTGAATCAGTTCATCATGTGCTCCTTGTAGAACTGTTTGTACTTATTTGTGCAATCACCTCACTGTAAACTTGCACTGCAGTTATAATATTGCACAACCTGAGCCACTTTATAAGGCGTGTATTTACATATGATGACAATATCAGTTTTAAGATGAAATGCAGCAAAATATGTTTATTATATTATACAGATAAAACTTTAACTTCATTTAAATAATCTATATTGTTAATAATTAAACATGTGACGACACGCTAGCAAGGATCTGGCGCTCCGTTCACGGATTGTTCCTGTCTCGTGCTGTATGCTTGCTGGGACTGGCGTGACACTGGAAGGATAAAATAAAATATGTACTACGAAGATATTTCAATGTTCCTTAAAAATTTTGAAGAATCGGCGTTCTAAGCTTACAGATGGCTTAATCTCTATTACAGAGCTGATTGTGTGGTGATTGGGTATTTGGGGAAAGAAAAGTATCTGACAACTTCTTTTTTATTTTGGGCACTGTGTGACTTTGTGAACTTGAACTTTCAAGTTTCTCCGACACACTATGTCACTCGAACAACTTCCTTTTGTTGTTTAAACCAACAAATAGTACTTTTTTCTTTGCTTCCACTTGGCATTCGCTGAACTTCTTCTATTTTCCCTCGTGCTTTTGCCATTGCCTTTTCACAGAACACTGAGCTTAAGAGAAATTTATATTGATTTTCATATTCAAAGAGTCATAATTCTGGGAGGAGACGGGACTTGCGTTACTTTTCACGCTGACTGGGATTTATGGAGTGGAAGATTTATGCATCTGTATTTTTTTTGTGTGTAAGCACATTTCCGCTGTTGTGCTTACGCCATGTTTTAGTGTGAATTCTACGCACAGCGTTATGCATGAGGCCCCTGGAGTTCCAAAGATGGAAATAATCTCACAATCAACAAGAGTCTGTTCTGTGACTTAACTACTTTTAATCTGAAAAAATGTTTTATATGTTGTAAACCAGAGCAATAAGCAATTTCTAAATCTTTGTAAGATCTTTAGGGCTATACATTATGAATACAAGAGGAGATTGCCAAGGAACCTAAACATGTTTAGCTCAACTGTTAGAGGCAGTGTTATAGATTCACAGTTACACACAATGACTCACGGTTGATTCATGTGTTTTTTATAGTTAAAGAACTAAACCCTCTGCTGTGATGTTGTCAGCCTATTCTTTATACTGTATACAGAAAAATGTGGGTTCTAAATACTCCAATTCCTTTTCTGACCTTTACATCCTAAAAGATACGCACAAGTAAGCAGAACAAAGCACTGAAGACAATTAAAATACATTGTGGTGAGCTCCTTTCTGAGATACAAAATATGAAGATCAATCAGTATATAGTTTACAATATATAAAACCTAAAAGTTACATAGAACTCTTGTTGGTTGCAAGCTTATTTCCATCTTTACTGATAAATTTATAATTAGGAAAAGAGCTGAGGCTTCAGAAGTTTAATTGAAAAGGATTTGATAAATAACCGTCCTGTTAGTCATCATAGTGCACTTGTGACTGTTAACATGAACAGCAGGATGTATCTGTTTCCTAATTTAGAAGCCTTTTCTTCATTTTAATCAATACATTTACCTGTCCTTGCTCATTGTAAAGTAGCATGATCCACCATAAATATTGTGAGGACTCTATATATATAGCTATCATTTTTCAAAAGTTAGGCAGAAGAACTTGCTGTGGCGTCAAAATGAAAATAGGTGCTTGTTCAGCATGGCTCTAGCCAAGATTGTAATGCTCCTTAAAACTCTAAATAATACATACATAAATAAATGAGTAAAGCGTAATCAAAGATTTAACAAACATAGGAACAATTATGTAAAGGTGTGGCAGTTAGCACTGTTTTATAGCAACAAAGACTTACAGGCTAGTCATTGTTGTATAGAGTTTGAGTCTGCACAGGCTTTATACAGTCACTCCAGTTCCTTCTGCTTTCCAAAAATGCATGTGTTAGCTAACTGTGTGCTCTAAAAGCATATTTGCGTGCTTCTGTGTATTGCTTGGTGGATTTTTGTCATATCAAAGAATAATTCCTCCACTATTAGGATAATGCCTGACTGACTTTGAAATGGAAATACCCTTTTCAAAAAAATAAATTTTTGAATAAATAAACAGAAATATTCACAGTACTTAGAAAATAATTCATTTATCTGTTCATTTTCTATTCCTTCCTTATCCATCATAGAGATTTTGGGACCTGCAAAGCACAATTAAGACTTGATGAGTCCCCAGCTAATCATAGGGCAGACATACTCACACACCCATAATAGCACAGTCATGAATTGCAAATTATCCCAACAGCCCAGAGAAGACTCATTGGAAGATAGGGGAAAATGCAAGCTACACACAGAAGACATAAGAATCAAACTAGGGTTTCCACCTAATTCAATTAATCCACCATAGCAATCTAATTAAACATCTGAATAAGTCATATTTGACAGAATAATTAAAGGATTATAAAATGAAATTAGATGCAGAAATTACAGTTGGTGAAATTAATTCTATTAGTACAGACAGAAATCTTTTGATATTGTCCTAATTATTAACCTAGAGTAAATTACTGCTTTTAACCACACTCAAACAATGGCTCTTTGATTGGGGGATTCTGGTTAGGACAGTTACATAGCTTTCTTATTAAAGCCAAACATCTAACGTGTATGTGAGAAGTGGCAGGTCTGACTTAGGGCCATATCCCATCTATCCTAGGAAATTTGAGAAGAAAAGAACATTTAGAATTGGCAGAATGTATTCAGAAGTCTTCATCAGCTAGAAAGCAAATAAGTGTTTGAAGGTATTTTGTCAGCGCTAAGTAAATGTTCTTTACCCAAAATGTACAGGTGTTCTCTGAGTGTAACTGTTTTTTCCTGCCATTAACTGTCAGGAAAAATAGTAATAACAATAATAATAATATTATTATCATCATTAAGTACTGTATATTTATGGAGTATCTTTGTGATGGGCAAAGCACTTCAGAAATATTCAAAAGGGTGCAATAGGAATGGGAGTGTGAACCATCATATACAATACAAGATATATAAAAGAAATACAGAATTCTGAGTTAGCACGTGTCAGGGATGCCAGGGGCCATGACCCGGCCGGGACGCCTTGAGGGACCGGATGTGGGTCTGGGCCCACCTTGGATCACGTGGGGGTTGCCTTCCGGGTTGCTTTGGGGGCCACGGGTACAGGGCATGGAAGCTCCACCCTGTAGGGGCCCGTGGTCACCGCCAGGAGGCGCCCCGATGCCTTGGGGACCTGTTACCCCAGCACTTCCGCCACACCAGGAAGTGCTGGGGGGAAGACTTATGACGGCGCCCGGAGAGCAGCCGGGAGGACAGCCGGCACTTCCGCCACACTGGGGCGTGGCCAGAGGAGGATTGCCGGGAACACCTGGTGCTCATCCGGGAACCCTATAAAAGGGGCCGTCTCCATTCATTCGAGGCTGGAGTCGGGTGGAAGAAGGACGAGGCACGAGAGGAGTGTGGAGGCGGCCCGAAGACAAGGCATTGTGTGGCCAGGACTGTAATTGGGGCAATTTGTGCACGTGACTGGGTCTGAGTGACCATTGTGGGGGTCTTTGTGACCAAGTACTATAACTGTAAATACTGTAAATAAACGTGTGGTGGTGTGTAAACAACATGTCCGCCTGTCTGTGTCCGGGCCGGGTTCACACACAAGAAAACTATGAACTGGAATAAATTAAGCAGTAGTAGAAGATGTTACACTAGATTAAGAGTTACATCTTAAAGACGTGGTCAGAGGGAGTGAATTAAGGGGGTGAAGAATGTTATTGTAAATTAAATGTCTTCTTAAACAGATGAGTTTTAAATCTCCTTTAAAGGAATGGATGGAGTGAGCAGATTTAGGAACTTTGGGTATATCATGTTGAAATCTGGATGCAAAAGAACACATCAAAAATAGCTTAGTTGGGCAGACAATCACATTGGTAGGTCAAGCAGAGCAGACAGACAGCACTACAATGATTCAGGTAACTAGTGTAGTTTATTGCAGTTTAAAAGTTAGCAACAATATTTTGTAGCAATCTCTGAAAAACACGGGGAGCCAGTGATGGCTGAGTAGAACAGGCATTTTGTGCTAACTTCTGTGAGTCTGGGAATGGCAGTAAAGTATTTAACCATCTGTAGCTGATACAATAGATTAAAAGGGTATTTGTCAATGGAGAATTACAAACCTCAGTCTAAAAGGTTACAAAAGCATGCAGAAGCTTTTAAGTGTAAGAAAAGGGTAGGAAGAAGCAGATATGAGACACATTAAGCAAAATCATCAGTTTATGTAATTTATGAGAGCAAAACAAAAATTTGAGGAAAGTTAAGGATCCTGACAAAGGACAAATTAGCTAAAGTGAAAGAAACCTAGTTTACTTTTTTCAGTTATGCTGTCAGAGCCAATGAGAGCCCTACTGTACATTAGGATTATGTATTTTTGATTACTTATTTGTTCATGTTTTATGTTTTAGGTACAGTATCAGGTTCTGATGCTTCCTGGTTACTCCACCCAATCAGGCTTAAATCTTGAGCTTTTAATGAATCAAGGAATCATTATGTACAGTATTGTTTGGCTCTCTGAGTCGCTGCAATGAAATATGGTGCAACATTATTATTATTATTCTTTTTTTGTGCCAACTGACAGCTCTTGAATGAGCTGACTGCCTCTGGATTTAACAATTAGTGGACATGTGTTGCCACATGTCAGTCAAAAGGATTTAGAAGCTCTTGCCTTCCCTTCATTGATGTCTTTGGAATTCCAGAAACCCGTTGGTCAGCTGCACTCTGTACATCGAAGAGCTATGATGTGAAAAAGTAAAGCACCACAAAGAAATAAGATAGATCTCACATCAATTTGTGTTATTTTCTTTGCAACACTACTAAATAAGCATCTCCTGCAAACCTTTTAACTGCTTATCCTTTTGAAAACTGGCAGACAGCAGGTGAAGTGGGCAGCTACATTTTACTGGAGTACGTCAATCATGCTACAGCCATACAAGAGTACCTGTTGGTTATAGATAAAAATGCACAGGCAAGATTGTAGGAAAAGGATATGATGGTTGAAGTCCTGAATGTAAACTAGACAGAAAACCTCTGCAAGCGTTGAGTGTCATTTAGCAAGCGAATACAATGCACAATTAAACTACTGAAGATGAGAATGCCCTTTATGCATCGCTTCCCTGAATGCTGCTTGATAGTGAATCATTTTGGTGTTCATATAAGTACTTTGAATATGATGGTACACATATTTTGTAGAGCCATTATCCATTTAGTCATTAAATGATTAACTCCAGCTGTCATTGTGGAGGAGGCTTCTGCAAATGTGAAATCCCTCTGATCAAATACTGTTCACTTACTTAAAATATTATAAATGGAATGGGTGCCTTCATTCTTCCAATGTTTTTGTTATTAGAAACATATGCAGATTATCGTATTCTGTCTTTTCATAGGCTGGATAAGGGGTTAAAAGGAAATGCTTTATACAGTAAGCTTTTATTTACATAGGTGTAGTGTTATAACTGGAATACTTTAGTGTAAGATTGAAATATTTATCTGAATGATAAGCTTTTCCTGGAATAGGTATTTTTGCTAAACAATGTGCCAAACTGCACTCAGTGGAAGAACACAACCTTTGATTGCAGGTGAACACTCCACAGTTCTTTGGCCTGTCTCCTTCCTTCTATGAATTTCAGCACGTTTATTCATTACATTTTATAATAGGAGCTACCAAAACATATTCTTAGTCAGTTAATGCTGTCTAATAGTGCTGTTTAATAAGCCTTAACACTTCAATCCATCTTAACAAGACTTACAAAAATGCCAATGAAACCTCAGAGCAGGGGCAACTTTAGTTATTTACTGCCTATAGCAAGGGCTTTTTTGTGTATACTGTGATGGACGGCCGGCAGCTTATCCTGGTCGATACATCCAAGACACTAGATGGCATCTTCCATGCAGCCTAGAGGTGCCCCAGATTTCTGTAGGGCATCATGGAAGATGGAGTTCGACTTCACAGCCCTGCTGGGTGCCGTGGGTGCCGCCGTGTGACGCTGCAGGAGACAAGGGGATTGCTGTTTCCCATATAGCCCGGAAGTACTCCCAAGTCATGGGGACGGAAGAACAGAAGTACTTCTGGGCAGAAGAAAAATAAGTGTCTTTATCTGACCTGGAAGTTGCTATTAAATCACATGGACAGAAGGACAGAAGCACTTCCGAGTCAAGGACTATATAAAGAACTATGAGAGACCCAGCAAGCTGAGCTGGAGTTGGGAGGGAGTGTGACGGAGCTGCTGGGAGTGGAGGATTGGTTTATTGTAGTGTATTGAATTGTATTATTGATTATTTGTGTATTGTAGTGGATGTGGTGCTTTAGAGGCACTATATTGAAGAAAATTAAAATACTTCTTGGCACTTTTAAACCAGTGTCTGCATCTGTTCGTTGGGTTTCACAGGGCAACAGCAACCCCTAGCATCCACTCATTGACAATACATACGAGGGGGGACCCAAAAATAACCGGAATTTTGTTGTTGTTAGGTTGGTACTTGTAGTATGTGGTTGGGCCACTAGGGTGATCTAGTTACACTCCTCACAAGTCAGTCTGCCAAGTGCCATCAGTCTGGAAGTTTGTGCTTGTGTTCAGTGAATTTTGTAAAAGTAGTTTTGTGCAAGCGTCGTTTTTTTACGATGGCGATTCTCGTGAGCAACGTGCGGCAGTGAAACACTTTTTTCAAGAAGAAACATTCTCAAGTCCACTTAATCCAACCGAGGGTCACGGGGAGTCAAACCTGAACATGGCAGTATTGGGTACAATGAAAGAAACCATAATAGAGAGGGTTCCAGACCACTTGAGAGTCTACTCACACCCACACCCACACTCACAAAGGGTCCATCAACCAAAATATACTGGTTCATCTTCCATTGAACAGCAAGTTAAATAATAAAATGTAAGAAAGCAACCCGCAACATCTGATTATGCAAGTACATTAAAAACACCAATCAAATTATTCTTAGACTTATGAGACCATATGGTGTATATCAGCAATTTGACGATGGCTGCTATGCTAAGATAAAGTTTAAAGCAATAAATAAAATGATGAAATTTTAAGAAAGCACACTGCTCTCAGATTATCAGCTCAATGTTTCTTGTATAAGTTACAGTACTTCACCTGTGAATCTCTTACTGCAGATTATAGCATTAAAACTTTAAAAAATGACTGTCCTGACACACAGAGATACCTTTATCTTCCAGATGCCCATTAATCAGATACTGGAAATGTCAGATTGTAAACTGTTGACTGTTGATGTTGAAAAGAGAAAAAGGCTGGGAATAAACCATTATTTTTTAAATCTAGCTTTATGACAGACTTCTTCAAGTATCTAAATCATATTGCAGACCATATTCTCAACTATAAAAGTTTAAGGCTTTATTAAATATTAAAGGCTTCCTGCCTCTTCGCAATTGAGCATTTCTTGGTGGAATTCATAAAGGATAGATGGTTTAATAAATAAATAAATCAAACACAGCCGTGTAGTGAAGTACCGGGGGGCTATGTGTGCACAAAAAAATTAAAGATGAAAATAAATATAAAAAATATATATATATATATATATACTATATATATTATATAAGATAATATTCCACCTACCTTAAATCTCCAAATAAAAATCATATGTGAAAACTCTTTTTCTATTATTGTGAATATGTTACTTTAGTACAATACCTAGGAAATTGTTTATTTACAATCATTACAACTGTTAAAGTCTGCAATTTATATGAATAAATTAATAAATTCTGAGAAACCATAGTTTAGAAATGTTAAAATGATTATACATTTTTAGAGATTGGTTCATCATGAGATGTATCAAATCACACAAATTAATTCTTGTAACACCCTAGGATTAGTGGGAAGCCCATTTTGGTTGAGAAAAACATCAAGTTAAGAATAAATCCAGGTGAATATTATTAGAACTATTAACAAATATTACAAACCAAATCTGAACCTCAGAATCAGTGGAAACAGTATGGCAGAGTGCCAAGCAATTCAAGGTATAAATAATACGGCTTAAGTAAAAACGTATGTTTATTCAGAATATATGCTGTGTGTTCTGCCAGATGGTCTTGGTAACTTTGTAATTTTAATTAAACTTCCAGATATAGTACCATGTGCTTACAAAAATACTGGAGGTTTTTTAATTGAATTGTATTTACTTGGGATTTTAGTAATTGTTAACACAAAAAAAAAAAAAAAACTAAAGTGAAAACCATAATTATACAGATCCTTCTTAGTCAATTATAAACAGAAAATATTGATTCCATTAAGGATTCCCCATTATGAAATGTTTAAATAGGCTTGGGGCCATAGAAGTCACACAGTTAATTAAACATGAGTCAACTATGTGTCACTTATGTTAAATTCAGCTTAAGTAGACTTCGCTCTTATGTCTCTTGTTAATTACAAAAAACATAAAGTACTATGAAGACAAAAGAATATTCAAATCATATCTGGTAGAAGTGTCAGTTAAATAAAAAGAAATAAATATTCAAATGGACTGAGAATCCCCATATACCACAATAAATATTCCAATGAAGAAAAAAATATATAGCAATATATCTGTGAATCTACAGTATATAAGACAAGTTACTGACAGCCACAGTTACCTTAGGAGTGCTATGCAACGCCCAGGGAGTAGGAAGTACTCTGTTTGTGCTGTGATTGGGCTATTTAAGAGAATTCCTGGGCTCCCCTTGAGCTTTTGCTGTTGAAAAGAATGTGGGTTTATGAAGCTATCACAAATTGTCTGATGTTGTGTTTGACAGTTGGTATTGCCGCCCTGGTGTGTGTGTATAATGAAGCTGCTAGAGCTTCGTGTTAGCTTTACAGTCTCCTTTCAGCACTATGAACCTGTCATAGTTTGAGTATTTTCTGGTGACAGAAAAATGCCTTTTGTACTATTAGGTAGACAAAAAAATCTGCCATGTGTCTTGGTCATCAATTACATCTCCTACCTCAACTGTGTGCATCATTTATATGCATGCAGGGTTAGGATCAATCAGCCCTTCAAGAGTTACGTACACAGCCAAACATGCCACATGCTTAGATATTTCTGGTGCAACCTGAAAATGTAGCCTTTCTTTCCTTTCATTTCTTCCAACTTAACAGTCTTCACCTCACTTAGCCAGTGTCTAGCCTTGATATGCTATGGGTAGTGTCTGTGATGTCTGTATGGCTTCAGTTAGATGACAGATCAGATGACCTGTTTAAAATGTCAGATGCAGTTGCTGAAGAAACTGGGAATCACCCTAAGTGATGACAGCTGACTACTGGCTGTACTTACATTTAATAAATCAGGAGGACTCATTTCAACAAAGATCCATGCAAACTGGTTCAGGTATTCTTTCCTTGCCAGTGCCATTTTTCAGCTTTTCAACAAAAAGCATCAAGCTAACAATCTACAAATTAACTATGAATTTAGCACATACAGTGTTGTAAATAAATCCATGCAAAAAATAGATTTTTGAAAATTAGTCTTAAATGTTCTTTTAACTCTTGTTTCCATTAAATGTTGTAGTTTTTAGCTTAAAGTATGTTGCTTTTTTTCTCTGCAGATAGAAGATTTCATGATCTTTTTCTACAGACATGAAAGTTATTAAAAATTAAAATTAAAATAAAGACAAAAACTACTAGTAAAAACACAAAACTGTGTTATAATAGATGCAGATCTTCAGAAATGGAAAGGATGGCACAACAGATTCTTGTTCTAATGATAGTGAAGTATAAGAAGGTAATGAGGTAAACTATGATGGCTTTGCTTAAGAATCATGATATCACAAAAGTGTTGCGAAATTTTCAAAGTTGCTGTTCATTGAAGTTCCAGGGTGCAAAGAAGTGTGAGACGTAGATGATCTATGCAGAATTCCATTCTTTTCATCAATAATGAACATAGTGAGAAGTCAAGCAAAATGACACCTTTTATTGGCTAATTAAAAAGATTACAATATGCAAGCTTTCGAGGCAACTCAGGCCCCTTCTTCAGGTAAGATGTAATACAGAAACTGGAGTTCTCTGTGTTTATATACACACACTAGGACAAGAAACAACATTGGGAAACCTTTAAGTCAGACACCTTAAATGTAAAAAATTAATAGACCTCTTCAGGCTAAGATTCATTTAACAAGAGAGAAGAACAATATATAGTCAAGATCTGTGGATAAGACAACTGTCCAACAAAGTCTTTTGAAGTTTCAATAATGAACAGAACAATAATGAACAGAAATGATGTTAGATGTTATTGTGACTGAGTCCAACAGACATACACAGCAACATATTCAGCACCACACACTGAAAGGTAATTGCAGACTACACATAAGGTCTGGTGTCACTAATGATGAGCTGGTGGCTTTCTTTGGACTACTTGTATATCAAGGAGTAACACAAAAAAAATAAAAAAGCTAATGTGTTTTATATTTATGTTATTTACTGTTATTTGTTTTTGTTTTACATTTACAGCTGAAAATACATGAAAAAACTTAATTCAAGAATAATCATTTAAGATATGTTACCCTTCCTCTCTTCTTCTTTTTCACTCTCTCAAAATAGAAAGTTGAAGGATCTTTGTTCTTAACATCCGATGTGCGATACTGTCCGGGTTGAGAAATCACACACTGTTCTTGTTTTGGGTTCTGATAGCTATCAAGTATAATTTTAAGCTTTGATATTGCATAATCTGTCACTCTCTCTCCCTCACATACAATATATATTAGGTTTTATTTCATGGTTGCGAAGTGACTGCAACACAAAATGTGTTAAGAAAAGTCTTATTGCATATAATAATAGGTACACTAATGGGTGACACTTCTGTTAGTTTTACAAGAGATTTTTAACCCACCGTAAGAATCTACCAGAATGTTTGCACTCTGCCATTGGATTTAATTTATGATTCAGCTGTAAACTTGTTAGCGTGAATATTTCCCATGAAAATCAAGACCATTTGTATTTATGAATCTTCATGTGATAAAGAAACAATTTAGTCAACTTTATAACAATATGGAGAAACGCATCATTGTGCATAAAGTGTCAATAAAAGTCACATAACTGAAAACTTAATATTTTAAAACTAACAGAATGGTCAAAAAAGTAACAAAGCATATTTAAAAAGCAAAGGAAATAATTAAAAAGAAAAATGCCAATATTTCCATATAATTTTTCAAGGTCTTCCACCCTGAAAGGATCGGTGATATGCCACTAGCCACGGAAATACTAAATGATTTTAACTAATGAATTTCTAGAATTAAAAGGCTAAAAAGCAAATAAATCAAGAGCTAAAACATCTAAACAGGGCACACTGACTCACATAACCCAACCTACTGCCATCAAGATGTGGAATGAGATTGGAGGCCCGTAACAAAACCCAGTAAAATTCCTTGTCTGTGCAGCTGTGAAGCAGCAATGTCAGCCATTGCTCTAGACCAGTGTTTACCAAACTCAGTCCTGGGGGCACACTGTGGCTGCAGGTTTTTGTTCCAACCACATTCCTAATCAGTGACAACACCTGATAACACTGAGCTCATTTAATTAGCTGTTTTTTTTCTTTTATTTGACATTCAGAAAAGCACAGCAGCATGATTTTTTACATTTATAAGACATTTATAAATATTTCTGCTTTTGCTTGACTCTCTTTTGTTGATTTCATTATACTTTGCCCTTTCTCTGTGCAGTTTTTCTCCCTTCGTTGTATCTTATTAATGACAATTAAAAATGAGCAGATCTAATAATAATCAAAGGCTGCAACTACTTTAGCATCAGACCCACTAATTAGTAAATAATGGATTAATTAAACAATTAGAACACCTTGAAAAGTAGGATGAAAATCAAGATGAAAATACTGTTAAAAAGAAAAAAATACATTATTCCTATATAACTGCTTGGTACATTT
Organism: Polypterus bichir lapradei; assembly: GCA_026402145.1. NCBI lineage: Eukaryota > Metazoa > Chordata > Cladistia > Polypteriformes > Polypteridae > Polypterus > Polypterus bichir. The sequence goes on along the minus strand of JANRMT010062813.1, from coordinate 78,298,489 downwards.
TAATATTTTTTTTTAGCAAACTTAGTTTTCTAATTTCTGTATTGTTCTCTAAACACAGAACTTGGGAAATATCAGTTCACTTAATTAGCCCAGGAGTTCAATTAAAAACACAAGCTAGTTGGAACAAAAACCTGCAGCCACAGGGGTTCTCCAGGATTGAGTTTGGGAAACACTGCTATAGACTGTTTCATAAATATGCTTCTCTAATTAGTTACAATTTTATGTGGAAATGGTAAATTTTAGTAATATACGGCCCTTCGCTTCTATATGTATCCACATAGGTAGAATATGAATCATGTATCTTAAAATAGTCTCTTATTCCTGAGCTTTTGACACCTATCAAGTGTTATCAGAGGAAAAATACATACTGTACAGTAATCAAAGGTAATATATTGCAAATCTGAAGGGGGATGTAGGTGGGTGTGGGAGTGGATTAGTAAGGTGGGGCTCACAGGGTGTTGGTCTTAGTCTTTATTATTATTTGGATGTTTTTCTTTTTAAGCCTGCATATGCTGTGTTCATGTCCAAGTATCTGTTAATGGCATTGTCATTTGATAGCCACAATTCAGCCAGCTTTCTGGCACTGTTAGTATTTGCCCTGAATTTTACGTGCACCGTATCTCTGCTAAACGTATGTCTGGTTCATTTGGTATGTTCACAAATCAGAGACTGTAGGTCCTTCCTTCTGACAGCATTGTGATGTTCTTGTATACATGTCGTGAGTGTTTTCGAGGAGTTTTCACCTTACCTGGAAGTGCTGGGTAATCACATGGACTGAGGCACTTCCGGGTCAAAGACTATAAAGGACTGTGGGAAACCCCAGAGTGTTGAGCTGAGTTGGGAGAAAGGGTGACAATGCGTCTGGGAGTTGGAGGATTGTAGTGTATTGTTATTGTTTATGAGTATTGTGGAGTGGAGGGTGCTTTGTGCACTTAATTATTACAATAAATCCATTATTGGGACTTTTACCTGGTGTGTGGCATCTGGTCTGAGGGTTCAAGGGGACAACAGCGCCCCCTATCTGTCACACTGTATACTGCGTTTCCTGCCTCTGCTGCAGATTTCTTACCTATGGCCTTTAAAAGATTGCTTATGCGGGGTGTGTATGACAAAATTATTCAAAAGCTGTAACTATAAAACATTAGGTACACACATTGGCATATCAAAATCATGATTTAAACATCTGCTTTTCATAAAATGTTAGATCTAGAGTCATTTGTGCAGTAGTTCGACAGGCTTGCATACAAAGAGACAATAAGATTTGTTGAAAGCCCAAAAGATAAATGAAAAGCCAAAACTCTTGCCTATGTAGTTGTTGGCTTTTTGTAATGGTTTCCAAAGATACAACATAACAATCACTAATTGTTAACAAACTGTGTAGTACAGTATCTAACACAGTATTTTAATGACACTTTTTATCAGGTAATATTATCTAAAACAATTTAAAGAAATAAGCAATAAAGTACGTAAATATCTACCATAAAAGGTAAAGGAGTTTTAAAGTTATCTCTCAATAGCTCAGTTTTAATTATAATCAGTTTATTTTGTAATTTTCAATAAGAAAGTGCTTGACAGATCAATATATAATAAATTAAAACAAAATGAACTGCATTTGATGTACTTACAAAAATATTTAAAAAAAATTGGAAAAATAAGGACATTTACAAGAAAAACAGTGTATAATTTTAGAATGTATTAAAAAGTGATGTTCTGCTAGGATCTGAAAGTTTTAAAAAAGGGATGACGGGTTCAAGAAAAGTGTCGCTGACATGGCTGGTTATAGCCTTTAAAACTCTGCTTTATGTAGGAATTTATCTTGATTAAGTGTATGTTATTTTGGTGAGTTTTATCAAAGAGCAATTCACAACTGTTATAACCACAAATATTTTCAAGTGCGAAACAACTGTGTAATAAAAAGGCGCTATATAGGCACCTGACCTGGCACAGGCTTGACACGGGAGGCACATATAAACCAAAAGACTTTTATTTTTCTTTAGCTGGAGGGCACGTCTTACCCGTAAACCCTCCATCCACGATACAGTCCCAAACACCAATAAGTCACAACACCACTATCCTCTCTCTCTGACCACCACTCCTCCACAAGCTTAGTCCTCCTCCTCCCAACTCTGGCTGTCGAGTGGTGGTTTCTGGCTCCCTTTTATCAGGCACCCAGAAGTGCTCCAGGTGGTTGGTTGCTGGCCTCCAGCTGCTCTTCCAGGTGCGGCGAAACCAGTGCCCAAAAAGGGCCAGTCGCTCCTGTTCCAGCACCCCCTGGCAGCGCCTGCAGAACCCCACAGAGCTGCACAGAACTCCAACCCCCATGAAGCCCTGGGGGAGTCCAAGGCACCACTGCAACCCAGGGTTGCTGCCACCTAATGTCCAGGGGGAGATACTGGGCTTCACATCCTTGTCCCCCTGGCAACTGTGGTGAAGGGGCGCCCCAGCCATCTGTCACAACTGTTAAACAATTTCTAACTATCTCTAATGTTAAATGCAAAAGAAATACAAATTATCCCTTCTGGGATGCCAGTACTGTTTTAAAATTAAGAAAAAATGAAAACAAAATGGTGCACAAATTAAAAATAAAAAATTAATCAAGCTCTAAGTGTTTTCCAGTATAGGATATATCTACTAAAATAAGTTGGATCAGATAGTTAAGATAGTTGAGATTATTCAAAACCAACTGATTTTTCCACTGCACATAAAACAAGAATTACTAAATTAAGATAAACTCCCAATTTACCGGTTCTACCATCAAATCCTCATGAAAATATCATTCGATTTTATCACATCTTTGTACTTCAATTTACAGTTTTGGAAATTGCTAATTTTCTTTATGATGCTATTAAGGTTGTTAGAGTGTAAAAGAAAATGATTTTTAAATTTCAAGCCACAGTCAAAACCTAAATGTCCTTTTGAAAATGAAATTGAAACACATTAATAATTTAGTCTTATAAAAGAGCTAAAAAACATACCAACCAGCATAAATGCATTTGTAGAACTTAAAAGAGTGTGTTAGTTAGTAGCTTTTACTCTTAAACAAGTAGAAATAAAGATAGATGTGCAAACTGAAATTAAGCCAACACAGAAAATAACATTTTCAAAAAAACATAGGCACACTCTGGCCAGCACTGTAATCTGCAGTTCAGTAAGAACATCTTTGTATCACTATTTTGCCAGTTTATTTAAATAGAAATTTACTTTCATTTGCATTGTAAGAAATGAAGAACATTTTGGTGCATTTAGTAATTTATATCAAAATCATAGTTTGTATTATATTCATGAGTTTTTTTTTTAATCAGACACCTAGAACTGTTTAAGGCAGTGTTTTTAAAAGTATTCTTAATGCAAACACATCCTTATTAACGATGCCCTTACAGTTAAAATACTTAAAGGAACCTTTTAGGTTAACATTTGCATTAGAACCTCTGCAATGGTATTTCTTATTTTACTTTTAGTTTGTATTCAGTGCAACTATTTATGTATATAAAATTGTGTTGCATAGTTTTGCAATTTTTAAGGTTTATAGCAATAATGCACAAAAGTCCAAATACAGCACCAAGAGCTTTATTACAGCAAATTTCCATAAAGTTCTTTTGTATGGTCACTAGTTCTTACAGGTTCAATAAAATATGCACTTTACAGATACACAGAGTGTAAAATAAATTACATCTATAAATTGCACTTCTTGTGGTTCACTGTTTATAGGCTTTTCCAAGTCTGTATTTGTGCAAATAAAATTTCTGGGTGTAATCACATAAACTAGCTCACTTGTCATGAAGTTACTCACTGCCACTTGATTTAGAATTGTAAGCTTAAACTTAGCCCTACCGAAATATCCCTGTTAAAATGTTGGGATGCAAATATTTTGATTGCATATTCATTTATATTTTATTTATCCACACCTTTTATGCTAAGCTGCATTTATTTTCTTCAATAACAAGATAAAAATGTTCTATTACGTTAATTTAAAGTCCAGCTTATATATTTCTAGTAATAACACACACAACCTTACATTTGCTACCCTGTTTCTCCTCTAGGTTTTCAATGTTATTATGTTTTATTTTCTAAATGATTTATTAATATTTATCTTTGTTTCTCATTAATTCCATTCCTAAATAAAACAGTACTCATCTAAAGTGCACATATATCCTCTGAGTGAGTGTTGGTTGTTTGTTATTGAAGAGTCCTATATGTTAACTGACTCAAGGATTATTATTATTATTATTAATCCATCTATGTATTTTCTACTGTGGTTGCTGTGTTTCATTGCACAGTATTTAGCTGCATGTAACTAACAACAATATTTCTACAAGAAGTACCATTTAGAGAGGGACATGAACAATACACTGCACATCTATACTTTTCTATTACTTTGTACAGAGCTTTAAAAAAATCAAGGTAAATTGAGATTGATTGAACACTGTAGATTAGAAAAGAGGCAATGACAGAACAAGGCAAGTCTGCTGTCGGGCATCTTCAAGTAGGAATTTCTCCAGTGAAAACTAAAAGATGCTAGGGGATGTTTCCTTACACATCTGTGATTTGTCAAGCCTATAACTTGCAGTTGACGTTTAAAAATAATTTCTGTATTAACATAACTATACACTTACGTTATAATCTTAGAATGAAATGCAGGTTTGGGAAGTTAATGTAGATGATGTATATTTAGATATCACAGTAATGTCTTCCTTACTGTTAACAATGGAGCAACTTTTTTACAACCATTTGTTTTCTAAATATTAGGAATTCTGTTTTAAGCAAAACTTTATGAATTGAGACATATAATAATAAGACAAGTATCTCTGCTCTTTAGCATAATAACAGAAAAAAATGGATTCATAGAGGCCAATAAATAACATTTAATAAGGAATGTGGCCGATGGCCGGGACACCTCTCTCTCTTGTGTGGACTGGGGGGAGGAAGCCTGGTCAGGACAGTACCTTCCCCAGAAAGCTAGATGGCAGTCTCCCTGGGTTGCGGCGGTGCCTAGGATTCCTGCAGGGCTTCATGGGGGTTGGAGTTTGGTGCAGCCCTGTTGGGATCCATGGGCACTGCCAGGGGGTGCTGTAGCTGCTGCTTAGCCCTACAGAGCAGCTTTTCCACCACACCTGGAAGTGCTACCGGAATTAGGTCTTCAAACACCTGGAGCACTTCCAGGTGGGCTATAAAAGAAGACAGCAGCCACTACTCCGAGAGCCAGAGTCGGGAGGAGGAGGACAAAGCTTGCCGGAGGGAGAGTGGAAGAGAAAGAAAGAGAAAAGAGAAGGAAAAGTATTGTGTTATGCTGGGGACTTTGTGTTATACTTGTGGTGAACTGGGAAGGCATTTCCCACAAGGGAAAAAGAAAATGAAAACTGCTTGTGTGTTCTGAACCTGTGTCCTATGTCTGTCTATGCCAGGGCTGGCCTTTACAGGAAGTAAAAATAGCAGAGAAACCTGGCATTGAAAAGAGGCTACAGGACTATACAAATTGGAAGATGCTTTCTTATGTTCTTTTCTCCTGTTGGCCACAGTATGTGATGTGGAATCCATGTGGACAAAAGTATAAATATAAATTCTCTGTGGTTAAATATGTAAGTTATGCGGTTTACATTTTTAAGGCTCTGATCTCATGCTTGTTGACCAGAAGTATCAAAGGAACAGAATTAACAATGATAAAATATTCATGCAGAGTATCCAAAAAAATGTTGAAAAACGTTGCAAACAGAGAATATACTGTAATTATTGTGATAGAACCAACCATATGGAGTTTGAGTTGTTATTTCTTATTCCTCAATCATAAAAACAGAAAGAAATACTAAGGAATAAAGAAATAACATGCCCACCATGATCACCCTATCCTTGTTACACAGTGTAGTACTTCATTGCTATTAACTGCATTATATGGTTTTAGATAAATGGATTTCTGGGAGTGAAAGGAAAGTGATAACTTGCAACTGAAGAAACACTTCAGTAACAACAAGTTTGAAAAGAAATGCTATAGTACACACAAACACGTCCATACACTCAAATCCAGATTTAAGAGTAAAAAGTGAACCTTGTGTTCAAGTGAAATATAGTTATAACTATGTTTAAATTAATTTTTCTTCATGACAAAGGTAGATACTTTTAAAACATCCATCTGACTTCTGGCAATTTAGCTTTGTGAATATTTTTTGCATTAAGACTAACACAGAGCAATTTACCCATCATTCATTATTTGATCCCTTTTTTGCTGTTAAAGGTTAATGTGAAATTCTCTTTATTATTTTGCTGTAAGGTCCATAAATGCTCGTATTTGTTCAATATAATAAGTGGATAGACAAGTAAGTAAGTAAAGAAAGAATCAATTTGCAAATCCATCTTGTATTACTTAGATATAGCAGTCAGAAGATTGAATGTAGAGTCTAAAATGAAATACGAAGACATATACTGTACAACTAAATAAAATATTACTTAGTAGTAATGCCATTTAACTGTCTTTGAAGATGTTTTCATAAAGATATATTTAATGTTAACTAGCCTTACAAGAAGAGTTTAGTCTGCAATTGGAACGTTACTTTTAAAAATGCATAAATCCTGAACATTTTCTTTTGAAGCATAATGGTAAAGTTAGCATTTTAATTTTACTAGATGGTGTGATGCCTGTCTATGGGCACAACAAGAATGTTGTTACAGAAATAAAACTGTACTTGATAAAATCAAATGCAGCTAGCACAAACCTTTCACTATATTTACAACCTGAGGAGAGTATGTGGTGTGAATTGAACAAAACATATTCAAGTTGCAATACCACTGAAGATTGTTCTTTATATTTGTGTCCACTCTATTTTGGTAAATTAATAAACTTGAGTTTTGGGTTGCAATCAAAATTCATAGAAGTCTTTCTTTTAAATTTCTGAATGAAATATGGTGAAAGGAGTACAATAACCATGAAAGTTACGTCACTAGCGTATGTATGATGGTGTAGGTTTATTTGTACACCTACTAGTGTTTCCAACTTTGACATGTATTGATTTATTTATTTATATTTCTGGATTTATCTGTGTTCATAACAAACATTAAGAAATGCATAATTCCACAAATTAATTTAAATGGATTGTTTTTATTTGCTTGCTTCGATGTTGCCAGTTAGTTACAGGTTGCCAAGAAAATCATGGGCCATGCAAAAACGTAGGATAGATGTGTGGAACCAACCAAGCAAGAAAGTGAAGGACTGTGCTCAGTCTCGCTGAGGTGGATGTATCCTATAGATCGGATGAGAAAGACTTATCTGACAAATTCTCATTAGCCAGAATATTTCTGGTTACCAGTGTATCTTCCAACCTTAGTTAGGTCTCAGGTTCAGATAATTTAAACAAGAATGGGGTTTTCTCTTACAACTATGATTTCTACAATTATATTTTTGACAGTTAATTTCCTCCACACCGGAATGCTTAACCATTTTCATGTGCCACCTATAATAGAAATACAGTAGCAATAACTGACAAAAGGTTAAAAACTCAAACAAGTGCCAATTTTTCTGCTTGTTGTATTTGTATATGATTTGTGAGTTTTTCATTTGTTTATAGTGAAATTAAGGTAATATTTAAAATGTTTGGCACATTTTGGATCCTTGGCTCTGCACACTCCATGGCTTTATTTATTTGAAGGTATCAATGAGAATATCTGGAGGGCTCATGAAATGTATTCTGTATACAGCACTACCAGGTGGAGCGCATCATGTAAATCATACAAATGATTACAATAGTGAATTTAAAGTGTGTTACAAATAGAAACACATGAGATTGAATCACTCCAATTAAATACATTTTTCAAATGAAAGCTCATTCTCACTGGCTTAATTGTATTTGGCCCCATTAATAATGGCTTAGCTCTGTAGATGAATCTGATAGTTGACTAAAACACTAAAAAACAGGATGGTGACCAAAAACCCCATAAATAAGAATTAAAAATGAAAATGAAAGAGTAGATGGTTAAGAGGTAAATCTGATGGAAAGCTAGATATCTTACAGAAAGTCTTTAACTATCTAACATAATGCTTTGTTACATTTGTTGGCAATAGACAGGACATTTGACATGTTGATTTTGCAGTTGATCTTGGCGGTATGAGATCACTGATTAACTGGACAGAAATTTATTTTCAATATGGTACTTCTGACAGGGAGGAATATATTCTCTAATTGAGATCTGCTAATCAGACAAAGACTATATAAATCTTTAGAATTATCAGTAACAGTAAGAGAAGTTGCAGCAGCACAAACAATTGAAACTCAGAGGCATCCATCCTCAAAGCTTATTATACTGCACATATAACTTCTCTACATATGCAACAACATGGAAAAGCAATCCACCTTAGTAAACGGATATGCATCTGTATCTGTCCGGTTGCTATGTCACTGTTGTTCCAACATATGGTGCATCACAAACATTTGTAGTAATAAAATGCATTTAATTTGTCATTTAAACAGATGGCACACTACAAACAGTGACGTTGCTTTTATGAATCCCATAACAAATGGCACATACAAGAGACCTATGCATTGCATTTGTCATTTCAACAGATGATGCATCACAAACATTTGTAGAAATGTATTTTATTGCTACAAATGCTTATGATGCACCATTTGTTAGAATGAAATATGCAATGCGTTTTATTACTACATGCATTACAAAATACATTCCAATAGATGGTACAGTACAAACGTTGATTACTTAGATTTCAAGACTTCTTAGATGGGTAGTACAGCAAGTAATGAAATAAAGCAATAGCAGTGTTTTTCAGCATCTTGTTTTAATGGTGATAGACTCCCACTTCATAAATTATTTACTCAGAATAACTGGATGTAGATGATAGGTTGCTCTACTTCTTTTTATATCAGGAGTGAATAGTTTCATTGCTTGCCCATTAAACTGCACAACTTTGGCTTTGAAGAGAATTCAGTGTTAAATAAGAGTCATTTATATACAGTCACATTTTCTTAGGTGAAACAAACATTAAAAAAATAGTGAAGAATACATTTTCAAAAAACCTTTGGTTTTATTTTGTTATTATATGAAGGAAGAAAATGTTTAAAGAAGAATTTTGGGCTGAAATAAATCATTTAGGATAAAAAGTTTTTAAGTAGTGCACCAAAGGACTAAGATGTTTAAAATGCCTAAAAATGTTCTAAAGTTTCTATGCTTTTTATTTTTATTATTGCAAAAGATGACAAGTGTGAGTTTGAATATTTAAATGCATATATTAAATCAACCAATAAAATGAGAATAATTTTTGTCCGTGAATTAAAAAGTGACAACATTATTTATATTTATTAATTTTAGTTCAGCTTTTCTTTTAAGTTAAGGTAAAGCTAAAAACTTCTCATAAAGCACACGACACAAATAAATCCTGCATTGATTTTGCTTTTAGGTGCAATTAGAGAGTTATCTGGGCAGAAAGAAATGAAATGCACCTGGTCTTCAAATTCAGCTGCTAGTCAACAGCACAGCTATAACCCTAACCCTAGAATGAATGTTACTCTATCACAAGGCAGTTATGTAGAATTTAAATTTGCCAGTCAGCCTAACTAAATTATATCATTTGTAATTTGGAAGGCATCCATATTATCATGAGAAAGCACATAAGAGTAATGAAGAACATTTAAACCACACAAAAGCAACCGCAACTGGGGATACTACCCACTGTAGCCTTGGCATCACTACCCACTGTAGCGTTGTGCTTGCTATACTACAGCAATTTGTGGAGGATAAAAATGTAACGTGTAATAGTGATTTTCTGCATTAAAGTGGGCTACTTAGTCAATGTACTGTGGCACACCTAAAGATTTTTACTTAGGTTATGACTGTTCATTCAGGCAGATATGCAGTATGAGGTGTCTTAAGGATGGTGAGTCTTTTGCAAAAAAATGAAATTAAAATGTGGCAGTTGAGGTATGGAAATGCAGAAAGCACATATAAACACATTCCTGACATGCTAAATGTTAAATATAACTGTGTTTATAAGACATGCAAATCGATAACGTCAGTAAGTCTGATAGATCTGACACCAGGGTCATAGAATCTCTCATAAATAATTTACTTAAGCTTTCAATCTTCACAAAATATGTAAATATTAATTTTCCTTCTGGAAAAATGTTGAACCAACTAAAGGCTCCCCTTGAGGAAATATTGCCTGTGGGGCTTTGGTGTTACTAAATGGTATACAGTGTGCATGAGCTGAAGTTCTGCTTTGTAATTTTAATGATTCTTCACCAGACTTTAATTGTAGCGAACATAGAGAAGGCCTTTCCCCATCTAAATGATTTCACCTTATCAGATAAGGGTACATTATTTCATACATGAGTAACACTTACCATTTCATATTTTTCATCTATTTGAATGCATTAGAAATATAATAACTCTAAAGACATAAGCCAGATAATTCTGGTGTAATGAATACATGAAAGATATAAGGATATTAGCAATAAAAACATTTTATAATTTTCTATCCAATCTATATTTAATGCATGAGATGTAGTATTTTAAAATTTACATTGACATTTTGTACAATGAATTAGAAACACCAGAGGTATGTCAGGCTAGGCGAATATTTAAACAAAAAACAACACAAGGAGTTCAGTCTAGGCAGACATTACAGTTTACCGGTGTGTTCTTTTCAGTACACAATATATATATATTTTTTTAAAATGTGTTTTGTTGGTATTTTTTTATTATTTATTATTAGGTATATTGCTAGGTGTATATGCAGTTTCCAAGGACATGGGATAATCATCATTTAAACACATACTGTAGAGTAGCAGAAACTTGATGCAAACAGGCCAGTTTCTCAAATATTAAATCATTTTGTCAAAAAATAAGCTAGTATTCATTTTAAAGCTGGGTACTTGAAAAGTCCTTTAGATTCTGCTTAGCTTACCATAAAAAAATGCCAAATTGCTGATTCCATAAATACTTGCCCCTGCTAGAATCAATAATTTTTATAGGTACCTATTGCAAATGACAAATATGAGTCTTTTAGAATATATCTCTACCAGGCCAGCTCATATGGACACCACAATTTTAGTCAATTTTTCTTTTCCTTTAATCAGCCTCTAGCTGCTGAAATGTTTTGTTGCTTGATCTGAAGCCTAAACTTTGAACACATCACTCAAAGTGGTTTGTAAAATTGCTTACATCTTCTGGATATTTTGGTTTATTGTGCTAGTAGAAGGTGAATCTTCCATCATTGAGCCATATCACTTAGCCTAGAGTCAACAATTTGGCAATTTTAACTTTCTTTTGCTCTATCAGAGGGTCTCTCAACAAACTATAGTTTACATTTGATTGTCATTTTTCTCTATGCAAAGTTTTTCTTATCCATGCAGCGAAAGACTTACGCTCCTCTAAGGATTTTATACAATAGGTATCTTTTAAACGTTCGTGTTGATTACTCTATGTTATGTTTCTCCTTCTTCTATTTGCCCATTTGCCTTATGTAGGGGGGACCAGCTTGCTTCCTATTTCTTTCATGTATCTTTCTTCCATCTATCCTTTTTTCATCTATCATGCCTCTATTCATCTATTACCAATGTTTTTATATATATGTTTTCTTTTTGTAGTTATCTCCTTTAAAACTTCTTTTTTATTCGTTTTCCTTAACTGTTGTGTTGTGGAATCTTTGCATTGTATGCGTTAAACAACATTTTAGAAGCCCATTCTGTTGAAGTATGAGTGTAATACCGCTACTTTTATTTTCCTTAAAATGGAACTTACAATGGCTCAGCATAGTTTACACACTATTACTCCTATTGTTTAGTTGTCATTAATATAGTTTTTGGTACAGATATGGTTAATCTAGCCACCAAGGTGGTAAACAAGCCCAATTTTGTGCCGGTCTCAACCCTGGATAAATAGAGGAGGTTGGTGTCAGGAAGGTAATCCAGGTGTAAAACTTTAACCAAAATATTTAATGATAGACTTTGAGGGAAAGATTCTGAAAAGCCATCACAGAAGTGAGAAGAGCTGAAGAGAAAGAAGTTAGACATGTGGTTACAAATGATGAAACTTGTCAGATACCAGTTTATTTACTGTGTAAAATGCCTACTGTTTAACTTTAAAAAAGAAAGAAGTAATAAACCTTGGTTATTGTGTACCATAGGCAAATAGGCAAATACTTCTGCAGTCCATTATTTTTTGTTATTTTTTAGAATTAATTAAAAAGCATGTGACATGGGTCAACCTTCTATCACATGCACTTGACTGCATGGAATGTGCATATTTTATCACTACTTTTGTGGATTGCTCTTCAGGTTGTCTTGGTATTTTTTCCAAATCCCAAAGACATGCATATTAGGTGGATTAGTACAGATAAATTTACTAATTATGAGCAGTGAATCCAACAATGAATTATATTGAGGCGATATCAAGGGTTAGTTCCTGCCTAGCACTTAGTGTTGCCAGGATAGGCCTGGCCTCTTTAAAACAAATACAATATACTGAAATACACTGAAAATAGAGGAATGAATTATTTTAAAATGATAACTTTTTTGTATTGGTCAAATACAAAATATTTGAAAAAATACATTAACGCTCCATAAAATGATTTAATAATTTTTCCCCAGCCTGCACATTTCAGCACAGGAAGTTGTGGACTATACTGAATATATTGGTCAAACCTGGATAGGCCTCTTCTTTATACACCCACACTGACTCTTACTGGACCAATGCAGAGTCAACAGTTAACCTCATATGTGTGTGTATTTGAGATGTATGGAAAAAACTGGAATTCTAGAAGAAAACATTTGCTGAGCTACAAACTGAGAGGCAGCAAGTAGTATGCCTTTTTGCATACTAGTTGCTGTCTAGTATAAGATAGAAAAATGAAAAGTTTGAAATGCAATACTTTGTCAAATACTTTTCTAAACTAAAGTTTAAAAGCTAAAAGTTGTTAATATGGAAGAAAAATATTCTCATTGTTAAATCCGTTAAAAGTGACATTGAATATTTATTTACCATCTTCTATGCAGTGCTTTCTCTTTACTGAGAAAATGTTACATTACAGAAAAAAAATATTTTTTAACATTTAACAATTTGTGTGTTGTGTATCTGGACTATCCTATTTATCTGTATGCTGATTGGTGTATCAGAAATGCTTCATAGTTCTTATATTTAAATGAATCTAGGTGATTAAAGGAATCTTTCTGTTAGATTTCTTCAGTCTGTCATGTTGTATTAAACAAAGCATGTGGGAGCTCCATCAACTGGTGTAAAATAAAGGACAGCCATGGTTGTAGTTTCTTTAGAACAATGTATCAAGACTCTTCTTTATTTACTAAGTATTTTCCACAACAGTGATCTACATAATACACCTTTTTTTTTTAAAGAGCACATTGAAATTCTTGCATGTCCGACCAACATAGCATCAGTACACTTTTTGATGTGCTTAATCCATTTGTCAAAGCAAGCAACACAATCAGCTTGAGTTAAGCTCTCAAGTTGCTCATTCATCACATCAATCAATTCATCATGCATCTCAAATTGGATGAATTGGATGAAGAAGGGGGGGGGGGGGAGTCAACCAGAACTATGCTAGATTCCTCCAAAGTTTCAATGGTTTCAACAGTCAGCTTTGCAGCATGCACCACCATAGTGTCATGGTGTAAAAATGATTTCTTCGGTATCAGCAGTAACCTCCACTCCTTGAGCTCCTGGGGGCAAGAATTTTTTATAAAAATAGGAAGGAACAAATTTAATCTCCAATTGTTTGTAGTACTAGGGTGTTGCACCGTGTTAGCCATTAAAGATGTAGTGCGAAGTCAAGCAAAATGGCACCTTTTATTGCCTAACTAAAAAGATTACAATATGCAAGCTTTCAAGGCAACTCAGGCCCCTTCTTCAGGGAAGATGGAATCATGACACAAAGTTTACATCTTGCCTAAAGAAGGGGCATGAGTTACCTTGAAAGCTTGCATATTGTAATCTTTTTAGTTAGTCAATAAAAGGTGTCATTTTGTTTGACTTCTCACTATCTCCAATTGTTGTAAATGTGGTTGAAGACTAAGGACTTTTGCAATGTCCCTTGTTATACAACAGTAGAAGGTTGCAGAGCGGTTAACACGATTGCTTCACAACTCTAGAAATGTGTTAAAATCCCATATCTGCGTGCTGATCATGTGTAGCATGCTTGCTGTCTCTGTATGTTTTTCTGCAGGAACTCTGATTCCCTTTCTTAACACAATCAACATGGGTATTAGTGTTCACTAAGACAAGTGTGACATAGAAATAAAATATGGACTGTATTACATTGTCCTGTCTAAACCTTGCTCATTGTGAAAGGTGCAACCAAAAAATAATAATTGAACCATGACATTCTTCTCTGTAAGGTATTTTGGATGGTGTCATAACAAGAGCAACACAATATAAAAATGGAAAAATATAATATAAATATAAAAATAGTGTTGACTGTCAAATGTACCCTAATATAGTATTTTTATAGCCCATTCATCCATTGGAGAATTGCAGGACCCATTTGTATTTTGTGCATGGCAGGAACCAACTCTTGTAGACAAGCAATCTACATTGGGCAAATTTGGAAGTAACAATTAATATACTGTAACATGCATGTTTTTGGGGTTGTAGGAGAAAAAAGGTGGAGTTCCTATAAAAAAAAGCCATTTTTAGAATAAATAAACTTCAAAGAAAAACGACTAGTTGCAGGAATTGAACCCAGGACGCTGGATATGTGAGGAAACATCAACAAACATTGCACCACCATGTAGGCTTACCGATTTTAAGACAAAACATAGAGGTTGTGTTAGTAAAACCTGTATCTCTACTTTTCTGAAGTTGAGACTAGTGCTATTGGTCATGCGGATCCCCAAATTGCAACCTTGAGATGCAGAGAGGAAAATGCTGTCTGTTATTTACATGTTATTTATATACAGTACATGTAAACTGTTAACCAGTAAAGAATTCTTTGCCTTCTTCCAGTAGGTGGGTGCCATATTTACAAGTGTACCATATACTGACTTTGTAGTCAGTTTCTAAAGACGATATTATTAACTATTGACAACTAGAGAGTGAGATTGGATGGAATAGCTTGACTTTTGTAATCTGAGTGGTCAATCCTTAGTTGATTTCTTCTAGCCATGGGATCTTCTGGTGCAGTAATCAATACTATTAATGATGAGCCCTGTGCTGATTGCTTAAACTAAGTTGCAAGAGTACTTTTAAGTCTACATCTCCATCCTCACCTGTACTGAAAAGACTGTGGGTAGCAACCAAATGAACGACTCAGTAATTAAAAGTGGTTTAAAGTCGGGTCTTCTGGAGGACTGCAAGAGTCACAGCTCTGGAAGAGTACTGACAAATCAATAGAACCTCGGAGTATAACTGATATGGGAAGTCACTTGAGTGCCTCAGGCAGCCACTAAAGATACCACATGGGCACCACCTTTGGGTGGTGTGCAGACCCACTGGATGATGATCCAGAGGCAGACTTACAACAAAGTAAAGAGATTACAGTTAGCATGGAAATGTTCCATGAGGAGCTGCAGCCTGTTTCTAGGAACAGGAATATCCATCGTTCGGATCACCTCAACCTGTTCCTTATTTAATGCACACGTGGTAATACATATGCACAATGAAGTGAAAACAAACATAGCTTATTAGTAATTAAGTGATATTTATATATTCAGAATATAACAATCCTCCTCTTGAAACCACATTATGCCATTCATTTTGGTTATTGTCATATTACATTTAAAAACTGATGATAAATTTTACTAAGTGTACTTTGTCTTCTTCTTTTGGTTGCTCCCATTGGGGGTTGACACAGCGGATCATCTTCTTCCATATCTAAATGTACTTTGTGTTGGGGGCAAAACAGTAGCCAGATTCAAGGTCCAAGCAAATTATCTTACTTTTGTGATTCAGGGTTGCAGTATCAGTCTAAATGCAGGGAATTTAATTTTATTTAATGACATTTGCCTATTACTTTTCTGAATTAGGTTCCTGTTGCTTGGTTGCAAAACTTCAAGAGACCCTGTTTAAAACTCTTGCAAAAAAGTGCAAGATAATGTTTAAAAAATAAACAAGCATTATGGTAAAGTGAGGTACACAGCTGATTGGCAGCTTTTAAATAAATAATTGGCGCACTCTCGTCTTTGGGGGGCGTGATAGCGTGGCGAGAGCGGTTCCCGTGCACGATGTGGGAGCGGACGGCCCTGCACTTAGCGCCCAGGAATAGGATTGCCCGCCTCGGTAATTGTGCCACTTACTCATTTTAAAAGGGAAGCAAGAGTGCGAGAGAGGGAGAATCAAGTAATAAAAAACGAGAAGAGAAACGAAATAAAAGAGACTCCCAAAAATGAAGAGAAAGCAAGGAGCTGACCCTGCACAAATGGTGACATGAGCTGACAATGGGGACCTAAGAAATGGAGACATAGCAGCAAGTGGGATGGGTGACTGACTTTTGAAAGAACCCATGTGACTCAAGCATGAGGAGGACATTTTAAAGACTGAACTTTTTAATTGCCATTTAATAGATCATTGCTTTAGTGACATTTTAAATGTTATTATTCTTTTACTGTCCTGGTTTTCCAATGGGGGCTTTAATAAGAGTTTGTTTTTAGTGCTTTTATTATTTATTGATTTGGTTTTAGTGCATTGTAGGGCCTTGGCGTGGACTTGTGCCACTAGTTGCATGGGGTTGGTTGAGGTATGTGGTAAAGTGAGGTCAGTGGCTGATTGGCAGTTTTTAAATGAATAATCGTTGCACTAGCAAGTTTGATTGAGGGGGGCATGGTAGCGTGGTGAGAGTAGTTCCTGTGCATGATATGAGAGTGGGCAGACCTGAACTTAGTGCACAAGAGTAGGATCCCTAATTGACACCGGGAGTAGCTGATTGCCATAGCTGTGCCATGTCCCCATTTTAAAAGGGAGAATCAAGTAAGAAAAAATGAGAAGAGAAGTGAAACGAAAGAGGCTCCCAAAAATCAAAAGGGAGCATAAAGCTGACCTGCACCATCACAAGCATTTATAGGTTTGTCATGTACACAATGAACAAAGAACAATGGCAAAGCCTGCATTTGCAGAGGAACCAAATCTCTGAAAGTGACAGTTTTCTATATTGATTGAATTTACAAATCAATTTTTATTTGTCACATACAATTATACATTACAGTGCAAATTTTAGTAACATGCTTAGATACAGAAGCTGAAGAAAAAAAAAAGCTTCTAGATTGGGTAAGAGAGCTGCTGCTGTCAATAATAGGGTTGTAGGAGGCAGTAAGTTGGCCAAACCTGCTCAATTGTGCCACAGATTCACATTAAATACATAATAAAACAGGTCCAGCTTGCTGTATGCACAAATCTAACGTGCTGACGTGTTTGTTCCTTTTGATGTTTTCTTGGTTGAAAGTTACCAGTATTCTAGGGTCATAGTGATTCATTCATTACAGTTTTGGTAACAGTGAATCATTTTTATTGCTGAGTTTATAAACACTGACAGGATCATGTGAGTTAATTTTGTAGGCAGAAACGTGGAGGAATTCAGTCAAAGTCTGGATAACACATTTTACTTTTAATTATAATCTGCTCACTTTTATACCATTACTTATTCACATAAATTAATAGTCCCCCTCCTGCCATTTTCTACTCCGTTATGATTGTATGAAACTCATTCAGCATTAAAATATCCATCCATCCATTATCCAACCCGCTATATCCCAACTACAGGGTCACTGGGGTCTGCTGGAGCCAATCCCAGCCAACACAGGGCACAAGGCAGGAAACAAACCCCGGGCAGGGTGCCCGCCCACTGCAGTCAGCATTAAAATACTGCTTGAAAAAATATGTTTAAACCAATTCTCCACAGTACACAAATGCCACAGTATCTGAACTCTCCATTCACCATGAGATATAAACGTTCCTCTAACCTATCTAAATGTGATCAAACAGTCCACATTTATGGTGACAGGCCAGTCCTGTGTCCCTTCCACATTACTTTTATCTTCACCCTCTCTGTTCGGATGAGGTGCTCCTCTAGTAAGATAAAACAGAGCATCTCAGGCAGTGGTTATCGCAGTGCTACCCCTAACCATAACTCTAATTTGCACTGTACCGGAGTAGAGTTTTTAATAAATTCCACTTTGCATTCTCAGATGTTTAGGTAGCCCTCAGACCTTTCTGATCCTTTCTGCCCACTCTGAGACATATCTCAATTTCACACCTTGTCCAAAGGGTAGTTGAGATTGGCCAACGCTCAGGTCTGCGTCTGGGATGACAGCAGCATATCATCAACTTAAAGATTCATTTAAAAATGGATAGTAACAAACCAGAGGCCAAATCCTAAAATTATTAATTAATTAAATAAATAGTAGTTGTCAAAAGAGGAAGTTTATCAAAACAAAAAAGATACAATAGCTTCTATAAAAGGCAGCCACCAGCATGATGCCTGGGAGAAGCCAAAAAAGTCTAAACAATTTGTATGAAAAATATAAAATGCATACAAATGCTGTATCATCTACAGAAATTTCATATGATTTATATAACTCCTGAACATTTATTCATATACAGTACATATGCAATGTTAAAATGTTCTCTGCGTACCATGACATAGCCAGACTTCCAAAAAGGAGTGACTCTAAATTATTTTGGCCAATCAGCATTCTACTTTCGTTTTGCATTTGTATCTTCCTTTGGTTTGCTTTCTATACCTGTGACCCGGACAATGTCTGGCTTCGATTCTTCAAGGGTGACCGGAACCAAACCCCCCCAAGACACCACAAATATCCCCTCCACCTCACCTCTGGACAATGTTCTGTGTGATTATGGATTGTGAACACACACCGCAGGCAAAACTGGTTTGTGGAAAAAAAATTGACAACCGCTGTTCTATACGCTTGATTTTAAACTACATGCATTACTCCAACTGTAAAAAATGCAGACAATTAAAGTATATTATAGTCCTGTATATGCAATGTTTCATGAGAACATGTTTGCTATAGAAAGGAGCTATTAATGAAATGTACTGTACTAGTTTGTTCCTGACACTTGCCAGTTGGATTTTATTCATTGAGGGATTCACTTTGCTATGCCATCATCTAGAACAGGGGTCGCCATCTCCGGTCCTGGAGGACCACCATGGCTGCAGATTTTCATTCTAACCCTTTTCTTAATGAGTGACCTATTTTTGCTGCTAATTAACTAATTTTAATTGACTTGCTCTTGAAGACTAAGACCCCTTAATTGTTTCTTTTTCCTTAATTAGCAGCCAAATAATAATGAGATACAAAATGAGCCAAAATAACTGGTGTCCATCATACAATATCTGAAAATAAAGAACAATGAAGGTCTCAGGAATGTTGGTTTGCTCAGGTCCCCAAAACACTTTAATAGTGCTCTTAGAATAGAGAAAAATCAACAATTTCAGAAATGTCTGCTAAAGCACTACAGGAGCAGCAACAAGCCATAGAATTAAAGAACGGTTTAATTAACAACAAGAATTGGCACATCATTAAGCGGCTGGTTGGAGTGAAGTTGGTTGGAGTTTGAGGCCCTGACTTAGTTGGCCTTCTGTTGGCTCCCTCACTTCACATTTGATTTTTGCTTGGGTGCCAATTAAGGAAAGAAATGAAGCAATTCAGAGGAACGATGAAGAAATTCAGGGGAACAAATCTTTAAAAAGCAATTCAATTAAATTTAATTCACAAGAAGTTAATTAGCAGTACAAACAGAGCACTCATTAAAAGGACCAAGGTTATGAAACACTGCCCTACTGGGCAATATAAAACATTAAAATGCTTAACTTTAACTAATCACTGTAAGCAATGTATTTAGTATATCTTAATCTGTTAAAAACATTTTAGGAGTTTACTATATTTTATAGAACGTAAAACACCATTTTGTTCACCATATTTGCAACAGCTTGTGCTGGAAAAACTCAAAATGCACAATATTACTTGCACTAAAAAAAGTGCAGCCTGGAAGCAAAAGCACTGATTGTGCCTTCTTGACTGATGTCACTTCCATTCATTTATACTTGCGTGTTACAACAGTAAATGAAGCCCATTCTGTCACTTTTGCTTTACAGTCTTATTTAACAGACAACAAAATCTTTTCTGCTATTTACATTTCCTCATATATCTGTGAAAAGTGGCTTTATAGGAATATGGCATGACCACTCTTCCCAGGCTTTACAGTGAAAGGGCAAAGGAACACATTTTGTCACCATATCTGAGAAAAAAAAATTGGATTTTGTGTCACTTTAAACTAATCTAAAAATCATACCCCAGGAACTTAATAGCTATTATTTTATAGAGAACAATATGTCTTGCTGTCATTGACTTTAAACTTGCAAGACCCCAGCAAGGCAAATGTACCTTATCTTGGTTGTGAAGGCTTGATAAGGATTCCTGGTTTTTAAATAACCCTTTGCACAGGCCATATCTTCTTAATAAACCAAAGAAAATACCCACTGAGCAATATTTTACAGCTTGCGCCTGTCACTGTAGCATCCCGCCAGCCCCTGACTTTATCACACTGTCAGGCGGGTAGAGATTACGTTTCTTCTTCCCTGGAGAAAAGATTTAATCATTAGCAGAGGGCCACAGGGATTTCATGTATGTTCTTTTGCTCTCATCTCACTCTCTTTCCCACAGGAAATCACTCGCCTTGTTTCGTAAGTGCAGGCAGCACAGTCAAATTCTATATCTTCACTAAATAATTTGCTTTTTACGTTTAAATATTTAAAAATGACAGTGCCTTTGCAAAACAGGTTACTAGGTTGTGTGTAAAAGAAACTAGGTTGATTTAGGGAGACAATTATTCTACACTTTTTATTAGGTTATTATTTTTGCTGCTTTCATTAGGGTGGTGCAGTTGGACAGGGGTTATCGATGCAGTCCTCACAGTTCTAGGCACATGGGGTATTCCACTGGCTCAGTTAAGTTCTCTGTGGAGTTTGCACATTACCTTGGTGTCTGCATGAGTTTCCTAAAAGTACTATTAAATCCTCCTACATCCCAAAAGCACATATACTCAGCAAAAAAAGAAACGTCCCCTGACTTTCAGCTGTTTTCACTTTCAGTAGACTTAATGTGTAAATATTTGTATGAACACTAAAAGAGTCAACACCATAAGACATAAACTAAAAATGTTTCACAATGTGTCCCTGAATGAAGGGAGGCTCAAAATCAAAAGTACCAGTCAGTATCTGGTGTGGCCACCAGCTGCTTGAAGTACTGCAGTGCATCTCCTCCTCATGGACTGGACCAGATTTGGCAGTTCTTGCTGTGAGATGTTACCCCACTCTTCCACCAAGGAACCTGCAAGTTCCTGGACATTTCTGGGGGGAATGGCCCTAGCCCTCACCCTGCGATCCAACAGGTCCCAGACGTGCTCAATGGGATTGAGATCTGGGCTCTTCGCTGGCCATGGCAGAACACTGACATTGCTGTCATGCAGAAACTCACGCACTTTTTGCCACTCCTGTCTGGTCCAGCGAAGGTGGGTTTGTGCCCATAGGCGGCATTGTTGCTGGTGATGTCTGGTAAGGACCTGCCTTACAATAGGCCTGCAAGCCCTCAGTCCAGCCTCTCTCAGCCTATTGCGGACAGTCTGAGCACTGATGGAGGGATTGTGTGTTCCTGGTGTGACTCGGGCCGTTGTTGTGGCCATCCTGTACCTGTCACGCAGGTGTGATATTCGGATGTACCGATCCTGTGCAGGTGTTGTTACACGTGGTCTTCCACTGCGAGGATGATCAGCTGTCCTTCCTGTCTCCCTGTAGCGCTGTCTTAGGCGTCTCACAGTGTGGACATGGCAATTTATTGCCCAAGCCACATCAGCAGTCCTCATGCCTCCCTGCAGCATGCCTAATGCACGTTCACGCAGATGAGCAGGGACCCTGTGCATCTTTCTTTGGATGTTTTTCACAGTCGGTAGACAAGTCTCTTTAGTGTCCTGCGTTTTTAGAACTGTGACCTTAAATGCTTACTTTCTGTAAGCTGTTAAGGTCTCACCGACCATTCCACAGGTGCATGTTAATTAATTGATTATGGTTAATTGAACATGCATGGAAAACATTGTTTAAACAATTTACAATGAAGATCTGTAAAGTTATTTGGATTTTTAAAACATTATTGTTGAAATACACAGTCCTGAAAATGGGACGTTTCTTTTTTTGCTGAGTATATTTTAAGTTTTAAGTAACTCAGAAGTCTGAACTGGCCCCGTCTACATTAAATAAGTGTGGGGGTATAAGGATTAACCTGCCAAGAAAGTCAGTTTGTATGTTCTCTGTGGGTTCTCTCTGGGAACTCTGATTTCACAAATGATGCACATGATAGACTGACTGTTATTGATGAAGTATTATGGAATGAATGAGTGTGGGTATGTGCAAAATTGTAACCACAGGCATACTGATATTATATCTGAGGTTGGTCCCTGCCATTCATATGATGCTTCCAGAATAGACTGTGTCACACTGAAGCCCTATAGTGGATAAAGAAAGTTCAGAAGAGGAACACAGAACATCATCTGAGAGAGAAAGAGAAAGTTTTAGGTTTGTGAAAGCTGTATAATAGAGTGGTTTATCTTGAAGAACTACAGATAAACAAGCATGCAGGGATAAATCAGATTTAGCATATTTTATAAGCGGATTGTATTGCGATAATCCTGCCAATAATTACAACTCTCTTTTCTTGCCAGCCAACTCCTTTCAAAAAGAATTGCACCTTGAATTTTATTAGCTCTACCAACATCAGAATATCAGAAGCAAAACATTCTTCTTCAAGCTGGCAATCTTGTAGAGAATTTTAAAAGGAAACAGAGATGCTTGCAGATTGTCACTTCTATCTATAATCCCAGGAGCACTCAGTGATCTCAGCTTTAATTCAGCATTTTCCTATTTTTTTCTATTCATTTCATGACATGTGGTTTCCAACTATATCATGGTTACTGATCCTTGACTATTTACTGGTAGAGTAATCCTGTGGGCAAAAATCACCCCCTCAACCACGTATCACAGCTTTTGTTTCTGTAAACACAAAATGTCTTGAGGTTTTTTATTTGATATATACAACTTGTAATAATCAGAATTTGAACTTCTAAGCAGCCTTACTGATTCCCAAGATATATTTTGCCATTTTCATGATAAAAATAAGACAACTTCTGTTTATAGGTCTAAAGCTATGGAAATAGAAAATTATGAAAGTCTTCATGTC
Organism: Polypterus bichir lapradei; assembly: GCA_026402145.1. Lineage (NCBI taxonomy): Eukaryota > Metazoa > Chordata > Cladistia > Polypteriformes > Polypteridae > Polypterus > Polypterus bichir. Next base: position 78,275,300 of record JANRMT010062813.1, on the reverse strand, counting down.
AGTTGCTAATAGGTTTAGAATTAAATTACTTGCAAAGACATCACGCATTTTATCTTTTATTATAATCCTTTCAATTTATATTGTTCATTTACCTATCCATTTTTGAGCCCACTCAATACACTTCAGGGTCGTGGAGTAACAATCAAATTGTAAACAATAAAATTTTCTCTATGGATTAAACGTTCTTTCTTTTCTATAAATAGAGTTAATGCAGTGTTTAATCGGTTGTTCAGATAAGCACTGCATTAGTTACAGGACCATAACATACTTGAAACTTAAGGAAAAAAATACAGTATATTTTAATTTTGTAAGTCAGGCCAAAAAGTACAAAGTTGCAGTATTTTTATATAATGACAGTACTAAACTAGGATTACATAGCCTTTAGCAATATATGACACTGAATGTATATTGGTCCTGTCGAAAGTGGAATACATTGAGAATTAAATGTCCCCTTTTGTGCACTGCACAATGTTCACACTACTTCTTAGAGTGTTATTTTTATTTATTTATTGTCAAGTTATACTTAAATGTTAAGACTAGAGTATTTTTGTATATCAGGCTTACTGCATATAATATGGATGTAGAACCTACAGTCTCAAGCAGATAGATAGATAGATAGATAGATAGATAGATAGATAGATAGATAGATAGATAGATAGATAGATAGATAGATAGATATGGTTCTTCTATTTTCAGATAAGGCAGTTATGGAGCCCAGATGATAATGCAGAACATTTCTTTATTTGCACAGAATTATGCACAAAAGTCTCAGTCCATGAAATGAGCAATCAATTAAACAATCTGTTTTTATCTAATCACATCATCTGACTCTTAATATGCAGAACTTTACTACCTCCTTGAATCAACTAACATCACCAGTAATTTCATGTTGATTTTCCCATTACTCTGAAAACCGCTTTGTTAAGAGGTGTATTTTGCATATTGCCCTACTGATCTTAGCACCACTTCATTGGTGAGGAAATTGGCTTTCCCATCAGTTTATCTCTGCTTTCTGGAGGGGTGTTCATTACTCATTTACCTCATTCTAACCTTGTAATTACACATTACACGTTGATATTTTCTCTATGACAAAGCATAGACTTGTTGTTCTTTGAGATTTAAGTTGTATTTAGCTAGCCCTTGAGTTACACATAATCCTTTTGTTTAATAATTCATTGTTATTGCTTCATATATACATATACTTGTAATAAAGTGTAAACGATTATTATATATTAATTAAAAATTCCATAATACACACACACACACACACACACACAAACCCATGCACACTATAGCTTGAATGCATTCCAGAGTGCCTAAGAGAGAGAGAGAGATTAGGAGCATGCAATGATACAGATGGGTTGCCACATTCACCACACAACAAACTTTCTCAGGATCCCAAATTAGTATCCAAGTGCAGTGGTGCAATGGGTGACACCTCCACACCACACTAGCTTAAAATAGTAGAAAATTAAAAAATAAATAAAAACTTCTGACTTGGAAATCACAGTAACAGTGAGGCATTATGCAGGTACTTGCTGCTAGTATAAAGGAGCCTCACTAGCGTTCTCTGGCATACTTTGGCTGAATGATTTGTTGTCTGAAAATGCTCAGTGCTGTGTCAGAGAAAGGGTGGACAGCATTGCTCATAATGGCACTCAGTTTTGTTTTAATACTATCCTTTGCTACTACCTTTAGGGGGAAAAGACTATGTTCAATAACTGCTCATGCCTTTTTAATTAATTTGTTTATTTGTTGGGCCTCTCCTGAAGTGATGTTACCAGTACAGCTCACCTCAGAGTAGAAAATCACACTGGCCATCAAGGAGTTGTTAAAGATGTTAAGGATGTGATCTTCTAAGAAAAAAGAGTCTACTCTGCTCTTTTTTACATAGTTCCTCTGTGTTCCAAGACTAGTCCAACTGTCATCGATATGGACTCCCAAGTACTTGTAGGAGTGGATCAACTTTACGTCCACTCCCTGAATAGTGGCCAGACATTGAGGCTTTTTGGTGCAGTGAAAGTTAGTGAACCTGTTTCTCTCTCTCTTGAGATGTTTGATGATAGCATAGGGTCAACCTTGACGTGAATGAGGAACTCCAGTTTACTCAACACGTGTTCCACTTTCTAAAGTGTGAATCTCAGACTACGTTTGTTCTAAACTTTTTTGTAAGATTTTTTAGGAAAGGAATGTAGAGGTGTAAAGGTAAGGTTGTTATACTTACTAATCATGGGGTCAAAAACTGGTGGCACAGCGCATGTCAAATAGGAAATACAAATAAGAATTTCACTGTACTATGTTCATGTGACTACAATAATCTTATAAACCTTTAAAATAAAGCATGTTTATATTAATTTAAATAGTAATTCATTATTCTGTTGCAGCATGTGAAAGAAACTTAGTTCAGACAACTGATAAAAATTGCAACTACAGTATCACTTGATGGCATACTAATGCTGAATGAACAATCTATTGTGATAACCTATACATTTCTGCTAGCATGCTGCATGATTTTGCTTAAGTGAAAGAGTCCCCACACGCAGACCCTAACACCACAGAAAAGGATGACCTATTTAATTTATCCATCCATCCATCCATTATCCAACCCGCTATATCCTAACTACAGGGTCACGGGGGTCTGCTGGAGCCAATCCCAGCCAACACAGGGCACAAGGCAGGAAACAAACCCCGGGCAGAGCGCCAGCCCACCGCAGCCTATTTAATTTAAAATTAGAAAATTTTAATCACATAGCAAGAAACTATTCAAAGCTTTCTTGACAGGTATTTATCAATTTTGCCTTTAATTAAACTGAATGCACTGAACCAATGTGAATCTGTTTGATATTGCTGAATCTCTAACTGAATGCCTCATGTTAAACTTTCCCTTAGTTCTAATTTGTTATTGAAGGGAATATTTGAATAGAGTAAGATACAGTACTGTTTGTCTTCCTGGTGTGGCCTGCAGGGGGCACTCTAGGTCCCAAAATCTGACACAGGCAAATGCAGACACAAATCACTCTATGCCTTTGGCTTTGACTTCTTTCTCTCTTCCTCTCTCTCTATCAGCCTCTACTCCTCCTCCAGCAAGCATTGTCTTCTCCCTCCCCCCTCTGGCTCCTGGAGCAGTGGCAGCGAGTTTCTTTTATCCTGCACCTGGGAGTAATTCTGGTGGCCTGTTAGTGTGGTCTGGAAGCACTTCCGGGTGAGGTGGATGCCCAACAAAGTAGGGCTCTGCAATCCCTGCAGCACCCCCTGGAGGCACCCATGGAACCCAACAGGGCTGTAATGAACTCAAACTTCTATGAAGCCCTGTGGGAATCTAAAGCACCGCAACAACCCAGGAGGGCTGCCATCTAACACTCCAGAGGAGATAATGCCTAGTGCTTGCTCTCTACCCACGTCCTTCCTTTTTGAAAGTAATCCTGGACATCCGCCATAATGTATGCATTAAATGAAACCTTGATTAAAATTATTTTAAAAAATTAACTAACTAAACAATATTTACACACAGCAATATGCACTTTCTTGTCATAAATATACATGAAAAAATGTCTATATTCCATCAGCCATGTATCTCATTTAAATTAGCAACAAGAAGAAAGTTATAAACCGAATATCTATTTTGTATTCATCATTTTATTCTATACATAAAGGCATTCAAGATGTATGTGCACATTTAAAGTATTTTTTGTAACCACTGAATAAAAAATCACTGATCCTCAAGAATAAATTAGATTCATAATCTCACTTTGCAGATATATTAAGACCTTCATATTCTTTGCATGGCTCCATGAAGAACCTTGATGTAGAACTATTAGTTTAATTTGGTGTCATTGCTGCACAGCTCATTCCTGCCCACGGAAACATATATCACAGTGATTGGGACCCGTGGGATTCAGTGGTTACTGTGGTACCACCAGACCCTCTCATTTTACTTCAGTTTACAGTAATCCCTCTTTGATCACGGGGGTTACGTTCCAGAACCCCCCGCGATAGATGAAAATCCGCGAAGTAGAAACCATATGTTTGTATGGTTATTTTTATATATTTTAAGCCCTTATAAACTCTCCCACACTTTTAACATTATTAGAGACCTCTAGACATGAAATAACACCCTTTAGTCAAAAGTTTAAACTGTGCTCCATGACAAGACAGAGATGACAGCTCTTTCTCACAATTAAAAGAATGCAAATATATCTTCTCTTCAAAGGAATGCGTGTCAACAGCAGAGAATGTCAGAGAGAGAGCACGAGAGAAAAGGAAACAATCAAAAAATCAATACGTGCTTTTGGGCTTTTAAGTGTGCCGAAGCACCCGCGATAAAGCAGCATTTTTGAGAGGAGCGTCCGTATCCTCTAGGCAAACAGCCTCTGTGCAAACAGCCCCTCTGCTCACACCCCCTCCGTCAGGCACAGAGAATGTCAGAGAGAGTGAGAGAGACCAAGAAAAGCAAACAATCAAGCACCGCTCGGGGAGCATATTGTATATCATTGAGGAGTTTTAGTTAATACGTAATACATGCTCTGATTGGGTAGCTTCTAAGCCATCCGCCAATAGCGTCTCCTGTATGAAATCAACTGGGCAAACAAACTGAGGAAGCATGTACCATAAATTAAAAGACCCATTGTCCGCAGAAATCCGCAAACCAGCGAAAAATCCGTGATATATATTTAGATATGCTTACATTTAAAATCCGCGATGGAGTGAAGCCGCGAAAGTCGAAGCTCAATATAGTGAGGGATCACTGTATACACTTGCAGAATTCAGCAAATACTTATGAATTGCAGAAGGAAGACATGTTAATATAACTGTAACTTACAGAGCTTGGATTTCACAAAAAGGTTTATTTTCTTAAGTAATGCAGTTAACTGGAATGTTGCTTTCCCCTCTACGTTGTGAGGTTGGTTGGATTTTGATTATTGCCCATACAGGATTTTATATTGCCTTGTGATACATTTGTGTTTTACTGTCTGTTTCACTTGATATGGGTGTTTAACTATGTAAGTGTGATAAGATTTTGTACTTTACCTTTATAGCTGTAATTAGTGTTCTGAGTGCGTAATCAGTGAAGAGCTCTGTAGAAAAAATGAGTCCAATTGAACTAAAATTAACTGAATTGAACTAAACATTTAAACATAAGTATTCTTTCTTAGAGTAAGCAATATAAACATTGTGTCATTTTCAACAAATTTGTAAGTGATTCATGTAAAGGAAGTTTATGCAGATGAAACTGTTAAGAGCCACAGGTTTTAGAATTGAAAGGTGGGAAAGTGTCTATACAACCAATTCCACTCTGAAAAGGAACACTTTTTTGACTGGCATTTAGCAATAAGAAAATGTCAAAAGAGTACAATAACATTTTAAAACCAGATGGATTTACTATCATGTGAAACCTTTAGATTCTGTTTAATGCAAAAGGACAGACCCCTGGCTAAGTGTTTTAAATCTTAAAAAAAATAGCAGTCATGCTTTGAAGTGACAATTGGTTGTTTAGCCAAAATGAAAATGGAAACGTTTGCCCAAGACTAAAAATAACAGAAACAATTAACAAACATTAAATTCCAAAACAGTATTATTCATTCAATACTTTTTGCCTGTAGGTATGTCTTTGGCATGGAATGGCAACTCCAAGTTTTTCTAGTTTGCATCTTCCTTTTCGCATTCTGGCATGCTTCCTTCTCTTTAATGTTGTCCAGGACCATTACTCTTTTTCTTCCACATGACTATATTTCTTCTATTCTTCTTCCAATGGTATTTCTTAGCATAGTCCTGCCTAATTACATGTTGCTGCTATCTGGTCTGTCTTGTTTGAATTGTTTTAATCTGTGTCCTTTCTTCTTCTGCTTTTCCTTCTCCAAAACCACATTTCACATGCTTTCAATTGTTTAATATCTGCAGAACCAAAAGTCTCTACTCCATCTTCACACAAGTGTTTTTATTATTCACTTTTTCATTTCTTAGTTGAATCTTCCAGCAATGATGTATAAAGATGAAACATGGTCAGTAAAGGGAGCAGAAATAAAAATGTTGAGATCGATGTGTGGAGTTATAAAAAGGACAGAATATGAGACATCAGAGGTATATCAAAAGTAGGAGAGATATCTCAGAATGTACAGGAAAGCAGGTTGAACTGGTATGGATATGTGTTGAGGAACGTCAATGAATATGTGGGCAAAGGAGTGATGGGAATGGAAGTACAGGGGAAGAGAAAGCAAGGGAGGCCATGGTTGAGCTAGATGGATAAAGTAAAAGATCTGAAGGAAAAGGGTTTTACTGAGGAGGACGTGCTGTATGGGAATGGATGATCAACCATATTGACCCCACATAAAAGAGGGAAAATACGAAGAGGAAGAAGAAAAAGAAGTTAAATCTGATAGTGAGGAGGACTTTTCTTTCCTTGAAAGTAGTTACATTTTGGCCTTTGTATATCTTGGCTTAACTTCTTACTTACCATCTTCTGTGATTATGCTTCCAAGATAATTAAACTGACACACTTGGGCCAATAACTTTCTATTATATTTCACTTGCAGTCAATCACATCTACACTTTCCAGACATCATAACTTTCATCTTCTTCATGCTAATTTTCAATTTTAAGTTCTCCTCTTTGGTATCGAGAAAGTTCAATATAGTTTGTGACAGATAGAGGACGCTATCATCCTCTTGAACCCTCAGACAATACGCCAGACACCAGGTAAAAGTCCAATAGTTTGACTTTTTATTAATTTTCAGTGCACAAAGCACCCTCCTCTCCACAATACTCATAAACAATAACACAATTCTCAATAATCAATAAACACTCCACCACTCCCAGACGCGTTGCCACCCTTCCATGAACAGCTCAGCTCGACGTCTGGGATTTCCCATTGTCCTTTTATATTCCCTGACCCGGAAGTGTTTCGACCCTTCAGTCCTCGTGACCTCCTATCACTTCCGGGTCAGATAAAAAGTCCTCTTATTCATTCCGGAAGTATGTCATTTCCCTTGTCACTGTGACTAAGACGTACTTCCAGGTTATAGGGCACATATGATTCTCTGGGCCTCCCTGCAGCGTCCTCTGTTGGCCCCTGTGGTATCCAGCAGGGCTGTAAAGGAAAACTCCACTGTCCATGATTCCCTGCTGGTATTCGGGGCACCTCCATGCTGCAGGGAGAGCTCCACCTGGCGGCCTGGGGGTATTGGCCGGGATGACGGGCCGGCCATAGTCCACAAGTACATAACCCATTTCTTGTGATTGATATTATAGCTAGGTCATCTGTGAATGTCATACTTTTTATCATTTCATCAATTTTTATTCCTATATCCATAAAAGCTTATGCTTCACTCTTAATTTCTTCTGTATGAACAGTTGTGGTGAAATAATGTATCCTTGCTTATCCCTTCTTCCAATAATACAAGGGTCTCTTCTTTCTTAATGAAGTCTAACTTTTGTCATCTTTCCAATACATTTTGCAAATACCAGTCTTCAGTCTTTCCAGTCTATTGCAAGACATTCATCAGCTGCCTGCAGTTTACTCTGTCCTAAGCCTTTTGGTAATCATCAAAACAAACAAAGATCTCTTACCAATGCTTAATGCTATGCTCATAAAAAAATCACATCATTTACACATTTGAGCAAATCTATTTTACAGTCAAAAGTAATTAAAAAATACTTTAGGAAAAGTGTTTTGTATGCTTCAAATCCTTACACTCATTTACTGTATATACTACCATGGGCAAAAAGAGCTGGATTCAATTCCTGCAACTTCAGGAGCAAGGCAGAAGGCAAACCTGTATGTGGTGCATATGAAAAACAAAAAGATTTCACACTAAATAACATATGGATTTTGGGATGTGTCAAAATTATTTTACTATGGCAGTCTTAATATTATAACATTTTGTGGTGTAGGACATATACACTGATTTCTTAACGAGTATCAAAGTAATGGTCAGAGACAGAGGAATACTCCAATACTGCAGAGTCATTTAACCTGAGTTGTTTAAAGACATTAGATAAACTGTGGCCAACTCTGTCTATATATACTGTGTCTTGCAGGGAGTGCACCAGCTACCCAAACCCGACACAGATGGACACCAGGCACAAGTTCCAAGCTCAACACACTTTATTTTCAGCGAGAACACTTCCCAAACCGTTCAAGCAAGCAGCACAGCACAATGAGTACAGCACACGGGACTTTCTTTGCCTTTCTTCTTTCTTTCTCTTCTCTCTCTATCTTTCTTCTTTACCTCCATTCCTCCTCCAGCAAGCTCCGTCGTTGTCCCGCCCGACTCTGGCTACTGGAGTAGTGGCAGGTGGCTCCTTTTAAGTCGTACCCAGGAGCACTCCACATACCCCATTAGCATGTTCCAGACGTACTCTCAGGTGTGGAGGAAGCCCAAAACAATAGGGCTCTGCAGACTCCATCTCCCAGTGTGCCCTGCAGGAATACATGGTGCCACAGCAACCCAGTGGGACTGCACTCTAACGTTCTGGAGGAGATAATGCCCCAAACACACTCTCTCTCTCCTGGTTCTTCCATTCAGCTGACATCTCGGCCAGGCAGACCCCGGCCGTCTGCGACAATACCATATAAATTGAATGCTGTGTGTAAAATATTTAAAATATTGAATTAAATATTTTTTATATGGGAGCACAGGGAAACAGGAAGTAAGGTTGCCAGCTCACATAAGGGTGGCTATCAAGGATGGCTGTGGTTTCATCTCACAGTCTGACTGCATGGAGGCTATTTGAGTAAATTCATGAATGTCGCTTACAATGGATTAGGCTTTCCTGTTGTCTGATGCTTTAGCGATAATACTCCAACACTGCCTAGTAAAAATGGTCACAGATTCAGAAAAGAGATGCATGGATGACAGGTGTTAAAAAACATAAAATCATAAAGCTAATTATTGTTTGTATAAAGCAAAGCACATGGTTTATATCCCTATAGTCAAAATGTCCCCATACATCATTCTTTATTATGTAAAGCAACACTGTTAGTATGTAAGGCAGAGTGGGGCAGTGCTATCAAAATTTCTAATGACTTCTTTTTACTGAAAAAAGATGCTGAATAAATAATCATGAAAGTAGTTATTATACAATATAATTAATGTTTGTTTTTATGCCTCATTAAATGTTACTCTTTTAGCTCTTTTAAATGAAAACCACAAACATCATCTGTTGGGACTAAACTGTCCTATAATATGAAGTCCAGTTAGATTTTTTATGAATAAAAACAGGAGGATTGTAAAAAATCACGTAGCATACTGAACAGACTCAAATACATATTCTGAATGCTCATAATTACAGGTTAATTCTTGAGAGTGAGTTCAATCATATTCTAATTATGCTAAAGGCTAAAATATTTTTAAAAATGCCACATTATCATTGATAGAAGTTGGATATTACAAGAAAAAATAGTGGAACTGATAAAATAAAAAGTCAATCTACTGTATATTAACTGATCACTGTAAAATGCAGTCACTCCGTTTTTGATATACAATTTGGGAATCAGGTTTTTGTTTCAAAATGTGGGCATTTCCATTTATCCATCTACAATGATACAAACAACACTGAGAAAATTTTATAAACTTGTGTGCAGTTAGAATCATCCATGGATATGATGACAGTCCTTGAAATTTTGTCTACATTTATTATGCCTCTTGGTCTTACAGATGCTATCTGGTCTATATTATATCACATGTGACTAACTGCCATAGCCAAATGAAAAAGGGCAACAAGGATTGAAGCTTCAGTTATAAAGCTGGTTCCAGACTGGGTACATTGCCAGGGTGTGATTCCTCCACAGAGTACTTCATTGCGATATGTTCTGCAAATAATTGGCTCAAGCATTACAGGTAGTGGCGAACCAGATTGCAGAATCTGAGCTGAATTGGTAGACCTACAAACTGCAGCTTGATAGAACCAGGTGGATCTTGATATTCCACTTGTTATTCAGGAAAGAATTTAGGTGTTTGTTGGAGCCCAATGCTGTACCTACATTGTGTTCCAGATGTGACATGCAAAACATAGAGTGTATGATGGGCTATACTAATCTTTCTGTGTTAATTGATGCAAACAGATGTATTTTACAGTTATATCATCCGAATTATCCTGGCCTTAATAGGATCAAGAAATTCCACATTTTTTCAGTCTTGTCATAGAGAACTGAGGTGTTCATATACAGGCTCCTTCAGATTTATTGTAATACAGGATATCCATGGAATGACCATTGTAGTTGTAATCTCAGTGGATGGTTCAAGAAAGGCTCTGAGACAGTGCTACAGGCATATTTTGGAATGAAGCATTTTAAATAATTTTTTTAAATGTATTGTTGTTGCCTGAATATTAAAAATGTTGAACTTCAAGGGTTAGTAATGTGAATTGGTACAATGTATGTATTCATTTTGAATTATAAACTGCTCAAATAAATTAAAGGAACACTTTGAAAACACATCAGATCTCAATGGGAAAAAAAAATCATCCTGCATATCTACAGTGGGAGCCACGTCAAACAGCCGCCTGGAGCATGACAGGTCCATGACAGGACCATGACAGGACCATGCACGATCCGTGCACGGAATGTGATCCCCCGTGATGACGCAGTTAACGATGCCCCGCCCCATAAACGCCCCCATGCGCTTTCTAAAAAGATGGTTGCAATGCTGTATAATCCCGCCAGATGGAGCATTGACTGCTTCAGTTAACTGCAGTGTCCAGGAAGCCCTATACCGTATCTTTAATATACTGTACAGGCAGTTCTTGTATTGTCAACATACTGTAGTTTCATAAATAGATGACGTGGTAAAAAAAACAACAAACCGATTAATAAAACAGATTTGTTAAATCACTCAATACACAACCCATGATGATTATGCTATTTATTATTAAATAATGAATTAATAAAACTAGTTAGTAAAATATTTTTAAGACATCCTTAATAATCCTTAAAGACAAACGCCCTCTGCCAGACATCTGCCAGATGAAAAAGATGACGTCGCATAGACGTCTCCGCGACGTGTGTGTGCTATCTGGGTTAACAATCCTTAAAGACACGGTACGTCTGTAATTTATATATACCGATCATTGTAGGTACGGAATACAAATGCAGGCTACGTACAGTATTTTACATTATGGTGTATTTTACCTATTTCCATTTAATATACTGATAAATTATATTTTGCTGCAAAGTAAAGCTCAAAATGTAACTTCTGCTTGGGTTTGTTTTCGTTATATTTTTGATGATGTTTTCGCTGATGTTTTTTTTTTCACTGATAGTCAAAAATTGGCATAACAAAGGCAATTAATGGCGCATGCAACCTGAAACAAATATCTGTCCATATGGGTCAGTATTTCTTTTGTCATTTAATCATGCATAATGCCTCCCCATCATAAAATCTGATGGGGCATTAATCACTTATCACAACTGCGAATAGATGCGGCAGCAGAGACAGATTAAATCCCCATAAACACTTGGAAACAATAGTAAAAAAGTTAGCGCCTGTTATACCAATGTATTTTTACTGATTTTTACTGCTTATATTTTTTATCTAGTTTTGTTTGGTTTTACGCAATTTCATGTGTTATTTGTGTGTGTGTGCGTGCGTGTGTGTGTGTGTGCGTGCGCGTGTGTGCACGAGAGAGAGGCTCGAGAGAGAGAGCTTATAGTACAGTATATTGTGATTTGTCCAAGGTCGCTAGAGCCTGGCTTACTCCTACCAATATAAATTATTTCAATTAAACCCATTTGTCTCAATCACAAATTAAGCCAACGCTGTAAACAAATGACACAATAAATTCACAAAAGGTACAAATATAACAGAACAAGTATGCTTTTATTCAAAAATATAACTGCAGGAAAAAAAGCCGCAATAGCATGCCACATTGACACACATGTATTTCAACTGCCATGGTAGCATAATGGTATCAGCTGCTGACTTGTATCCAAAAGATTATGGTTTGATCCTGCACGATCCTCTTTTGAAAAGTAAACTGCTCTTATTCTTACTATTTTAAAATAAAAACATACATTTGATTTCAGTGTGTAACAGCCAGTGTAATGTATGATACTTGTAAAGGTTAGTTTTTTTTTTTATTCACTTTTCATTCTCTCAGTCGTGTTCAAGATCTTTCCCTACCTCCCCCCCCCATCTGACAATGTTGTTTTCACATAAAGACGTGCTATAGCTCAAATGTGATTTATTTGGAGACGCGCTATAGCTCGAATGTTATTTATATAGGGAAGAAAGTACAGTGTCAGGTGCTCATTCAGTGTAATAGGAACCATAACACAGAGAGGTGTGTACACTGCAACAAGTACACATGTCGTAAATGTTGGAAGGGTGTGAGGGAATTGTTAATATTTGAATGGGATGATTTCATATAGCACGGATCGGAAATCAGCAGTTCTTAGCATTGCCCCACGCAAGCTGTCGTATCAACTGCCTACTGTAACTTGCTTTATTTTTTCTTCACTGATAGTCTAGAATAAAAGTGCACTTGTTTTGTTATACTTGTAAATAACAGATGTTCCTGTGTTTGAGTGACACGGGTATGCTCAAAAAAAAATAGACGTGTAATACCACGAAAAGTGCACGCAGGCACAGCAGTTCGCAAAAGCATTGGTACAAGAATGCAGTCACAAGTACGCTGCAGAGCTATAGATAGCGCGTCTTCAGATTGGGGGGGGAGTTTGGGAGGTAGGGAAGGATCTTGAACACGATTGAGAGAATGAAAAGTGAATAAAAAAACAAACAAACCTTTACAAGTATCATAAATTACACTGGCTGTTACACACTGAAATCAAATGTATGTTTTTATTTTAAAATAGTAAGAATAAGAGCAGTTTACTTTTCAAAAGAGAATCGTGCAGGATCGAACTCATAACCTTTTGGTTACAAGTCAGCAGCTGATACCATTACGCTACCATAGCAGTTGAAATTTGCATGTGTCAATGTGGCATGCTAATGCGGCTTTTTTTCCTGCAGTTATATTTTTGAATAAAAGCATACTTGTTCTGTTATATTTGTACCTTTTGTGAAGCTGTTAATTTGATATTTGGACTACAGGCTTCATACATTATATAGTTTATGCCTACATTTTGTCATTTACTACTACAATATGAAAAACGTTTCTGTTTTAAAAATGTGTTTACACGGATTACTGTAGAAACGGAACACACGTGAAATACGTGTATTCCAAATAATTATCTATTATTTCCACTCTAAAACTCCACTTCACTCCCAGATAATCAATCAAGGCATGAGCTGGGAGAAGTTTGTGCACTTTCTAAGTCGATGTGGGGATGGAATAGCCGGCCACTTGCAACTTTTCTTTATCAACGCATTTAGATTAACAAAAGACGCTGGCGGAGAGGTGAGAACGGTTTTAAGAAGCGATTTAAGGTGGGACGGATCTACGAGTTTTTTCGTAGGCTCTGGTAATTCTAGTGTTAAGTCGCCATCTTAATCTCTGTAGTGCAGTTTGGTAGCGTCAGTTCGGCGGGGGAGGGGGTGGGTTGTTAAAATCACGTGATTGCAACTCAGCGCAGCTAAATTGCTGGCGTGTGTTAACGTGTTCTTGAGAACAAAGCGCCATCTAGTGGTGGAACCAGGTAAATGAATAAATAGGGCATGAATGGGCTTGTTTACTGTGAAATCTTGACACGCCTTCTGTCAGTAGAGGGAGGGGGGATCACGGCGTGCATAGGGCAGCCGTACGCCATTCGCACGCCATTCACACGGCCGCAGCTATTTGACGTGGCTCCATCTGTATACTAATATGGACTGGGTAATATTTTAGGAATGAAAGGATGCCACATCGTTTCATAGAAATGAAAATTACCAACCTACAGAGGGCTAAATTCAAAGATACCCCGAAAATCAAAATGAAAAACCGGTGAGGCAGGCTAGTCCATTTTGCTGAAATTTCATTGCAGCAACTCAACATCGTACTCAGTAGTTTGTATGGCCCCCACGTGCTTATATGCATGCCTAACAATGTTAGGCATGCTCCTAATGAGACGACGGATGGTGTCCTGGGGGATCTCCTCCCAGATATGGACCAGGGCATCACTGAGCTCCTGGACAGTCTGAGGTGCAACCTGGCGGGATCGGATGGACCAAACATAATCCAGAGGTGTTCTATTGGATTTAGGTCAGGTGAATGTTGGGGCAGGCAATGGTATCAATTCCTTCATCCTCCAGGAACTCTCGCCACATGAAGCTGGGCATTGTCGTGCACCAGGAGAAATCCAGGACCCACTGCACCAGCATAGGGTCTGATAATTTGTCCAAAGACTTCATCCCGATACCTAATTGCAGTCAAGGTACCATTGTTTAGCCTGTAGAGGTTTGTGTGCCTTCCCAGACCATCACTAACCCACTACCAAATGCTGAACAATGTTACAGGCAATATAACATTCTCCACGGCTTTTTCAGACCCTTTCACGTCTGTCATGTGCTCAGGGTGAACCTGCTCTCATCTGTCAAAAGCACAGGGCGCCAGTGGTGGACCTCCCAATTCTGGTATTCTATGGCAAATGCCAATCATGCTCCACGGTGCCAGGCAGTGAGCAGAGGGCTCATTAGAGGATGTCGAACCCTCGTGAAGTCTGTTTCTGATTGTTTGGTCAGAGGCATTCACACCAGTGGCCTGCTGGACGTCATTTTGTGGGGCTCTGACAGTGCTCATACAGTTACTCACTGCCCAAGGCAGCAGATGATGGTCCTGCTGATGGGTTAAGGACTTTCTACGGCCCACTATAGTTCTCCTAGAGTAATTGCCTATCTCCTGGAATGCCCTTGAGACTGTGCTGGGAGACACAGAAAACCTTTTGGGAATGGCACGTGTTGACGTGGAGAATTTGGACAACCTGTGCAACCTCTGTAGGGTCCAGGTATCACCTCATGCTACCAGTAGTGACACTGACGGTACTCAAATGCAAAACTAGTGAAAAAACAGTCAGAAAAGATGAGGAGGGAAAAATGTCCGTGGCCTTCACATTTTAAACCATTCTGGTTTTGGGGGTCATCTCATTGTTGCCCCTCTAGTACACCTGTTGTTCATTTCATTAACACCAAAGCAACTGAAACTGATTAACATCTCCCTCTGCTACTTAAGTGACCAGATCAACATCCCAGAATTTTCATTGACTTGATGCTATACTTGTATTAAAAAGTATTCCTTAAATTTTTTGAGCAGTTTATTTTGGCATAATAGACAGATGAAAAATTCTTGTTCCTGCTGTGATCCATAACAACAATTAAAAACTGGGGGCCAAGAATATTAGCTACTAAAAACAGATAACGTATTGCAAACCATTGTGAACTAATTATACGAAATGAATTTACAAACAATGTGGCAAATGCCGTACTTTATTTAAGACACATGTTAAAGTTAGCAAAGCTGTGTCACCATTTGACAAATACATTTCTGCTGTAGATGTTCATTTATGGCCAGCTGTTTTTGCTTTCCAATTAATGATTACTCCAATATGGGGAAAAAATATTTTTTATAAACGTTTTACATGGTTTATTACGTGCATTTTTATTTCATGTTAACAGGTAGATATATTTATTGGGCTTGCTTGTTTAGGTTATCAGTCGTATCAATAACTGAAACTTTAGAATTTATCACATTATGATTACTACATGGAAGTTCCATGAAAATTAAACAGTGTTTGTCTTTTTGTTGACTGCAAGATTCAAAAGCAAAAATTATGAGTCTCAGGCCCTTTTAAACCTTTTTTGTGATAAAATATTTTGAAATATTAAAGTACTAAACAAATTTAATTATAAAGAAATGTCTGTATATAAGTGATAAGAAATACAAATGTTGCCAAACACCTTCTGTATGCTGAAGTCTAGCACCACACCATCAACAGCAGTGATGATGCCACCCTACCAGAAAGTTACACCCAATTAATTGAGCTGTTGCCAGGAAAAAGTCAGAATATTCTTCTGATTGGAGTCTGTTAATGCTCCAGTAATTTGTCATGTAGATAGTTCTAGAAGGGCCAGATTACAGAAAGAAGACAGACAGTTCCTAAAAGTGATTTGTTTAGAAGTCTTAAAAAGAAGCAATATAGTAGATACTGTGCCAAGCAAATTCACCTACAGAGACAATGAGACCTGAGTGGTTTAAGAGAAGATAAATGTATGGTAAAAGCCCAATTTTAATCAACAACAAAAAACAATACCTGAAAGCAAGAACAGGAGGACATAACCACAGATGGAGTGAAAGATGGCAAAGAGGATGTTGCGAAAGTTCCATTAATGTAGTTTATAAATCCATCAATCCATCCATCATCCAACTCGCTATATCCTAACTACAGGGTCATGGGGGTCTGCTGGAGCCAATCCCAGTCAACACAGGGCGCAAGGCAGGAAACAAACCCTGGGCAGGGTGCCAGCCCACCGCAGGTAGTTTATACAGGGTGAGATAAATCCTCAAGAAATGTGTACTTTTTTTGAAGATAATAAGGATTAGATAAAATTCCCAGGCAACTGAGAGGTATGGGGGAAGGTGTTTGTAGGAAGAGAAGCAAAGAGTTCCAAACTAAAGCTAGATTTCTAAGAGAAGCAATTGGTTTGCCAGGGAGAAAAGTGGGTGAATGGGTAGAGGAGATGAGAGTGAGATACTATGGGGCCATTAGTGCTGAGCAAAGATGCTGATGAAAGTAAAAAAGAAAAGAAAGAATGCCTCGAGTAAGACCAGAGCTGTCAAACTGATCGCACAAAGTGCTGTTGCCAAACTGTATCCAGTCAGATTGAATGCAGGGGTCACCACCGATCAGCAATGTGTGACTATTCCACATGGACAAATCCATGTATCACTTGGGTTACTGCTTCTCAATCAGTCTAACCAACTGATACTAAACAAAATGTGAGTATCCTAAGAAGACTACCAAGACACGGAAGAAATATGCAAAATTATACATTTGAAAATATAATGAGTTGGTTTTTATTTTTGTATAGATTTATAATTTCTGCATATTCTAACAAAGGTTTACTTAATGTTCATGCAACATTTTTTTCTTATACACTGTGTGTTTTGTTATTTGCTACAGTTGATAGTTTCCTAACAGTGTATGTTGTTTCCATCCATCTATTTTCCAAACTTTCAAATTTTATTTTGCCAAGAAATTTAATTTCACTTGGTGGTTTAAAAGTTGAAGTAGAAATACAATAGAACTAGTTTCTACTGTATATGTATAGTGTATATATCTTGTTCCTTATCTTACATACTGTTTATTCATATTACATACTGCTAGTATGATCTCACATTAAGCAATATGGAGTTCTGGCACTGAATGCCTCACTTCTGCACACATGTTGAATCTTGTTTTACTTTTCCCTAGGAGACAGCCCTCCATGAAAAAATTTGTGATTGGAAGAAAGACAATTCTTAGGTAAATTATTAGTTTTTCTTTTGTGAAACTGACAATATACTGTATTTCCAAAATATTGCTATTATTATGTGACTATATAACACATTTGCAAAACTGTTCATTATACTTTTAAAAAGAACTCAATTATATATTTAGCTTGTTGTAAATACAGTATGCTTTCCCATAAAAGACAAAGTCCTTATTAGGCTTTTGAGATATCCTCCTTTTATTTATAAGACCATGCTCCAATGTTTTATCCTTTCAAATAGTCATCAGTTTACGTGGGTAAATGTGTCAATGTAGGTAGTCTAATTAGGCCCAAGACACTTTTTGAAGCCTGGATTTTTAAAAAATTAATTAGACAAAATCGAGACCTTCTCAAATCATTTGGGAAAAATCAGTTTATGACCAGAATGCTTATGCTTAACCCAAGATTATTTTCTACCTTGTACTGGGTGCTGTCAGGATAGTTACTGGATCCTATAATCTTCAACTGTCTAACCAGGCTAGAAAACACCGGATGGAGGGATAGATGGATGGATATAATTTATAGCAGAGTGTGGTGTTGCTTTCTATTCAAGGAAAATAATAAAAATACTTACAAAAACGACACACACCTGAACAATCCTCATTTACTTGCCAGACTTTATAAATGAACCACACGAAACGTCTTTCTTGAAAAACTACTGGGATGCAAGGAAGATGTCAACAGACCAGTATAGTATACACCAGTGAACCTAAAACTATACCTGTACAAGTCATTGACGTTGGAGATTTGGTGTATTTGATATTTTCAAAGTAGAATATATATGGGAGAATGATAGTAAGGTCTGCGGTGGGCTGGCGCCTTGCCTGGGATTTGTTCCTGCCTTGCGCCTTGTGTTGGCTGGGACTGGCTCCAGTAGAGCCCCGTGATCCTGTGTTAGGATATAGCGGGTTGGATAATGACTGACTGACTGACTGATGGAAAGGTTAGCACTGTACTCATAGCTCTAAGAATCTGAATTAGAATTACAGCCCAGTTATCCCCATGTGTAGATATTACACATTCTCCTTAATATCTGCTTGGGTTTTTCTCCAGGTATTCCGTTTTTTCCCACACTCCAAGGATGTGCTTGCTAGGAGTGTGTAAATCGAGGGTTCCCACCTTCGGTTCTGGAGGGCCCCAGTGGCCGCAGGTTTTCAATTTAACCCTTTTCTTAATTAGTGACCTGTTTTTGCTGCTAATTAACTTCTTTTAAATTAAGTTTAATTGAATTATTTTTTAAGATTTGTTCCCCTGAATTTCTTCATTGTTCCTCTGAATTGCTTCATTTTATTCCTTAAGCAGCACCCAAACATAAATGAAATGTGAAGTGAGTGAGCCAACAGAAGACCAACTAAGTCAGGGCCTCAGACTCCAACCAATTGCTTAATTAGGCTCTGATTCTTATCATTAATTAAATCCATTCTTTAATATCATGGCTTGTTGCTGCTTTCATTGTGCAATAGCCTACATTTCTGAAATTGTTGGTTTCCTCTTTTCTAAGAGCACTGTTAAAATGTTTTGGGGACCTCAGCAGATTAGCATTTCTGAGACCTTCATCTTTTTTTATTTTTATATAATGTATGATGGACACAGTTTGCGGGTCATGTTTTGGCTCATTTTGTATCTCATTATCATTTGGTAGCTAATTAAAGAAAAAGTCTTCAAGAGTAAGTCAATTAAAATTAACTCATTAGCAGCAAAACAGGTCACTAATTAAGAAAAGGGTTAGAATAAAAACCGGCAGCCATTGGGGCCTTCCAGGACCAGAGTTGGGGACCCCTGGTCTAAATTGACCATAGTGTAAGTCTGTGAATGAGGCGTGCCCTGTGATGGACTGGTGTTTCCTTTTGTATTGATTCCTTCTTCTTACCTGATGCTGCTGGGATAGGTGTCCTGTGACCCTTATATTTGGATTAAGGGAGTTTGACAGTAGATAGATGAATGGGATAGTGGATGGATGGTTAAAAGAGGAGGAGGTTAGGAGCATGCACTAATACAGCGCATTGCCGCACCCACCACATGACGAACTACCTCAGGATCCCAGATTAGGACCCGAGTGCAACCATGCAATGGGTGAAACCTCAGTACCACAATAGTTCAGATGGTATGGAACCAATGTGATGTTTTTTTTTATGGTGGCTAGAGTGCCAATTATGCCACCAATCCCCAGGTTTTTCCCTGCAGGTTGGAGGGCCTACATGCAGGGCTGGATACAGATTAATGTCATACCAGGATAGGGCAATTGCAGGTTAAGGGCCTTGCTCAAGGGCCCAATGAAGTAGAGTCACTTTTGGCCGTTCACGGAATTCGAACTGGCAGCCTTCCGACTACCAGTGCAAATCCCTAGCCTCAAGGCCACCACTCTGCCCATGGTTAAAAGGAGTATGTAAATATCATAAGTATTGTGCTACTTTAAAATCTTTACTCTAAAGAAACAGAACTGTCCATATTGAAATGAAAGATAGAGTGATTCAAAGCTATAAATGCAAAGTGAAATTAATTTAAAATTACATATACAGGGTGTTCTTTTCTAGGGAATTCACATAGACAGTTATGAGATTAATTCATAATTAATTACTTTGTTTGGATGTGGCATGCCAGAGATTAAAATTTAAGGTGAAGGTAAACCTTTCATTACTCTTACCTTGATTAAAAAAAAAAACAATTAATATGTAATGTTCACAAAGCTGAAATATCTGGGGAGTTAAACCCTGTGAATTTGTCAGATGTTACTCGGGTCTGTGACAGTTTTATCTACACAGAAGAGCCTATTCATGCGCATAAGCAAGGATGTTTACTCTGAGAAATACATGTTCAGTCCTGCACAGGGCAGCAGTGAGCCTCACTATGCGATTCATGGCTGCCTTGCTGTGTATTATAACGAACAAGCTTCTGGGTTTAGGAGAAGCAAAGGGTGTGATGAAGCAAGACACTTGTGTAAGGTGAGTAGGTAGTGTTTGAGAAATACTGTAAGTAAGTCGATCACTTACTTCTATCTGATAATTAGTGGTGGGCCCTCTGGGCATTAGGACTTTTGTTTTTCCTTTTGTAACCTTCCTGTTTTCATTAACCATCCTTGTATTAAATCCTTTCATATGTATAGTTTCAACTTCCTTGGTCTTAATTTGCATTTGGGGTTGACTTGTGTGCATCCTCCCAACAGGTCACAATAAACAAATACAGAGATGAACAGAAATACATTGTCATCTGCCAGGATAAGATCTCATTTACAAACCAGCTTCTTTTCATCTAATTGAAATGAATATGTACAATAAATACTGTAAATAAGTTGAACATTTTTTGTTTATCCATTTTAACATCCATGCACCACCAGATCTTTATCATAAAAAAGAAGTCACCTCTTCTCCTTTAGCCTGACTATTCAATCTACAGTAGCTTATACATCAAGTTGTACTGCAGCATTTAATGTCCCAGCAGTTAGCCATGTTTCCAATATATAGAAAACAAAGCAGTATGTGATGTTTCTTTCTGAAGCCAGGCTTATTTGAATGCCATCTAGTTTGTAATCTAGCGACATAACACTTTACAGAAAAATGCTGAGTAGAGAATGTTGTTTTCTATTTACTCTTGTTGCCTTTCCTCCATTCCAGGTTTCTACCTCTCTTTATCAGTTTGTTTCCACTTGAGTGATACTAATTGTATCAGCTTTAGGTAACTGATGACAGTAGCTCCATTTTTAAGAAGCTTAAAGTCAAATCCTGGATACATGCCTCAATATTTTAAAAGGGTCTGGTGATCTTAACTATGCAGCAGGGCACATTCACTCACACAACCTCATGTAATCATTCAGAGTCAATTTAGAGTTGTAAATCAATGTAACTTACAGATCTTTGAACCAGTACACACAAAAAACATACCTAAATTAATATTTTACCTGTGAAAATGTTCTTTAATTACTTTGTTAAAAGACTTAATATGCAATTGTGCTATAGTATCAGAATCCTGAGTTTGAATCCTAGATTACACCGTGCTTGTGTCTAATTTACAGGTCCATTATGTGTCAGTGTCATTTTTTTCTTTACAGGTACACAGGTTTTCCTCCAACATCCCAAATATTCACGTATTAGATTAGCTAACCCTGTGTGGGTGTTTGAACGAGTGTACTCTGCAACAGGCTCACACTCCTCACTGGACTATTTTCTACCTTGCTCCTGATGCTGCTACGTAGCAAAGGTTTTATAATAAATGGATGAAAATATGGCATTAAAATGATTTCCTCAATAGTGAACATGTTTAAACAACTGTCTGTCTTAACAGAATACATCATTCCTCAATAGTGATAATGGTCAAAATGGTGGTAATTATTACTTTACTTTTCTTATAAATTGTGGCATTGAGTTTATCTTCACAATTAGTTCAACCAAGAAATACTTAATATATTAACTATAGGATTCTACTAGGGAAGGACTATATAACACACAAGCATGCATTATTAAAACTGCTTACTTTATTTTAGGTTTGTGTAGAGCAAAGATTTGTGCACAATTTGCTGTTCAGTTCACTTAGCGAGTGTCCTGTCCATGAAGGAAAGCTGATGTACCACTGCATTTACTGTTTCTCTCAGTGACAAATGCAATTGCGTTTTTTCCTACACTGGTTTATATATATTTATTTTACATTTTGCATACCATGCCTTTATGTCTTTTTATTATACATATTTTTTAAATTTAAAAAGGTACAGTTTCCAAGATTATGTCCAAAATGAACAATTACAGAATTGTCTATTAATGCTACACTATACATAGCTATAAATTGTAATTTTTTAGTCTTGAATTAATTTTTATATTGTGATAGAAGATTGTTTTATTGTCCAACACTTGGTGCACATATACTTTGTCTCATGGCAGTCTGTCAAACACAGTATTTCTTTCACTACTTTTTGTAGTTTTTTTACATATGTTGAATTTCTATGCTATTTATTACAATATCTTTTTACATTTATTTCATTTACAGCAGTGGGGCCCAACCTTTTCTATGCTCCGCACCCCTACAAAATGTTTGATTTATGTTCGCACAACCTACAAAAGCAATATCACATTTGAAGATAAAGAAGTCAAATTTCTAATTTTTGAACACATAAAGTGAACAGGTTGAACACAAAAAAATATGCTTTTAACTCAGTTTAAACATAAATTGAGCAATTTACTTTTATAATAATAATTTTGTCCCCTGTGAAGCTTAGACACATGATTGACGACCCTGGGGTGGGTATCCTGTGAAATATCAAGTAGCATTATTCATGGGGGGACTGGAGATACCCCATGAATAATAGGTGCCGGCATGCTGCTAAGCAATGAAATAAAGTCAATGAGCTTTGTCACCTGATAACATCTGCACTGCAGTTCAAAAACAGATGCATCACACACTTAAAATTGCTGCACTGCTGCCAATACCCAGAGCAGGAGAGATGGGCTGAGTGTAAGCAGCAAGTGTATCCAGTTCAGTAACTCTTGACTTCTCCCAGAAAAAAAAGTCAATCAAACTTTGAAATCAGTGACATTTTACAGTCAAGGCTTGCACAGAAATCAATACCAGACCTCACCCTTTACTAGGGATCATTGCAAGGTCCAAATTCCGTTCTCTTAAAAAAAGTTATTTCGCCTTTGCGAACACTCTGCCCATAGCAGTTAATCCACAAGAACTCTGCAGCTCATTCACTGGTGACAATTATTTTCATATATATCATATAACAGGATTACTAGCAAGTAAATGACATACAAATGACGGCACACTACAAGACACCGATTGCACCATGTTAAAGTCGAACAACACACCTCAGTCAATTTTGTTGAAGCACAATACAGCCTTCCTCTTTATTGCACCCCCTAAAATGCCATCTTGCACTATCTGGGCAATTAGTATGGTCCTTAGTGTAGCTACCTCACAGTTCAGCAGAACAGAATAACCAAGGGATAAATTAACTCTTACACAGTTAAAGACCTCCTTTATAGTATACTAGCAAAATACCCGCGCTTCGCAGCGGAGAAGTAGTGTGTTAAAGAAGTAATGAAAAAGAAAAGGAAACATTTTGAAAATAACGTAACATGATTGTCAATGTAATTGTTTTGTCACTGTTGTGAGTGATGAGTGTTGCTGTCATATATATATATATATATATAAATATATATATATATATATACACACACACATATAAACATATATATATACATATCTATACATATACACATATACACATATATATATACACACACACATATATACATACATATATATATATCTACATATATACACATACATATACATACACACATACATACATACACAAACATACATACATACACACACATATATACACACAAATAAATATATATATACATACACACACACATATATAAACATATATATTCATATACATACATATCTACATATATACACATATATATATATATATATATATATATATATATATATATATATATACATACACTCTTTTGGGTGCGAGCAGCTGTTGCTGGGGGTGGCAGAATCCATCAAGGAAGAAAAATGAAAAACATTATTTGTAGAAAATCTTAATTTATTTATCCATTCCTAAATAAATAAATGGGCAGGCTATTTCGTATCAGTGCAATACGCTGTTTGTTAAAACGGATGACTCCCGCTCTTACGTGCAAGTCTGCGTGGATATTATGAACTATCGTATCTGTTCAAGTTCTATTTAAATTTTAAATAGAAGGAATTTTTATTTAGTCGAAAGAAATATCTTTGGTAGGAATGGAAGTTAAATGTAGGCATCATTGCATAAATTTTTCTTCACCATACAAATGTAAAGAGTAAATTCGCCTTACATTCCACCCAAAGATATTTGTGTCGACTAAATCAGGGGTGTTAAACTCAATTGCACAGGGGGCCAAAATCCAAAACACACTTTAGGTCGCAGGCCGAACAGGATAAACATTTATTGAACACACTAAAACTAAACTGTTAAAACTTTAAAACTTTTAAAACTTAACTTTTTTGAATATAAATATGAATAAAAACAGACAGGAATATTATTCCTGAATAAATCAACTCAAACCTTAAATAACTTATAATATTTTGCTCTCCATAAAAATATATCCTGTCTAAATTATACAAGTTAGAAATAAAGTAAATGTTAAAAGAACATTCAAATTTCTTTACTCTTATGTAATTTTATATAAAAAATAAACTTAAATTTTAAATATCCCAAAAGATTTTGCTCTCCATAAAAATATATCCTGTCAAAATTATACAAATTCAAATATGAACATGCTGCATAACAAAACCTGGAAATATAAATAAAATGTGTTCTTTTCAGCAATAACAAATCAAATCATTCAGTTGTCTTTGCTCATATGTCATTTTATCAGAGCTGGACGCCTGGCATCTTTTTTTGGCAACAAGTTTGTTTATGTCTGGTGTGAGGTTCTGTGCTGTGGAGATTCTCAGGATGGACTGCAGGTGCTCATCAGTGAGGTGACTCCTGTGTGCTGTTTTGTTAGTCTTTATCACTGAGAAGAGCTTCTCACACAGATATGTGCTACCAAACATGCAGAAGGTTCGAGCCGCATGCAGACGGAGCTGAAACATTTCTGCGGGAATGGAGTGAATAAACTGTGCGGGCCCTGCAGTATCGTACTTTGCCTTCAGTGTGCCATTACACTGCAGCTCAATCACCTCCATCTGAATCTGAACAGGTGCAGTTTCAACATCGACGGCAAATGGGTTGCGAAACAACTCAAAATTCTTTTTTTGTTCTTCAAAGTCACCAAAGCGCCGTGCGAACTCAGTGCGCAGTGCGCTCAGTTTATCAGCAAAGTGCGTATTTGGGAACACCATTGTGCCGACTTGGTTCAACATTACTTGGCAACAGGGAAAGTGGGGCAAGTTGCACTGGTGCATTTGTGTCTCCCATAAAAGCAGCTTCACTTGAAATCACTTTGTGATTGTGCACGGGTAAAAACGTCTGCTGAAGTGTCAGATTCTTATTTAATTCTTCTGCTTTCTGTATCTTCTGCATTGCATTCAGGTCTTTCAGGTTATCTTGATGTTTTGTCTCATTGTGCCGTCTTAGATTAAATTCTGTAATTACAGCCACATTAGCTCCACAAATGAGACACACGGGTTTAACGGCAATGTCACTAAACATATACTCAGCCTCCCATCGGTTTTTAAAGGCTCTATTTTCAGAATCAACTTTCCTCTTTGGCATCGTGTGGGCTAGCTTCGCAATAACTTTCAGCATCATAAGCTAGACTTGATTAACACGGTAAGTGTTCGGCAAGGCAGCTGAAGCGCTGCATTATGGGATCTGTAGTTTATTCTGTTACCAGCGCTTCATATACCCAGGCCATTAATAACAATAATACAGTATATAAAATGATCTCGCGGGACGGATATAATTACACGCTGGGCCGGATGTGGCCCGCGGCCCTTGAGTTTGACACATATCGACTAAATAGAACTTGAAAAGATATATTTTTTCGAATGTGATCGCGCAATTCAGATCGAGTTGACGCGCACTACAGTACATCGAGCCTGTGTGCTATTGTGGTTTTGCCTGCGTGCTTCAATAAGTCACCCTCCCCTCGCTCTTACTTTTTTACTGTTCATCTAATGAATACACTGAGTATGGCTTTACCAAAACAATCATTGATGGCGAATAAAGTATCCATTATTCGAGTATGTAGATCGGGATATATATATACATTTATATATATACCCGCGTATCGCAGCGGAGAAGTAGTGTGTTAAAGAAGTTATGAAAAAGAAAAGGGAACATTTTAAAAATAACGTAACATGATTGTCAATATACAGTAATTGTTTTGTGAATGTTGAGTGTTGCTGTCATCAAGGATTTGATTATCATTATTTCTTTCAATCAGGTTGGTATTTGTAGGATGTGTTGTGTTCAAGTTACATTCCGTGTTTGTCAGTCGTTGTAAAGATAACAGGTTTCATTCATCGATTCGTTTCTTACTGCATCAATAAACAGCTCGTCTTCTTCTTTATCTGAGACCTGACACACTGCATGCACGGGTTTTTTTTTACACTGTCTTCCTTTAGCGGGACATTGACTTTTTCCACCGTGTGCTTTGTTTCCGCAGTAGCTGCACTTATGAATATGCTTGTATGTATCAGACCCTTCATATTTTTTTGCTGCCTTTTTAATTGTGTAATTCGGTTTTTGTTCAGCGCTCTTTTGAACTGTTGCTTTTTGTCTGTGCACTGCGTCAGTTCACGTGAGCCGCTCGGTGTACATGCATCGAAGTTTCCCAGCTGTGCTGGTGCCATGTTGTGCTATGTCCACGGCTGTATTTAATGTTACCCAAGTCCTGGCACTTAAAACTTTCTCTCGCAGTTTCGCTGAGTTTGTGCCAAACACCACCCTGACCATCTCATCTTCCTCTGCATAAGCACAGTCCTTCACCCGTGAATATTTAGCGGCAGTATTTCTATTGGATTGCCGCTGACGGACAGCCTTATATGGGCAGGCACTAAATTACAAACGCCAGCGGCAGCCTGTCTATGAACTTAATTTAAAGTGTAGGTTTACATCGTGCTTTGTTTCCGTAGTAGCAGCACTCATGAATATGGTTGTATATGTCACTCGCTTGCTTTTTATTGTTTCGCTGCCTTCTCAATTATATAATGCATGTTTTCTTCAGCGCTTTTTGGAGCTCTTCCTGGTTTTCTACGTACTGCGTGATTACGTGGGAGGCGTGATGATGTCACACGAAACTCCGCCCCCACGGCTTTCGAGCTCATCTCCATTACAGTAAATGGAGAAAAACAGCTTCCAGTTATGACCATTATGCGTAGAATTTCGAAATGAAACCTACCCAACTTTTGTAAGGAAGCTGTAAGGAATGAACCTGCCAAATTTCAGCCTTCCACCCACACGGGAAGTTGGAGAATTAGTGATGAGTGAGTGAGTGAGTGAGTGAGTGAGTGAGTCAGTGAGGGCTTTGACTTTTATTAGTATAGATATATTGGAACATTAATTAAATTCCATTCAATATTCTGTCTTTTGGGAGTTTTCAAGCACTTATTTTATATTTGTTTCCTAGTTCATGAAGACAGCACTTGAATCCTGGATCATCACTGTCTGCACATTATTCCTATGTCTTTAAGGGGTTTTCTTCAGGTACTCTACTTTTCCTTCTAAATCTCAATTATGTTTATGCTAGGGTAATTAGATCCTTTAAATTAAGAGAAAGTCTGGACATGTGTGTGTCAGGGTGTGTGTCAGCAAGCCCAATGATGAACTAGAGTCCCACCAAGAATTGTTCTCTAACTCGTTTATAAAATAGCCCAATCAAAAGGTTTTCGCAGACACTGTAGGAGTCAGTGACATTAAAGCTCAATATCAGAGCATTAATCCCATTGCTGATTTATAGTCTGATTAGCAGTAAATCTGTTAATCTTCTTGTACTAGAGTTGTAGAAACAATTCTTGTACATGGAAAATATTTCTGGATGGATGTAAAGTTACTACGTATATAAAATAGTTTGTTAAGATCAGCAGGTTTAGGAGATTATGAAAAGGATAGCAAATGAATGCAATTTTGTGAGTGAGCTCATGGAAATGCAAATCTATTAGATAGATAGATAGATAGATAGATAGATAGATAGATAGATAGATAGATAGATAGATAGATAGATAGATAGATAGATAGATAGATGTAGAGTCCAGCAAGTCTACTGATTGTGATGAAGGTCTTTGGGGAGCAAGCTGACAGTGGGATATGCCTGATATAGCGCTATATAAATGCAAAGAATTATTATTATCATTATATGTAATTTTTAGATAGATAGATAGGAAACACACTATAAAATAGATAGAGAGACAGATAGACAGATAGATAGATATATGATAGGAAACCCACTATAAAATAGATAGATAGATAGATAGATAGATAGATAGATAGATAGATAGATA